>CM032447.1:203385605-203448105 GCA_019049505.1 Pachyrhynchus sulphureomaculatus
GATTGCAAGAAATTGGCACCATAAGGGACACGTTTCTTAGTATTATACTTTTGGTGTTAATTTACCAAAAATAGTTTTTATAACAAAAGTTTCTGTATATTTGTTGACGTCTTTTGTATACATTAAATTTTAAGTTAATTATACAACGTCTATTTAAAATATGAAAGAAAAAATGTATTATTTCTGAACAGACTTTTGCAGAGAGACTAAAGCCAACAAAACGACAACAAGTGAATATTTTCCATACTTTGGTGTTAATTATCTCTTAATTGGTACGTCTGGCTTAAGCCTTGATCCCACGTTCAAGAGCACTTTATTTTGCATGTGTTAATAATTTAAAATGTTGAAACCTTTAGTATTTCCAAGTAATTGCTTTTATTGTTAAAGTACAGAGTTTGCGACATGTAGAATTAAAATTCAAAAATATTCTTATGTAGTATATATGTAGCGGACACCATATATATTTTTATAATATGATATATAAAAAACCTTAACTAGAAGAACCTTATAGCCTTAAACTATTTGCTTGCAAATTGTTTATCGTAATTAAATGAATTGTTACGTTATTAAGCTAGGTAAGGTGTGGCATTCATATAACATTAAGTAATGATGAACGACCACGATGATTATATATATATATATATATATATATATATATATATATATATATATATATATATATATATATATATATATATATATATATATATATATATACGTATATATATATATATATATATATATATATATATATATATATATACGTAAACAGAAAAATATATTTTTCTTTCTCTAAATTCCCTGAAATGTGAAAAACAAATCTACAATTTTTTTAGAATATTTAGCAAAAATTGTGTATTTAATTTTATTATTATTATAAAGGTCATAACTTACCTAAAAACAATTTTGGTGCTAAAAACAACATTTTTACGCGATACAACCATTTGATGACCTGAGCTATCAATGAGCGTAAAAAGTGCTTTTCACATGTATTGCATACTATAATTTTCTACAACTTTGTCTAATGTAACTAGAAATATTCCGTTTTAATAAATTGTGTACGCCTCGTCGTTAAACTTTATTTAGGAAAGAATAAATAAAAATCGCGTGACAAGCACCAGGTCTAGTTATCTAGCATTGCGCTCTATTAGCAGATAAATAAACAGCGTGTCCAATATTTGCCAATGCTTTCATCGTGCTTCAAGAGTTATTCACCACGTTTTGCAAAATTCATAATTTTCAGACATAATAAATTTCATTTATTTTATATTAGATATAAACAGTAGTTTATATCTACTATATAGTAGTAATTAGTTCCAAAAGCAAAATAAAGGAATAAACAAGTTTTACGACAATAGTATAAGCATAGTAATTGAAGTTTATGACTTTTACCGCAATAACACCCCTTTCCGCATATAATATAAAATTTTTTCGTACATTTGGGGTTGGAAAAAAAATTATATTTTCATAAATGGATGAAATGGATCATATATAAGTTTTATAACAAAACTATTTTTTTTTATTTTTTTTGTTATAATTGAAAACTATGTAAAATTGAAAATACATTTTTAATACTTATTACCGATGACGCACCGAAAAACCCTAGCGCGTGCAACACACACACAATGTTTATTTTTCCTCAACAACACAGACACCTGATACAACTGTTTTAGTTTTCAATCAATTTATTCTTGTTATTATCATCAGTGTATTGATAAATTTATTAAAAGGGCCTAATCTGAAAAGTTATCGTTCCGTACCATTTTGTACGAATACTCCAAAAACAACTTCGGAAAAAATGTTTTTAAATGTGCCAAAAGATGTTAAACGTCGAAATCAATGATTCCAAGCAGCACAACGTATTAATCCTAAAGAACATCAAATTTTTTCTGTTGTGAAGATCACTTCAACGTAGGTATTTTAATATAATAATAATCATTTTTGCGTTTAAGTTGAACATAACCTATAGCGTTATCACCGTAACTTTCGCGTGAGACTCTACAAAAAATTTAATTATGTTTAATAAAGACATTTTGTTTCTTAGCTACATTATTATTTTTTAAAAACTCATATTGATGCTTTAGCACCTCGAACTTCAGCTAAATTGAACCGAATGTCATTTTTGAGAAAATCTGTGATCATAAATCTATCCACAGCAGGTATATTATCGGAATTGGCCTTTATGAACCCTTTGTCACAAATAATGAATTAAATTAGTAACCAACAATATTTTTTTTGCACTAAACTTCAATAATTTTGACAGTAAATACACAGGTAGAAGCTGTTGACCGCACTTACGTGAAAACATTTTAACACAATGATGGCAGCGAATCGTGACGCTTTCGTAGTCACGTGATTTCTTTTTAAATTTTTTTAAATTGACTTATAATTAATTGTAAAAAGAATTTAAAAAGTTTTTCGCATCGATTATCAATATTATTTATGATAATGTTTTAAAATAAAGGAAAAAAATTGATAAATATTTTTTTATTCAAAAACCCAATTGTGAAAATCTAGCCTTGATAACGCATACAAGAATTACTATTTTTTAATTCATATTTTTTTTATTAAATGGAAAGATACTTTTCTGTTTAACGAATTAATTAAAATTTAAGTTGTTGTAAATTATGTCATGTATTATGCGTATAAATATTTTTAAAATATGGATAATCAAACTAATAGTCACTACATTTTGTTGCTGTTATCTTTTCTGAAAGTTGAATTAACCAGTTACTAGATACTATTATAGTCTGGAAGATGGAATTGAACAGATCTTGAATACCCTTTTCTCTTTTACTACTGCAGTGATGATTTTATCAGACCGAGCTCAGTAGATAAATTATTAAATTTCTTCATCAAAGACGACGCCTCGAAAGGAATAAATTATCTTCGATAGCTTGAGAGTAAGGTTTTATTTTTTTTATTTTTTTTTATGGGTCTAGCACACATGCTGCAGGGAAGTCCCTAAAGCGTTACAGGAGCGACACGTGTGTGGAGAAAACGTTTCACGTTGTTCTTGAATCGCTGTAAATTGTACTCGATGGGAAACACAGTCCTGGGCAAATTATTCCAAAAGGATGATGTTCTCCATATAAAAGACTGCTTGAAAAGCGTTGTACAAGGAGTAACAAGCTGAACCTCATACGGATGTGAAGTATTAGCGCGACGTGTACCTCTAACATGCACCGCTCTGGGAGGAATTAAGCGGGCCACATCCTTCGAACACTTTCCATGAAAATACTTGTAGAATAGGCTCAAGTCGCGAACCGTTCTTCGATGTTCCAGCGAATCAAGGCCGCCGGTCACTTCCGGTGCTCCAATCAGACGAATAGCTCTTCTCTGAATAGAATCCAACAAATGCAGTGTATGTTTGGGAGCGGAGCCCCAAACATGGGAGCAGTATTCCATAGTTGGTCGAATTTGAGCTTTATAAAGAATTAACAGTTGTTGTGGAGTGTAAAGTTTTCTGGTTCGAAATATTATTCCCAACTTTTGAGAAGCTCTCCTTGCTATGCCTGCAACATGTTCATGCCAGGACATATTTGTTCCCAAATTAACGCCCAACAAATTGAGTGACGATGTTAGAGGAATGGAGTGCCCCGACATAACTATGTCGGGTTCAGCAACGTTAACTTTTTTAGAAAAAACTGCCGCCTGGGTTTTTGTAGCATTAAATTCCACTTGGATACTGTCGCCCCAAGATAGAATTTCTTTCAGGTCTTTGTTAAGTTGAATGACTTCCTGCTGTCTGCGGATATTCAATTCGTAGCCGATGTCCGAGCGTTCAAAGTGAATGAAGAGATAAGCGTGCTGTCATCTGCAAAGCTGTAGATTGGACTGTCGGTCTTTTCCAGCAGATCGTTAATGTAAATGAGAAAGAGAGTAGGAGACAGTATGGAGCCTTGAGGTACACCGACGTTGATAGTAAATGTGTTAGAAAGAAATCCGTCGACTGCCACTCGTAAAGAACACTCTCTGAGGAAACATGAGAGCCACAAACAGACAGACATACCATAAGAGCGTAGCTTAGCCAACACCTCATCGTGTCAAACATGGTCGAATGCCTTGGATATGTCAAGAGCAACCGCTCGAGATTCTCCAAAGTGTTCAATTGCGTTGTTCCAAACGTGTGTTACATAAGTCAAAAGATCTCCTGTTGATCTGTTTTTACGAAAGCCATATTGGTGATCGTTAATAATGTTGAATCCTTCAAGATATTTTAGAAGATGCTGATTGATAGCCTTTTCCATGACTTTCGATATTATTGAAAGCAGTGCGATTGGTCGGTAGTTATTTGGCAAAGTCTTCTTGCCTTTTTTAGGTATCGGCTGAATTGTGGCACATTTCCAGCAGGAAGAAAATATTCTCTTTCTGTAGGATAGGTTGAAAAGTCTACAGAAAACTGGTGTTAGTTCCCTCGCACAGTTTTTAAGAACTATGGCAGGTATTTTGTCAGCGCCAGAAACTTTTTTGGTGTCTAGCTTCATTAAAATACGTTTTATGATACGCTGTCTGAAGACAATATCGGGCATCCTTGATTCCACTATGGGAATAGTAGGTGGTGTTCCTTGGAAATCGACAGTAGAATGAGAAGCAAAGTATTCAGCCAACAAGTTCGCTTTCTCAACAGGTGTCGTTGCAATAGAATTATCTGGCCGTGTGAGTGGTGGTATGGTGGATTTGGTGAAATTTTGACTTTAGCGACTGACCAAAAGGACCTGAAATTGTTGGGACAAGCGAGTAGTTTGTTTCTGATTCGTTAATTCTGTGCCTCCTTGGTTTCCTCGATAATTTATTTGCATCTGTTCATGCCACGGACAAAGATGTTACGGTTGATTCTGTTAGGATTTTCACGCCATTGTCGGTAGGCAAGATGTTTAGAAGCAACAGCTTCTTTGCATTTTCGGTCAAACCAAGACTTACCGTTGGAAGGGCATTTCTTCGAAAAAGGGATGTAAGCCTCCATACCGGCCAAAATAACATCGGAAACCTCCGTGGCGCAGTCAGATGGGTCGTCGGATCGAAAACAAACGTCTAACCAAGGGAAAGTTCGAAAATATTCCATGAGAAAAATAATATTATGCAGGTCTATTTACAATGCATATCTTCTTATGGATGAATACCAGAACTGTGAACACAAGTATATTTCGATACATATTCTACAGAGGATTTAACTAAGTAAGCTTATTAGACAATTTATTAATTAATTTATCTGTGATTTGAAACTGTAAGCTTTTGGTTTGTAAAACTAAATATAAAAAAAAATTCCTAATTTTTGGGAATACTCGTACAAAATGGGTTTTTAAACTCTGTATACTTCCTTTGCATACATATATATATATATATATATATATATATATATATATATATATATATATATATATATATATATATATATATATATTGGTTTAAGGTACCGAAACCATGAAGAATTAGGAAAATACTTGAACTACAATAGAGTTAAAAAGTTTCTCGGAGCCGGTGGGATTTGAACCATCTCAAGTTATCTGTTCCCGCACTTTATCAACTAAGCCACAGCACTAGCTTACCTAGGTCTGCTAGTATAAAATCAGTTTCATCATTTTTTCCGCCTCTGTCGAGAATCCATCTTAATTCCCTTGTCATACGCGCATTAGCATCGTCTAAACAAATCCAACCCTGGAGTCACCATTTTAACTATTTCATCGGTTCGTGAATCGTTATAATATTCGCTAAGAAGTCCAGAAACCATACAAGTAAGTTTAAATGAAAGAAAGTCATATCAGTTTAGGATACCGAAACCATAAACAACAAGGCAATTAATTTATGGTAAAGACACAACCACAAAAAGATTAAAAAACTGATGATGCCAATGTGCGTAACGTCAAAGTAAGTTAAAGAACACTGGTGCTGTTGCTTAGTTGATAAAATGCAGGGAGTATATATTGTGATTGTGGGTTCGAATCCCACTGACACTATCTATCTATATCTATATTAATACATACATACATATATATATATATATATATATATATATATATATATATATATATATATATATATATATATATATATATATATATATATATATATATATATATATATATATATATATATATATATATATATACTGTAAAATAATTACGTATAAAGAGTAATTATTAATAATCGTTATATTCTTCCGAAAATGTTATATTAGGGTAATACACTAATAAAAAAATCTTGAAAGTTATCTACATGTTTCAGACGCCTTATATTGCTTATATACGCGATGAAGAAGGATTAAAATTAATATTTTTTCCAACAAAAACAAGTAAAAAGAGAAACAATGCTATTAATTTCTTTGTATTCAAAATTTATTCCAACTCTCAAGCAAATACAAAGAAGTTTCTAATACTCTATTGAAACTCTATAAAATTTATCGACTTCCTTCCCTTTCGCCCTCTTCTTAAATCAAATTACTCAAATGCTGCAGAGTCTTTCCTTATTGCAAGTATTATAAATGGCCCTTGAAAATTAAGAACTATATTTCATCATATAGATACTCTTAAACGGAGTGATTTATTTACGAAAAAACTGCCCTTGGCGTCGAAGTTTAAACAGTTAAAACCGTATCACATATATTTCAAAAATTAAAAGGTACTAAATCTGCTGAATCTTGTACAAAATAATATGTAAATCTAAGTATTATAGGTCGACATTTTTAATGTTAGGCACATTATGGCGAGATATCAGTCACAAAAAAATTGGTCAGAGGAAAGGCTTCAGAGATATTTACCACGGAAACATGGCCTTTATTTCTACACACTAATCCTGTTAAAACTAGAAATAATGAGAAAATAACACAGTACTGAGATTCGTTGAATACAAAATTTGTGAAAAGGACATATATCCTTCCTTCTAATCCCCTTCCCCTATCCTTAACTCACTAACTTAATATCTGTTGGATTTAATTTTATAATTTATGTTTTATATTAATATATTGTCAAAATGAACATTTTTCCTCCCCGAGCAATATCTCTAATAGTTGAGAAATAAAAATTCAACAGTGAGATATTTAAATGAATAACGTCCAGAAAGTGTTGAAGCCAAATGTATTTTTCCTTGTATTTTTTACCTTTTTCCCTGCCTTTTATATATCGGTTTTAATAAGAACTTGATAAAAAAAATGTTTCCAAAACAACTTTTCTCGTTTTTTTCTTCCCTTATAGCAAAATTCATTTTTATTCCACAGAATAGGATTTTTCTTGAAAAAAAGAATTTGAATATTTCAAAAACTCGCGGGCATCATACCAACAATATGGCGACAGGTTATGTGATCATTACAAACTCGAACCCCTTGAGATCAAAAATACCGACTCCATATGAGGTAAAAACTGTTTAAATTATTTTCTATATTCTATATTCTACGAATTTTCACAAATAAAGATGTAAAAATACCGAATGTCGTTAAATTAAATTCACAATATTAATACAACACAAAAGCTCTCTGGAATATAGGAATATCTATTTTATCATTAAAAATAAAGTTACTATTATACTCACCCTGCGACTGTCCGCTAACTGAGGAAATGTAAAATCAGAAGCCATTAAAAGAACCTTGTATGGAGCTTTTGAAGTTCGTTTTTTGAGCAATCTGTATCTCACTGCGGCGACAACGCCCAAAATTAACAACACTAAAAGAACTGAACATGATATAGTCCAATACACCCACGTACTGAAACAAAAAAATAAATAAATAAAATTAATACACAGGGGTGTGCAGTGAGTATACATTCTCTAATAGTGATCTACCGTTGGGTTAGGTGGGTGGTTACGTGACCATATTGTGTAGTAAACATGTATAGCTATATTGTATATTAAACCGGTTGACAGGAACTGACACAGTATAAAATACTTGTCCAACATCTTTATTGTAATATACATCAACAAATAATCTTCCTTTGCTTGTATTTCTACGTCATCAAGATAAATTACCATTATGTAATAATTTTAGTATATAGTAAACATATTTCCAGTTGCTTCTTTTGAAATTTGAAAAATCAATTTTATTAGTAAAACTCTAAAATCCTTTTCAGTTAAGCAGATAAATTATTTTTTTATTTTATGTTATAATTTAACACGCTCCAACGTTAAACTCAGTGTGAGGTATTAAACATATACGAAACTCGTGTCCTCTCCACATTATTTATTAATTTATTCTCTTAAAATTCAATTATTTAATTTAACATTATTAAGTGCAGAAAAATAAACTTTGTAGTAGAATAAAGTAATAGACACCCTCACAACATCTTATTAAACTTGAAAGTAAATACACTGGTGAGTAGAAAAATCGACTCGAACTATTTGAATTCATTTAATTTTTAATATTTTAGTATTTAGAGTTCATATATTTTTACGGATTTTAGTATCATTTCAAAGCCTCTTCTGTTCTCTTTCTAATGATACCAAATTCCATAGCCCAAATTTTAAGTTTAAGAACTACATTTATTTACAAGAACCAAAATCAATATTTTGTATTACTCCCCATAGCCCTTATTACTGCTTTCAGCTGGTTTTGCATAAAATGGATGAGTTTTTTCACCACTATCTGTGGGATTCTTCCCAACTCTTCCGCAATCACAACCTTTAAGTCCCTCAGCGATGCAGCTCATCTTACAAGTGCTCGATTGGATTGAGGTCAGGACTCCACGCAGGTCAGTCTAATGTGGGTATTCCACTTCCACCAGGTATTAGTATGAAGCTATCGCCCACAAACCCAGCGTAAGGAACGGCGTGTTCCTGCAGGATCTCCTCGATGTACCGGTGAGCAGTTAATCCACCATGACGAGTCTCATCAGTCACCTAAAACCAAATCGGGTTTCGCATCCAGTGAGATGCCTCCCCACACCATGACAGAACCTCCTCTGTAGGCGACCGTTTCAGTAATGCAGCATAATGCTCTTCAGGCCTCCTATAGACTCGCCTTCTTCCAACATTGCTATGTAGGCACATTCGGGAATCGTCGGAGAATAAAACGGAGCACATTGCTCTAAGGTCCAGTCGACATGTTCTCGGCCAGATCTGAGTCGTGCTTGACGATGGGTTGCGGTCAATTTAGGTCCGTTAGCTGGTCTCTTCGGAGTTAGGTTAGCTTCTTTTAGTCTTCTTCTGACTGTCCAATGACTGATAGCCCGACCACCAACTTGTCGAAGCTCCTGCTGGACCTCAACGCCGATAAAGTGACTATTTCTTAAAGTTGTGTTGACAATGGTCGTCTCGCTCCGAGGTACACCTTCTTCTTCCTTATCCTGGTATCCGTGTAAAGGCCCCAATCTCTTGGTAAAGTCGGTAGACTCTGAAGACAACTGACTGGCTCAGATGCCGTTGCGCAGCACGTTGGCTATGCCCTTCTTACAATAGGGCAATGACTTCCGGGGTGGTATCCATTTTCCGATAACCTAATTAGTGAACAGGTCTAGCAGAGATGTTGACGGTTCAAGTTCATATAAGGGAATAATAGGAAAATGCAGTTGCATATGTTTTTTATAGGGATGAATAGCGCGCAACGAGTACGTTGCTGAGTGAGCAAAAACGATTCTATTGAGTAAAACCGTTTTAATAAGTAAAACTTTTTGGAAATCCAAATGGTTTTGGTATTATTGGAAAGAGTAGAAAAATAGCATTCTAATGATACCAAAAATAATACCATTGTTTAAAAATTAAATTCAAGGATCGGTGTTAAATGAAGCAAAATAGTTTGGGTCGATTTTTTTATTCACCAATGAATTAGTAAAAATGTTGCCATGTAAACTTAAGGATATTTGTAAAGAGAAAATAAAAAATATCAGCGGATTTCCTGTAGTAATTTCGATGCACCCATTACAGGAAATCCAAAGAATGATCTCTGAGGAAACTTGAGAGCCATAAACAGAAACTTTTAGGCATGTCATAAGGGCGTGACGTTGCAAATAATCTACCGTATTAAATACAGTCGTATACTTTGATTATATCAAGCGCAACTGCTCGAAATTCTCGATACGGTTCAATTATGTTGTTTCAAGAACGTGTGGTTTGAGTTGAATTCTATTTTTTAATTAGACAAGAAATCTAAAACTTTATTACATTTTTAAATGCCTTTTTGAGTTTTTAAAAATAAATTTTTATTTTTAGTGTTCCGTACGGAACACTTATAAGATGACTTCTTTGTCTCTCTGTCTGTCACACCCGATTTTCTCCGAAATTATTTGACAAAAAAGTTGAAATTTAGTAATAACATAGGAATTGATGGCCTCATCAGAGCCATGTAGTTTTGAGAGTAAAATTTTTATTTAAGGGGTTAGTTTTTGGGGGATGAAATCGGAAGTGAAAAAAAAATTTTTTACTAGGTCATCAAGTGTGGTGTCAAATGAAAGCTTGTGAAAACACGAGAAAAAATATATATATATATATATATATATATATATATATATATATATATATATATATATATATATATATATATATTTTATATATATATATATAATGTAATACTTGAGCGCACTTTTCTTTGTATTATTTTTAAAAAATCACGAAGAATCGCTGTCCCCCCCGCCTTATCTCGAGAAGTACTTATCGAAAAATTTTGAAAAAATTATGGAATATTCTCCACGAGGTGTAGATTGAACGAAAATTATCACGAGTGCCTTACCATCAATAATTTATCTAGCATATAAAAAAAAAACAAAAATTTCAAGGTCATCAGATTTCAGTGAAGATTAGAAACAAACTTTGTTGAAAACTCATTTGGGGTGTGTTTTGTGAAGTTACTGATCATTTTATACCTCTGTAACAATTTTTTTTTTATTTTAAAAGCAATCAACGTACGGAACACTAATTGCGCAAGTTCAATTTACACTTGACCGGTTATTTCATATAACTTTGCAAGCTCCTAAGGTAAACTCAGTGGGTGGTATTAAATATATAGATACTAGCCGTGCCCGCGGCTCCGCTCGCGTGGACTTGATTCACTACTATCGTCACTGCTTATTCCTTACGTAATAAAATATTTCTCCTTATCTCCCATTATCTCTACATAATTTCCGTTATCTAGGCTTATGTCTACTCATCTCCCATTGTTTTTCCTTATCTCCCATTATCTCAACTTCTCTCCCATTATCTAGGCTTATTTCGACTTATCTCGCAACATTTCTCCTTATCTCCCATTATTTCTCCTTATCTCCCCTTATCTCACCATAACTCCCATTATCTACACCTATATCTGCTTATCTCCCATTATTTCTCCTTATCTCCCATTATTTATATTTATCTCCCATTATCTCACCTTATCTCCTATTATCTAGGCTTATATCGAATTATATAGAACATATGTATAAATTTATAAAAACACGTAAATCGGATAAGTGGTTCTCAAGTGATAAGCGCACTAACGAACAGACATACAGACAGAGAGACGTTGCATTTTATATATATTATATTCTTTGCAACATGATATTGTTCCATATTTAATGGTTTAGGCAGTGTATTGCAAGAGAACGCGTTAACGGTAACCTTTTTTCCGACTTGATTCACTATTATCGTCACTGCTTATTCTTTATGTTACCTAACGCAATAAAATATATCCTATAACCTGGCCAGAGAACATATGTATGTTTAAAAAAAAAGCATGTAAATCGGACAAGTGATAAACGCACTAACAGACAGACAAGCAGAGAGACAGGCAGACAGACAGTCAGAGAGACGTTGCATTTAATATATATTATAGATAGAAGATTATAGATAACCTGGCCAGAGAATAAATGTATGAATTAAAAAAAAAAACGTAGATCGGATAAGTGGTTCTCGAGTGATAAGCGCACTAACGGACAGACAGACAGACAGAGATACGTTGCATTTTATATATATTATAGTTGTAATAAAATATATGTTTATAACCCGGTCAGAGAACATATGTATGAATTTAAAAAATCGCGTAAATTGGATAAGTGGTTCTCGAGGGATAAGCGCACTAACGGACAGACAGACAGACAGACAGAGAGACGTTGCTTTATATATATATATATATATATATATATATATATATATATATATATATATATATATATATATATAGATATAGATTATTATTATGATTATATAACCTGGCCAAAGAATATATGTATGAATTTAAAAAAAGATACGTAAATCGGATAAGTGGTTGTAGCGTGATAAACGCATTAATGGACAGAAAGACAGACAGAGAGACATTACATTTTATATATTATAGATTACAGATTATAGATATTCTCTGCTACATAATATTGTTCCATATTTAATGGTTTACGCTGTGTATTGCAAGGGAACGCGCTAGCGGCCAACTTTTTTCCGACTTCATTCACTATTATCGTCACTGATCATTCTTTATGCTACCTATCGTAATAAAATATAGCCTATGACCTGGCCAGAGAACATATGTATATTTTTAAAAAAAAGTAGGTAAATCGGATAAGTGGTTCTCTAGTGATAAGCGCACTAACGGACAGACAGAGAGACGTTGCATTTTATATATATTATAGTTTATAGATACGCAACACGTGTTCTCTCCATATGTTTATAAATTAAATTTCTTAGAATTCAATTATTTAATTTAACATTATTAAGAGTGAAAAAATAAACTTTGTGGTAAAATAAAGTTTTAAACACGCCTAAAATATCTTACTAAACTTTAAATTAAGTATTCATTAAATTTATCATTTCCACCCTTATTCATATTTCCCAAGATATACGATTTTATCTGATGCCTTAAATTCAACCTTCTAATTTAGATTCCCACCTTTCATCTTTTCACAACATAATCCGCACATTCATTTTAGTAAACAAGGGCTCTTATATCAACTCTTTTGAAAACTTACCTAAATAAATTATCCGATGAAAACTTACAAAATGCGTCACATTCATCCAACTGTTTATGTGTCACCCACCATTCGTCAAAGTTACCCGGCACAGTTTCAGTTTCAAAAACACTCGCGTTACTTTCGAGTACCCTTAAAAGAGGCGCAACGAGGCGTTTGAATAAACGTCAACGAGCACAAAACACGGAACATTGCGATTGCGGAACCGAGAAAGGGATATCTCGAAACTTTCTTGAATGTTTTTCATTAGATAGTTTTCAATAGTTAAGTCTAGAGTCGCATTTTCTACGAAAAGAAGGAGATTTTGTGACATTATTGCAATATCCTGGGTATTATTGTTCGTTTTATTTGTTCTATGTTCGCTTGTTTCTTGGAGCTTTTGTAAATGATTTTTCCACGATGGCAGGCTTAGGACGTCCAGGAAAATGGATAAAGTATTATCCAGGGATAATTCTAAACGTCTAACGGCTTCCAGGATTGTCAGACCAATGTCGTCAGCTGGTAGACAAAAGACGACGGCTGAAACAAAAATAAAAGAATTTAGATAATTTAGATCTTTTAAAAGTTTTGAATATTCAGTGTTTTCGATGAGTATGTAATATAAAAACTGGATTAAAATTATGAATTAAATAAATAGGTAAGTTTTTATTTTTGTTGATATTGTGCATATAAGTTATACCTTTAAAATCCTTCTGAAGCAAATATCGCAGAGACATACGGTGATTTACAGTATAGCCAATGAATTTACAAACGAAAGTATATTTTATATTTTACTTAAATTTAAAATTTTTATTTATTTATTCTAATAAATACTATGTTATGCAAAATTATCGTAAATTAGTAATATGACGAAATAAATTTTATAATAATAATAATATTTCAAATTAACAAATGAAAATTTCTGATTATTAATTTACATCTATATTAAAGTCCTGGATGGTTTACAAGAATAATGCTCTCTGTTTACGATTTTAAAATGTGAACCCAGCTATACACGATATACGTACCGTATGTCAAGTAAGAACGTGTTCGCGATAAGTTATTTCTGGTAGACGCGATTCTAGTGACTCAACAAAAAATCGGTAAAGGGAACCTTTATTTACGACGCATTTTAGTAAAAATATCAGTCGATTCCGAACTTTCGTCGAAATCACGTAAAATTCAAAATGAGTCACTTGTTTGCGCTTTGGTTCGAGGCAGTTTTTTTTTCTATTTTTCGATCCATAGGAGTCTAAAATGACACATTGTGCGGCCACTAAATGTATTAAAATGTCGGTTTCGTTTATAGAGAAGTGGGTAAATCATTTTTCCGAGACAAAAAATGTCGACGACTTGCCAAATCGCGATTCGGATAATCGGGATTGTACTGTATATATATATATATATATATATATATATATATATATATATATATATATATATATATATATATATATATATATATATATATATATATGTATATATATATATATATATATATATATATATATATATATATATATATATATATATATATATATATATATATATATATATATATATATATATATATATTATATATATATATATATATATATATATATATATATATGTTTATATATGTATATATATATATATATATATATATATATATATATTTATATATATATATATATATATATATATATATATATATATATATATATATATATATATATATACAGTCGACACTGTTTATAGTGAAACTCTATATAGTGAAAAACTCTTTATAGAGCAATTTTTTCAAGACCTAGAATATTTTAATGAAATTTCATGTAAAAAGCCCTGCATATAGTGAATCTGTAAAACAGTAACACTCTATATAATAAAATTTTTACCGGAATTTTATGTATAAATTTTTATGCATTTATTGAGATTTTGGCCATTTCGGGTTTCCCATTTTTATCTAACATTAGCACGAATTCCATTTTTTACGACGCATTCATTTGAAAAGATTCTTAACGCGTTTATAACGCCTAATGGTTGGCAATAAATCAGGTAGATTTCTGTGAGAAACCAGGGGAATAACCCATTTTATAGAAACCCGGGGAAAACCCATTTTATAGTCGAGGCCTAGTAATTCGCAAATTCAGGTTCAGTTTCTTTTTGTTTAAGAATCAAGTAAGATGTCCATGCGAGTGTGTTTAAGTTTAGCTGAGAAAATTAAAGTTTTGGAGGAAGTTGATAAAGGCTGCAAAAAAATTGATGTTGCTGCAAAATTTGGTGTTTCTCCAAGTTGCGTCTCTCTGATAATAAAAAGTCGCGACAGTATCATCAAGAAACCTAGTGTTCCAAGCAGTCGAAAACGAATACGGGTGAGTACTTACGAATATGTAAATGAAGCAGTTTTACGATGGTTTCAAGTGGCCCGTACGCATCAAAACGTACCAATATCGGGAAATTTAATAAAGCAAAAGGCTCTACAATTTGCTAAAGAATTTAACTGCGTTAATTTTCAAGCTAGTGAAGGGTGGTTGAGTGCCTGAAAGACTCGCAATTCAATTGTTTTCAAGCCGGTGTCTGGCGAGAGTGCAAGTGTTAGTCAGGAGGACTGTGACATTTGGACTGAAACTGTTTTAAAAAGTGCATTGAAAAAGTACGAGTCAAAGAACCTTTTCAATTGTGATGAAACCGGTTTGTTTTTTAAATGTTTGCCAAATAAAACTTTTGCTTTTAAAGGTGATAAATGTTTTGGTGTTAAAACAAGTAAAGAAAGGGTGACACTTATGGTTGGAGCAAACATGGATGGCTCAGAAAAACTGAAATTACTGCTCATAGGTAAAATCAAAAATCCCCGTTATTTAAAAGGAGTTAAATCTCTGGAGTTAGATTACGCCAATAATAAAAAGGCATGGATGACTTCTGAGATTTTCGAAAGATGGATCAAAGAACTGGACACGAAAATGAAAAGCCAAAAGCGAAAGATTGTGATGTTTATAGACAATTGTCCTGCACATCCAGTTACTGTAAGTAAAAAATTAAGGAATATTGAATTGATCTTTTTTCCATCAAACATGACCTCCAAATTGCAACCTATGGACCAGGGTATTATAAAAAACATAAAACATCATTACCGAAACAGAATTGTTCACAAAATTGTTAATGCGATTGATAACAACGTTCCAGTCCAAAAATTGATTATCCTTAAAGAGTGTATAACCAAAGTCGCTAAAGTATGGAGTGAAAATGTTTCTCAGAAAACTATCAAAAACTGCTTTTCTAAAGCAGGTTTTACTGAAAAAATTCACGAATGGGAAGAAGAAGACGAAATGGATCTCGCTACCTTAAAAAGGCAATGGGATATTCTACAAAAAACTGCTACCGTCGACGCAGATTTTTTACTTGAAGATTTCTTAGAAATCGAGAATGATGTTGGCCCGACAGATCTCCCAACTGACCAAGACATAACTTACGATATAAAAAGTATAGAAGATTATGAAGAAGAAACTGAAACCGAGGAATGTCTTGCTAAATTTAGTGAAAATGAAATAAGAAATACATTTGACATTGTGCGAACTACTCTCAGGGGCCAGGAAAGTGTACCTGATCAAATCTTTATGCATTTGGATAAATGCGAGAATTTTGTTGAGCAACAATTATTTTTTAAAAGTAATGTTCAAAAGAAAATAACTGATTATTTTTCCTAGTACGTATGTACGTAGTATGTACATATGTATTAACAGATTTTGTATTATTCTTTTTATTTCGTATGTAGTACATACATACATAAAGTCCGTACGTTATATCTTTACACGTGCGTCATTGTTTTCAGGCAATATCCCAGACGACTATTATATTTTTTGTCTCTTTCTACCAATACCTACGATTTATTGGTGAAAAGAGACAAATAATATAATAATCGTCTGTTATATGGCCTGAAAACTATGACGCACGGGTAAAGATATAACGTACGGACTTTATGTATGTATTTAGCCCTGTAGATGCTATGTACTATTTAAACTTTCAAATGTTTAATAAAATCTTTTCTAATAATTCAATTTTGCAATTTTTTTTTTTGTTGCTTGTACCTTATAAAAGACAAATAAAGGATTACCAATATAAAATACATACATAGCAATATATACGGATTTTTTTCTTTATATAGTGAAAAACTTTCTATAGTGAAATTTCGGTCAACATTTTGGTCTTTCACTATATAGAGTGTCGACTGTATATATATATATATATATATATATATATATATATATATATATATATATATATATATATATATATATATATATATATGTATATATATATATATAAATATATATATATATATATATATATATATATATATATATATATATATATATATATATATATATATATTATCCCGATTATCCGAACGGCGATTATCTAAAATCCGGCTTATCAGAAACAAACTTTTAAAAACCAAATTGTATTCCCATGAAACGAAAAAAATCCCAGTTATTCGAAACAGACTATGAGTGGTTTCCTTAACGCGTCGGGGACTCCCCGACGTCTAGAATTTCACTGCTATCTATGTTTTGATTAGTCGACGAGTGTTATAAGTCATTACGTCTATTATTATTGCAGAGGTAATAGTTTCGTTTTAAAAGATATTTTACAAAATGGAGCGTCATAATAATAAGCGTAAACGTGTTGTTATTACCTCAAAAGAGTAACTTGAAATTCAACGTTTAGATAATGGTGAACTTCTTAAAAATATAGCGAAGGATTTAGGTGTAGCCTTGAGTACTGTTTCAGTGTGAAGAAAAAATCGCGAAAAACTTGAAAAATGGTGTAGTGTTTTGTCATCGCCCACACAGGCACGAAAAAGTATGAAAAGCGGTGAATACCAAGAAGTAGATGATTCTTTATTTTTATGGTTCACACAGATCGAGAACGTGGAATACCAATTTCCGGAAACAATTTTAAAACATAAGGCAGTGAGTTAAAGCGAAGAGTTCCCGGTAAATTTTTCTGCAAGTGATGGATGGCTAGACAGGTGGAAAAAAAAAACATGGTGTACGTCCACTGAAAGTTTGTGGAGAAAGATTGTCGACTGATGTATCTGCTGTAAAAAATTTGCAGAGAATTTTGAGCAGCTTATGAAAGAACATGGTTTACAACCAGACCAAATCTATAATTGTGATAAAACAGGCTTGAACTACAAAATGTTCCCGTCAAATACCTTAGCTTCAAAAATGGAAGCTGGAGCACCTGGTTACAAACGTAGCAAAGAGCGTATTACTGTCCTTGCATGCAGTAATGCTTCTGGAAGACACAAACTCGAATTATTATGTATTGGTAAGTCAGCAAATCCACGAACCTTTAAGAATATTCGTCGCAATGCTTTTCCTGTTTTGTATAAAAATCACAACAATGACTGGATAAAAGCGACTCTATTTAAAGTGGAAATTTTTTTAAGGGAACGTGGATATCCTAGGAAATGTATTTTGTTACTAGATAACGCCCCCACTCACCCAAGTGCGGAGCAACTTGAAAATAGGGAAATAAAAGCAATGTTTTTGCCTCCTGCTGTAACTTCTCTTATTCAGCCTATGGATCAGGATGTATTGGAAAATTTAAAACGCAATTACAGGCGTTTGTTATTGGAGCATATTTTAGAAGAAGTAGATGAAGGTGGCAATCTTACTGATTGTCTAAACAAGA
Organism: Pachyrhynchus sulphureomaculatus; assembly: GCA_019049505.1. Classification (NCBI taxonomy): domain Eukaryota; kingdom Metazoa; phylum Arthropoda; class Insecta; order Coleoptera; family Curculionidae; genus Pachyrhynchus; species Pachyrhynchus sulphureomaculatus. The sequence continues at coordinate 203,404,112 of CM032447.1, forward strand.
TAAATTTGAAAAATGTTATATATTGGATAGCTTCAGCCTGGAATCAAGTAAAGAATAGTACTCTGGAAAAATCTTGGTCAAAATTGATTCCACGAGAGGAGAGACATTACTCAAAGGCAGAAACAGAAGATAATGAAAGTTTACATCAAATTATTACATCAGGATGTAAAAGTGTTACGGAAACCGATGGTTGTGAATGGTTAAACAGTGATAGTGTGGAAGATGAAATGACTGACCAAGAATTGATTAAAAGTGTATGCAAAAATGCTAATAAAATAGACAGTGATGACGATGATGATAACGAAGTAGAAGCCACTGACAATATTTCAGTAAAAATGTCACATTCAGAAGGACTAGAGGCCCTAGAAAAAGCGTGAACTTATGTAGAACAACAAGAAAATGCAACCTCTGCGGACGTTTTGCTTATCAAACGTTGGAGAGACATTGCAGCCAAGAACAGAACCAACGCAAAACGAATGCAGTTAAAAATTACCTCATTTTTAAGACATTAAAGTTAAGAATGAAACTGTTTTAGTTTCGATTTTCCGTACATATAGATAAAATAAGTAAACTAATTGTTCTATTCTTTGTTTTAGTAAATACCTATGTACGTAACAGCATATCGTATAAATGCTTTTAAGTCAATCTGCAATATATATATATATATATATATATATATATATATATATATATATATATATATATATATATATATATATGTAGAAAAACACGTGAGTTCAAAATTACTTCAAAATTTGGATTCGTTTATGTATTATATTTTCTGTATTAAGTATTAGTTAGATATTGTTTACAATTACAATTTCTTGCAGTTGTAGTTCAGAGTGACAACGGCTAATTACATTTTCTTCTATAAACAGGTAGACACTAAATTTTGAGAATAAGAGAAGTTATTTATACTTTTAAACTTTTTTGAAGTTGTTTATTTTTAAATTTAGTTTTATTTTGTCTTAATCACATATGATCATCACTGAATACGAAGACTTCTTTTGGTATATAATCCAAAGGGTTCCTTCATATTCTAATAAAAAAGGAATAAAAGAGTCTAACTTTATTTTTTTGAAATAAGAAAAGGAAACATTGCAAGACTGAAAATTTCGGTACATAACACGTAGGCTGAAAAGTTTTTGGTCTGACACATAGATGTCACCCTTTTCAAAAAATGTTTGTGTTTTTAGGAAGTACCAACCTTATATATATATATATATATATATATATATATATATATATATATATATATATATGTATGGCTGTATTTGCTTATAGCCTGTATGTTTTCTCTCAGATCCTAGAACTTCTAAGATCCATCAATCCCAGGGGGTAGTTCCCCCTCCTACGGATGATTTTTCGACCTTATTAGAAATATAATTTAGTTGTCTTCCATGTTTGGCAATGAGATAAAAGTACTTGATCCTTCCTGAATTTCAATAACATCAATGTGCATCATTAGACCGTAGGGGTAGTTTCTACCACCCTCTAACGGTAGTTTATAGTCGTGTATCGGTGGTTCAACCGAATCTACTCCATATTTGTTCATCCTGCCTGAACTTTTTTTCATCATTATTGAAACTTATGAGATGCCTCTCTAGGTGGGGGTGGTTTTCACACTATATAGGAGTGGGTCTCAACCCTTTAAGAGTAATGACTAGTTGTCACACCAGATTCTGATATTTTGTCCTAAGAGCTATAAGAATTTGTCCTTTGTACATGTTATTTAAACTAACGTGCGTTATTTGAGTTTTAAGGGTACTTCTCACCTCCTATAATGGTGGATTTTGGTTTAATGAATAGAAATAGCTTGCTGTGATTTGAATGCATATTCTCTTCTCTAGACTATAACATGTCTACCATTTTTCACACTTTATTAAGAGTAATTAAGGGATAAAACCATAGTTTTATCCTATTTCAAGGGATGTTTTTGTCGAAAAAAAAATACATCATAAATCTTTTTTTTAACTACGGATTCGAATTCAGCGTCGAAAAATACACTAGATCCATATATTTTGGTTCGTGGTAATGAACTTTTTTTGTTGTGTGTGGCTGTGTTATTATTTCCTGGGAATGAACATCGATTTGTATCTTAATTACTGTAAAAATATACGCTCTCGACTGAATTTTTTTTACGATATTCAGTTGTTCAAAAATTCTTTAAAGGTAAAAAAATTTACCTAATGTTTACTAAACACATCATCTTTCAGCATCCTGTTATCATATAATAATTTGATGACGATTGGTGGCCATTCAATGAGGATTAGACACAATAACTTATTAGCCTAGATGTTTCTACTCTTCTTGCTAAAAGAAAGTATTGAATTCATGAAAAAAACGCTCTCCGAGATGTTTGCCTTTTTTTAAGTTTTAGGGTCACGAAAAATATAGTCAACAATTTCCGTCGGTACATCTGTCTGCTGGTATACAAGTAATACCTATAGAAAGGAGGAAACTTATATTTTTTGAACGTGTTTCCTAAGGAGTGAAGGGTGAAATGGGGAAGTCGATAAAATTTTTTATAGTTTTATTAGTAATATGGTTATTTTTGTTGTTAACATGACAAGCAAATTTTATACCTAATCATTTGTAGTTAAACTTGTAAGGGTTTAAAGGGACGGTGGAGCTGGAGAAGTTGCTTCGTATATATCATGTGACAGGGTTCTTGGAGCCACAAAATTAAAAAATTAAGGTTGTTTTCTTTATCGCTCCCAATTTTAACAAGGTAAAGGAGTGAAAGGGGTGGGGATTGTTAAATATTGTATAATTTCAGTAGTACTGCGAGTATTACTTCAGGTTCTTGGCAAACGAAATGTTTAAAGTTTTAATTATATTATTTATAGTAATTTATATAATATATATAATAACATAATACAGAAAACTTAAGGCTACAGGAGCTGGCAGAAGGTTAGAGATGTTGCTTAGTACATATCACGTTATACCATATATCCTGTTCAAGAATCTTCGACTCAAGGATTGACAAAATTAATTATTTTTTTATTGCTTTCAATTTTTTTTTTATTAATATTTCACCGTATAGTGGATTGTTTTAAGTTTTTTTAGTGTTCCGTACGGAACACTTATAAGATGACTTCGGTGTCTGTCTGTCTGTCCGTCTGTCTGTCTGTCTGTCTGTCACACCCGATTTTCTCATAGAAAGTTGAAAATCCGTAATAATATAGGAATTGATGCCCTCATCAGAGCCGTGTAGTTTTGAAAGTTAAATTATGACTTAAGGATGTTAGTTTTAGGGGGTGAAATTGGAAGTGAAAAATTTTACTATTTATATATAATGTAATACTTGCGCGCAATTTTCTTTGTATTATTTTTAAAAAAATCGCGAAAAATCGCTGTTCCCCCACCTTATCTCGAAAAGTACTAAGTTGGGAATGTGGAATCTTTGGCACAATGATACTACTCAGTATATATCACCACTACACCAAACACTTTATTTTTGCACTCGACGCGCGTTTCGCTAACCATGTTAGCTTCATCAGGAGCGATGATTGACGAGATGATGAGAAATCGAAATCAGCTCACAGTTTTGTTGTAAATTGTCAGTCAATCATCGCTCCTGATGAAGCTAACATGGTTAGCGAAACGCGCGTCGAGTGCAAAAATAAAGTGTTTGGTGTAGTGGTGATATATACCGAGTCGAAAAGTACTGATCAAAAAATTTTGAGAAAATTCTGGAATATTCTCCACGGGGTGTAGATATATCTATATATATTTATATATATTATATATATATATATATATATATATATATATATATATATATATATATATATGTATATTATATATATGTATATATATGTATATATATATATTATATATATATATATATATATATATATATATATATATATATATATATTCAGTATACATAGAGTTACTGTGGATTTCTCGGATAAAAATATGACCATTTAACCCATCTTACCTTAATCCAAAAATTCGTAATTTTTGAGATACAGGGTGTCAAAGTTATACTTTATTTTAGTTTTTCTTAAGTAGCTTTCTTAATAATTGTACTATTTGTACAAGATTCGGTGCTAAGGGATTTTCTGAGATGAGAAATTGAAATCAGCTCACAGTTTTGTTGTAAATTGTAGGCGGCGCCACTTATCGCACTGTGTATACTTTTAAATTTTAAATATTCGTATTTTCCGCCTTTTCCTGTCTAAAAAAGCTTTCTTGTTAAATGTTGCTCCGAGCAACAGTTTTTCTGAGATAATGGAATGTTTGTTTCCATTTTTTAATTCCAATCACACTTCATCCAGGCTCAGAACAGGTCTGAAAGAATAGTCTTTGGAATTTGAAGCATGCTTAAAGGCAAACAGGCTAACAACAATAATAAATTTAAAGACCAACGGGCCAACAACAGTAAGAATGTAAAAACCAACCGGCTAAGGGCATAAAAGATTATCCACAAATTGATAAATTTGTAATTAATAAATAAAAACATCCCACTATCTTAAAAACTGTTGCTTGGAACAACATTTACCAAAAGAGCTTTTTTTAGACAGGAGAAGGAGGAGAATACGAATATTTAATTAAAAATATCATACATAATGGTACAAAAAAGTTATGACAATTTAAAAATATATACAGGGCAATTTACAACAAAACTGTGAGCTGATTTCGATTTCTCATCTCAGGAAACCGAATCTTGTACAAATAGTACAATTATTAAGAAAGCTACTTAAGAAAAACTAAAATATAAGTATAACTTTGACAACTTGGTATCTCAAAAAATACGAATTTTTAGATCACGGTAAGTTGGGTTAAATGGTCATATTTTCATCCCAGATATCCACAGAAACTCTATGTACACGGAAAACTGAGACACTCTGTATATATATATATATATATATATATATATATATATATATATATATATATATATATATATATATATAAGGTTGACTTAGACGGTAATAGCCAGAGTAGTAAGCCACTGTGAAGCCAAGTCAAAGAGTTTGCTCAGTTCTTTGAGGCTTCCCGCAAATCTTCTCAGATAGTCATTGTCAGTGTGGTTCATAGTCTGTCGAGCTTCACCGAAATCACAGCTTGGGTCTGCCAGTATCCTCCATCTATGCTTCTGCCGTGTCCGGTTCGGAATCTATGCAACTGGCACCATACTTCACGTGGGAACTTAAAACCAAATAGAGGGATTTGGTTTGAGGAAGTAATAATATGGAGGAGGTTTGGTAAGCCTCGATTGACTTGAAAAACGATATTCTACCTCTCTTCGACATCGATGGGTTGTTGAAGGTTTTGATCGAGCCAAATAGGTCATCTCGATTTTAATCCCGTGTAGGGGGAGATTTTGCATGTCTGCTAGATTGGAAGAATTAGGTCATTTCTTGCAATTTTTCCCCATTGGCGTGTGGCTACAACCACTCTTCTAATATCAGGGGGTGGAATATTCGACAGAGCAGGTAGCCGGATTGTTTGTGTAGATTTAACAGTGCTCGTTATAATTCTGATTGTCTCCTTTAGCTGGACGTCTATTTCTTGAGTACGAGAACTTCAGTACCAAGCTGAAGCACAGTATTCTGCCGTGGTGATGGATAAAGCAACAGAATGAAGTATATTTGAACTTGCCCCCATGTCGTTCCAGCAATCTTGTGCGTAATATTATTATTTTGAATAGTTAATCATAAGATCATTGACTATACTCCATAGTTAATCATAAGATCATTGACTATACTCAAATTATGAAGGATGATAGATACAATACTAGATATTTGTAAAACATACCGCTTGATCATAACTATCGATCTCCAATGTATGTAGATACTTTCTCTTGAGTAATATGGTCAGGAAGATCTTTAACAAGGCGGAGGAAAATTTTCAGGGAAAGTTTTAATAATTTTAACACACTCCGATAAGTTAAAAATAATTTTATCCAAATATTTAAAATTCCTTTTATACCCAAACTTTTTCGATAACAGATTTTAATCAACCACATCAAACGCGTGGATAAAATAAAAGAACAAATCATAAATTTTTTCCCATTGTCACCCTTAAAGGCCACGTACTTCGCCAGACTTGTAGACGACGATTTCGTAAACAATCTATTTATAAAGCTGTATTGACTATTCGCTCAAATTGTCACATCGTACTGTTCAAACGGTCATGCCAACAACTAATTGTTTTCAGTACTAAAATAAAATAATGAATTATTTTACCTTTTACGAGACTAAAAAGGGGCGCTTTAAATGGCAATAACTTAAAATAACAGACATCGTATACAATCAGATAATTTAATTAAATTCTAATTAGCTATTTCATCACAAATGTAGAGCCATTGTATTTCAATGTTAATAAGCTAACAAAATTTCAATTGAACAATCGAACAACAGCAAAGAAGCCTGAAATTGAATTAACTGAAACAGTCGAACGGCAAGTAAAACAAGATGCTGCTTAATTATACAAAAGTTCAAATTAAAAAGAGATAATGGGATTACTCTGCCAACAATAAGTTCATTTTTGAATAATTTCTTATGAGGGATTTAAAGGAAAAATAGATTATTAATTATAAAACTTCTTCGAGTTTTATTAGAAAAATAACGAAAGACAGTTATAAATGTACAGAGCTTACTTCAAACGACGCAATCTGTACAAGTCGTGGGAAAAAGTAGGTCAAAACTCCCATATAGTATATACTCTTTAATGCATTAATTTTGATAAATATGTGACTACCTGAGAAACTCAATTATTCAAAAAACAATTGGTGTGTCGAATCGGTCTTTCGTATTAGATATCAGAAAAAGGTCATTCTTGCTTTAATACGCAATCAAGAAATTTCAGAATCTAATCCATCCGATGAATATCGCATCGAGTCGCTGTTTATCATACGTTGATACTACCAGCGCACATGGAATGCCTCGGATCGAACATCTAGCGGGACGCGCCTCGGCTATAAAATAGTGATACGAAAGCCTGAACAGGCAGTGCAGTTGAGCACTGAGCGACTATTCCAGCCGGAGTGGACCAACTACCAAGAGGTGAGAAGCCAAGCAGGCAATTCGGTCCAACGTCGCCGACAATTATATCATTTTCTGTTAGAGGTATATGCTTCTAGCTATAAGACTGACCGACTAACCAAGAAAGAAAGTTACTTCCTATCTCTCTCTGACACCGTCGGAGAGGGTGGACTGTCCGCTGATCGGTTTTGACCAGCAATCCATCACTGCCTTCATAAGCCTGATAACAGCGTTGATCGGAGAAGAATTTGCTGACAGTCTAGAGAAGCTTTCCAAAGAGCCACGATGAGTGCGAACTACAATCACCGCCGCCTACTGAATAAACCATAAAGCTGGTCACAGATTACTACTTACCTCTTCGAAATAGACTGCTACTTGCCGGTATCAACGGACCGTCGCACACTGGGTAGAAAAAAAACATAACCATTCAAAAATCCCTACCTACCTCAAATTTCATCGGATCACCATATTTTTTTTACCATAAATCATCGTAAGAAAATTTAGAAAAGAACTGTCGAGCCATATTTTGGAAATATGTATTTTAAATGGTTATTTTACGCAAATACTATGATAAAAAATTGATCAATCAGAGAAAAAAAATCCTGTTAACTTTACTATTGATTTATTATTGACCAAACATATGTATTCCTACGTATTTTTGAATCCAAATATGATATCCGATTTGCTAATTCGAGTAATGGTCCAAAAACGGCCTCAAAGTGGTCAAAAGTCATCAAGTTAACAATAATAACGAGAAATACATATTCCGATGTATTTTTAGTCACTGAATCCAAATATGATATTTGATTTGCTCGTACACCTATTAATTTCGAATGAAGGTTCAAAAATTGCCTCACAATGGTCAAAAGTGATTAAGTCAGGAAACATATATAGATGTATTTTCGGTCACTGAATCCAAATGTTATAAAAATGGCCAGATATGTTATATCGACGTAATATTGGCCACTAAATTCAAATCTAACGTCTAATTTTCTCATGTATCTATACGATTTCAAGGTCATAAAGGAGCAGAATCAAATATATAACGAGTCTTAGGCCTAACGAATTAAATCATAAAAAAGGAGAAAGGGAAAGACTTTTTATATCTGGTTGTCATATAAAACTTTACTATAAGTGAAGTGTTAAGAAATGAATATGAAGAGACCACTTGAAATTTAGGGTGTGTCGTATGACAGATAAAGCTTCAAAATGGTGTTCAATATTTGGTTCAAGTGATGCTCCAGAGGTGTCGCTTTCAAAACTTATTGACTGACCTGATATAAAACCTGTATTTATTATTTTTGCCTAAATCTTCAAATAAGTGAGTTAGAGAGACTGTCTAATTGCAATCAATTATCCTGTATAATTTAAAGAATCTCTTAAAAGAAAACGTTAAATAAAAGCAGTATGGTAAGAAACAAATACAACAACAATGTCAAAATAAACTAAGGAACATATAAAAGAAATGAATAAATATTAGCAACAAAATCAAATGAATATATTTATATTAATTTGTCCTAGCTAGAAGCTTTACGAGACTAGCGCAATTCCAGAAATTTTACAGCAGTGAAATTTTTTAACTATATCGCACAAATTGAGGCAGGCGCTTTAGGGAAAATTACAACCTGCCATAACAAACTAGAGGATAATTACAGAGAAACATTAAATTACGCAGTCAAAAATTATAGAATTATATATGATATAAGCCGTAAAAACTATTATAATTGTTGTCTAGTTGGTAAAAAGCGCGACGGATTTGGGAAAAAACAAGGTTTAGGTTATTACAGTTTTTTTTTTTAATTAATATTTCCTGTCTACTTCAAACTTTATGATTATTAATTAATCAAACTTTAGTTACAGTATGGAGCTACATACGGTATCTCTGATTACACATTACACTGCTAAATTATCTTAATCCTGAGCAATAAGTAAAAAAAAACAGACTTTTTTAAGGATTTGCTTAAAAACTGTGCTGCCAAGACTCGAAAAATCGTCGGTGACTTATTATCTAATAAAATAATTTTATTTATGATTTGTTCTAACATAGTTTTTAACTTTTCTTAATGCATATATGGTTAAAGTCAGACTAATGGGCATTTATGATAAATCTGCGGATATAATCTGGATAGCATCCTATAAATTTGCATAGAGGGATTTGTTAGTATATTATTTATAATAAAAATCGTGCTAACACTGCGCAATCTGCGATTAAAGAGAGGTTGATGGTAAAATCCTTATTGTTAATGAAATTCTCTACTTTTCTTTGTACGAAAATTGTTTAGGCTTGTAAATTTCGCAATTAGCAATTCCCTCTGTCTCGCTGTTTTTGGTAGTCTACAATGGTATTCAAGTCGCATTGCGCAAATCGCTCGTATCGCCAGCATCGCACACAGATTAAAGTATAAGTCTGTCCGTACGGAACACTTATAAAATCTCTTCGGTATCTGTCCATCTGTCTGTCTATTTGTCCGTCTGTCTCTCTCTGTCACACCCGATTTTCTCCAAAACTATTTGACATAGAAAGTTAAAATTTGGCACTAACATAGGAATTGATGGCCTCATCAGAGCCGTGTAGTTTTGAAAGTTAAATTTTCAGTTAAAGGGTTAGTTTTGGCAGGTGAAATCGGAAGTGGAAAAGACATTTTTTACCAGGTCATCAAGTGGGGTGTCAAATGAAAGTTTGTAAAAACACAAGTTCAAACATATATGTAATATAATACTTGCGCACATATTTCTTTGGATTATTTTTTTAAAAATTTTGAAGAAATTCCGGAATATTCTCCACAGCGTGTAGATTGAACGAGAATTATCATGAGTGCATTAACCTTAATAATTTATCTGGTATGTAAAAAAACAAAAATTCCAAGGTCATCAGTTTTCAGTAAAGATCAGAAAAAACTTTGTTGAAAACTCATTTGGAGCGTGTTTTGTGAAGTCACTTATCATTTTCTACCCCCGTAACAAAATTTTTTATTTTAAAAGCAATCAACGTACGGAACACTAATGGCGCAAGTCTGACTTACACTTGACCGGTTATTTTCTATGAAATTAATATTTTGAGTGAATTGAACCATATTTTAAGGGCTACGGGTTACTTTAAAAAAATCGTTTTTGTACAGCGGTCCATTATTTTCTTTCAATTATAATATGCTAACTCACAGTTTAATTAATTATAAAACAATTTAAAAGAACATTACCAGAATCGAACTTTTTTGACACTCCATAAAGCATCATTTAAAAATCTTTAAAAAAAATACCGCTAATTGGTTTTGGGATTTAAAAAAGTTATAAAAGAACGGGGCTTAATCCTGAATTTCATTAGTCAAGATTTTCTTGACTTTCTAACTGTGTAAATTAGAAAACAAAAAAAATTCATTTCACAGTATAATAAATGTATATTCTTTAACAGTAAATACTGAATCGTAACAAAACTAACCATCGGGCATAATTAAAAGGGAGATTAATTAAAATTAAAAATATTAAATGATTCCATAAGCTTCTTAATGACTCAGAAGATAATAAATTTTAATTAAGAATTTGTTGCGGATTATAATATACAATACAACCAATATTAGAACATGATGTGTTCCTAATACATCGTCAAGAAAGTTTATCGTTTTAATATATTCTTGTGCCTTATTTATGCAGTAACTACATAATTTTATAATGCTTAGTCAAATTTTCATTTGTAGTCAAAATTATGATAAGTAAATAAACCAACTGTTGCTTTTTCTCACACCTCTTGTATACGAGTTATTTTAGTATTAGTAGTATTTTAGTAGAATATACTATCACACCGTATAATAATATATCATGAATAGAGACCGGATTATATGTATTTGCATATTTTCATATGCATTTGCATATTTAGACCATTCTCACCGATTATTGCATATTTTACCCAAAATCTAGTAATGATGCATATTTTCCCTATATTTACAATATTTCTCGGTATTACTAGGCAATTGAATTGCTCAGGGTATTGTTAATGTTGCCGTCTGGAACCGATCTTATCTCCGAAACATTTACCTGCGATAGTCTAAACATCGATTAGGTTATAGTGCCAAGGGAATACCCAAAATTACGACGGTATTTTATTCCTTTGTTTCTTGGTCGGGATATTAAGTTATAAGTAGTTAGATTCTGAGCGTGGATCAAATAAACAATTTTTTCGGAGACGAATTTTTTATTTTAACATTATTGTCGACGCGCTTGCATCAGTGTAGTCTTTTTGCAATTTTTAACGTGTTGTGTTAAAGTTTAACGTGTACCATGTCACCCGCAAAAAAAGTGTCTCTTCGTGGGTAGCTGATTATCCTGGAGCATTTACATACGACGGAAATGCTTTATATTGACGAGTTTGCGAGAAAAATGTTTCGTGCACAAAAAAGTTTCAAATTGACCAGCATGTCAAGACAAGTCCTCACATCGCAGAATTGCAAAAAAAAGGCCCACGACAATAACTTATAACAGCAGCAAGTAGCGGTGATTCCACTTCTAGAGATTTATGTGCTTGCAAGTAATATTCCTCTCCACAAACTTACAAATCCTACATTCAAAGAATTTCTGCGAAAATTCTGAAAAAATACTAGACAAATCAACACTGCTTAAAAATTATATACCAACAATTTACCAACATGTTCTGGAAGAAATACGTAATGAACTTAAGGATGATATTATTTGGATTTCAACTGATGAAACTGCCGACAGTTGTGGTCGCTATATTGCGAATTTAATTGTAGGTTCATTAAGATTAGAGCCTTCTTCTGCCTATTTGGTGGCCTGCAAAGAACTTGACAAGACAAATCATTCTACGATCGCCAGATTTGTGAATGAGTGTATTAAAAAAAATATTTCCTGAATCTTCTGCAGATGAAAGAGTGTTTATATTTCTCTCAATCTGCTGCTCCCTATATGATCAAGGCAGCCAAAGTCCTCCAAGTGTTTTATCTAAATTTAATTCATGTGACGTGCTTTGCTCACGGAGTCCATCGACTCGCTGAAGAAGTACGATCCACGTTTGGAAATGTCAATGAACTGATTTCATCTGCAAAGAAAGTATTTGATAAGGCACCTGCTCGCAATAACGCATATAACGAAAAACTGCCAAATGTGCCTTTACCTCCTGAACCAGTGGTAACTCGATGGGGACCATGGATTGAAGCTGTACTATTTTACAATGAACATTTCGAGGCCATCAAAGGTATAGTAAATGACTTCGATATTGCAGAGGCTATGGCAGTTCGTCAATCCAAGGAAGCATTTAACGATTCTGATATTTAAAAAAACATAGCTTTGATTAGCACTCACTTTTCCCACATACCTGCGAGTATTAAAAAGCTTGAAACTCGAGGTTTGGCGTTGACCGAATCAATTCAGTTAATGAATAAAATCCGTCAAATAAACTACACATTGCCAGATGTATTCCCGCGTAGAGTTAAAGAAAATTTTGAAAATATTTTGTGCAATAACCCAGGCTTTGAACCTTTGTGTCAAATTGATAGTTTTATTAATGGGACGGGTGAACTTTTGCCAGAAACAATAAGTGCTAACATAGCACCCAAATTCAAATACTGCTCAGTTACCTCAGTGGATGTGGAACGGTCTTTTCCACTTATAAAAATATTTTAAGTGATCGAAGACACAATCTTACTACCGAACATTTGGAACAATACCTTATTGTTTACGTGTACAAGAATACAAATGTTAAATAATTTTAAAAAATGTTAAATAATTGTTAATTCATTTTAAACATCGTCGATAACTTGTTATTTTTATGCTGATTTTGAAATAAAAAACTAAAAATTACTACTTTTATTATTATTTAATATTGCATATTTTGACCCTTTTCATGCATATTTTAAGCATTTTTTACGCATATTTGCATGCATATTTCAAGATTTTTATGTTGCATATAATCCGGTCTCTATTCATGAACAATATAAACGATCTTCTAACTTCTGCAACACATGTTTGGAACAATGTAATTGACCACTTTGGAGAATCTCGAGCGATTGCACTTGATACATCCACGGTATTCGACCGTATTTGGCACGATAGATGGTTAGCTAAGCTACGCTCATATGATATGTCTAAAAAGTTCTGTTTATAGCTCTCATGTCTTCTCGAAAAGCGTTTTTTAAGAGTGGCAGTCGAAGGATTTCTTAACCTTCAGTATCAACGCTGATGTGTCCCAAGGATCCATACTGTTTCCTGCTCTCTTTCTCATTTACATTAACACTCTGCTAGAAAGGACTAGGAATCCAACCTACAGCTTTACAGATAACAGTACGTTTATTTCTTCATTCACTTTGGACGCTTGAACATCGGCTACTCATGCAAATATTCGCTGACAGAAGGAAGTCGTTCCACTTAACAAAGACCTAGACGAAATTCTATCTTAGGATGACAGTAACCAAGTAGAATTTAACACTACAAAAGCCTAGGCGACAGTTTTCTCTTAAGAAATTAACGTTGCTGAACCTAACATAGTTATGTCGGTCGGGGTACCACATTCCTTTAGCATCGTCGATCAATTAGCTGGGCGTTAATTTTGGAACAAATATGTCGTGGTATGAACTTGTTGCAAGCATAGCAAGGAGAGCTTTTCAAAAGCTGGGGATGTTATTTCGAACTCGAAAGCTTTACACTTCACAACAAGATGGAATAATGGTCCTAATTTTGGGACACTGCTCCTAAACATATACAACATTTATTAGATTCCATCCAGAAGAGAAATGTTCGTCTGGATATCAAGAACTGACCAGCAACATTGGAACATCGAAAAACGATTGGCGACTTGAGTCTATTCTACAAATATTTTCATGGAAAGTGTTCGATGATGTACCCGGTAACTCCTTCAAAAGCGATGCTTGCTAGAAATATTCGTCTTCTTCAGCCTTCATCGATCCATTGCTGGATATGGGCCTCCTTCCTATCTTTCCACCTTTGTCGGTCCTGTGCCTGTTCCAACCACACAACCCCGCCGTTCGAACGAACGTCGCTTTAATACTTCACATCCGTATGAAATTCAGCTTGCTACTCCTCCTTCAACCCTTTTTAAGATGTCTTTTATATGGAGAGCTTCATCCTTTTGGAATGATTTACCCAGGACTGTGTTTCTCACTGAGTACAATTTACAGCGATTCAAGACCAGTGTGAATCGCTTTTTCCGTACAAGCACGGAAGCTCCTGTAATGCGATAAAAAAAACAAAAAAATTAATACAATTTATATTAGTATTGGTTAATGATTTTTTTTTAAATCCTTGTAATATATAGGGTGTCCCAGTATTTCGGGTACATAGAGTTACTGTGGATTTCTGAGATGAAAATATGACCATTTAATCCAGCTTGCCTTAGTCCGAAAATTCGCACTTTTTGAGATGTGTGTGTGTCAAAGCTCTATTTTTATTTTAGTTTTTCTTAAGTATCTTTCTTAATAATTGTACTATTTATACAAGATTCGGTGCTAAGGGTTTTCTGAGATGAGAAATCGAAATCAGCTCATATGTAGTTTTGTTATAAATTGTAGGGACGCCACTTATTGCACTGTGTATACTTTTAAATTGTCATAACTTTTTTATACCACTCTGTATGATATTTTTAATTAAATCATCGTATTTTCCGCCTTCTCCTATTTAAAAAAGCTCTCCGACCAACAAATTCTGAGATAGTGGGATGTTTGTTTCCATTTTTTAATTCCATTTTCAAATTCGCAAATGCGTTCCTTCACACGTTTTTTCACATTGTATAGTTACTTGGCAACGCTCAAAAATCACTCTGGCAATGATGTAAGATATCATATGTTCTATAACTTAACTGACTTGTAGTAATACTGACAGAAAGTAATTTTTGACAGAAATCAAACAAATTTGACGAGTATTAATCCCTGGAGTACACTTTTGGTGAGCAAACTGACCTTTTATTGTTTGGTTTTTGTAACGGCAACGGTTGCTAAAGTGCTCGCTTATATCACAAAAGATTTTCGCTTCGTCAGACTCCTAATCATCATAATTTTGCCAATATTGGAGGTGACTTCGAGAAATTGGACAATTTAAGCCGATCACGAATAATGCTGGGCGGTCTTCACAAGCTAGAGCACCGAAAGTTGAAGAGGAAATCCTTGAAATTGTATACAATAATCCTGAGGTCAGCAATCGTTTAATTGAACGTCAAACGGGAATACCAAAAAGTACAACTAACCGGATCATTAGACAACAAATTTTCCCTTTGGGGGCATTGACATCGAAAGTTTATCAAGTCCAAATCATTTGTGGAATAAGATTCAAAAAATGCTGCTAACGCTTTACGAGATGAAGACATTTTAAGAAGAGTACATTTAAATTTCCTGCTAAGTATTAATTTATTCATTGATGAAGGTGGCGGCCATATTGAACATTTACTGTGAAACCAATACCTTCCCAGTTGAGCGATTAAACTTTTTTCGAATTTATCAATTTGTGGGTAATCTTTTATGCTCTTAGCCAGTTGATTTCTACATTCTTACTGTTGTTGGCCCGTTGGTCTTTAAATTTCTTACTGTTGTTAACCTGTTTGCCTTTAAGCATGCTTCAAATTTCAAAGACTATTTTTTTGGATCTGTCGTAAGCCTGGATGTGAAGGAACGCATTTGCAAATTTGACAATGGAATTAAAAAATGGGAACAAACATCCCATTATCTCAGAAAATGTTGCTAGGAGCAACATTTACCAAGAGAGTTTTTTTAGACAGGAGAAGGCGGAAAATACGAATATTTAATTAAAAATATCATACAGAGTGGTAAAAATGACAATTTAAATGTATACACAGTGCAATAAGTGACGCCCCCTACAATTTATAACAAAAGTGATTTCGATTTCTCATCTCAGAAAACCCTTTAGCACCGCATTTTGTACAAATAGTACAATTATTAAGAAAGCTACTTGACAAAAATTAAAATTAAAGCATAACTTTGATATCCTGTATCTCAAAAATTACGACTTTTTGGACTAAGATAAGTTGGGTTAAATGGTCTTATTTTCATCCCAGAAATCCACATTAACTCTATGTTCACGGAATAGTAGGACACCCTGTATAGAGGATATTGTTTATATGGGTAAAAATTTGAATACATTATTCTATAGCATTTAGTAAACCTGGGCTTTTGGTGAAACAATTTCTCAAATTTATTCAGTACAAATAGTTGTCTATTTTAATAACACATCCTCTATATAAGTGACATAACTAAAAGCTGTTGTACAGATCCTTTTTTTATAATTTGTAAATTAAATAAATAGACTTTTATTTCTTAAAGCCAAGGTAAAAGGAAACTGGCATGGAACACGTCAGGGTGTTACGACAGACTTATTTTTTTTATGGACATAGCACAGGTGCTTCAGAAAAGTCCATGTAAATATAATAAATGCCTCAAAATAAGACCATTAAGTGGGTTAATTAGCAACAAATAAATTGAACAGTTTATTAAGGTAAAATTGGGTGTAAGCTTAAATAATCTTCTTGTATATTGTGAATAAAGTACTAAATCTTAAATAAACTAAATGAATAAAATAACCGGCCAAACGCAAGTTGGACTTGCGCAATTAATATTACGTACGTGGATTGCTTTTAAAATAAAATTTTTTGTTACGGAGGTATAAAATAAGCAATGACTTCACAAGACACACCCCAAATGAGTTTTCAACAAATTTTTTTTTCGATCTTTACTGAAAACTGATGACTTTGAAATCTTTGTTTTTTTTATATACCAGATAAATTATTAAAGGTAATGCACTCGTGATAATTTTCGTTCAATCTAACTCTCTGGAGAATAACCCAGAATTTTTCACAATTTTTCAATCAATTTTTAAAAATAAAAAGTCTGCGCAAGTATTACATTATATATACAGTGTGTCCCAAAAAGTTTTATACAAATGGAGAAAAAGTTTATCTTACATTAATTAAAAAATTTAGTCTTGATGAAAAGTTCTGCATCACATGACAATATGTAATCAAATATCAAAAGCTTAAAATATTTGATGGTATACCGGGAAAATAAAAAATAATAACTTATAATAAAGACTAAAGCGTGTTTAAATTTAAATACAGAGCAAAATAATAATTGAAAATGTTAATAGGAACTAAAAAATTATGCTTACCTTTAGATTTGCGGCCTTGCTAGCTAAAAATTCAAAAAACCTAAAATTTTTAGTGATTTCGGGCTCTTTTATTCAATAAATAATCCAACACCAACAAACTGACTTGTTTACTGAAATTTTTTTGAATTTTTAACTAAGAAAGCCACAAGTCTAAACGTGAGCATAATTTTTTTAGTTTCTATTAACATTTTCAATTAATATTTTGCTCTGTGTTTAAATTTAAACACACTTTACTCTTCATTATAAATCATTATTTTTTATTTTCCCTGTATACCATCAAATATTTTAAACTTTTGATGCTTGATTATGGATTTCCATGTAATGCAGAGCTTTTTATGAAGAATAATTTTTTTGCCATATGTAAGATAACCTTTTTCTCCATATAAAACTTTTTGGGACACACTATATTTTTGAACTCGTGTTTTCACAAGTTTTCATTCGATGACCTGGTAATTTTCTTTTTTTTCATTTCAGACCCTTTAAGTCAAAATTTAACTTTCAAAACTACACGGCTCTGATGAGACCATCAATTCCTATATTAGTGCCAAATTTCAGACGGGTCGACGGACCGACCCCGAACTGATCTGATAAGTGTTCCCTGCGGAACACTAAAACGCCAGTTAAAATAAAAATATCTATAGTACCATAAATAACGTAAACTATTAACGAGTGATAGGTTGTATATAGGAATAAAAAAGAGCGAGAGGGAGAGGAATAAATGAATGATAGAATGAAAGAGATTATAATATAAGATTAATACATAATAAAGTTTTTTTTTTTTTTTTTTTATTGGTCTAGCACACGTGCTGCAGGGAAGTCCCTAAAGCGCTCCAGGAGCGGCACGAGTGCGGAAAAAGCGATTCACGTTGTTCTTGAATCGCTGTAAATTGTACTCTGTGGGAAACACAGCGCTGGGCAAATTATTCCAAAGGGATGACGTTCTCCATATAAAAGATTGCTTGAAAAGCGTTGTACGCGGAGTAACAAGATGAACCTCATACGGATGCGAAGCACCAGCGCGACGTGTATTTCTAACATGCACCGCTTTGGGAGGAATTAAGCGGGCTACATCCTTTGAACACTTTCCATGAAAATACTTGTAGAACAGACTCAAGTCGCCAACCGTTCTTCGATGTTCCAGCGAATCAAGGCCGCCGGTCAATTCCGGGTCCCCAATCAGACGGACCGCTCTTCTCTGAACAGAATCCAACAAATGCAGTGTATGTTTGGGAGCGGAGCCCCAAACGTGGGAGCAGTATTCCATAGTTGGTCGAATTTGGGCTTTGTAAAGAATTAACAGTTGTTGTGGGGTGTAAAGCTTTCTGGTTCTAAATAATATTCCCAACTTTTGAGAAGCTCTCCTTGCTATGCCTGCAACATGTTCATGCCAAGACATATTTGCTCCCAAACTAACGCCCAGCAAATTGAGCGTCGATGCTAGGGGAATGGAGTGCCCTGACATAACTATGTCGGGTTCAGCAACGTTAACTTTTTTAGAAAAAACTGCCGCTTGGGTTTTTGTAGCGTTAAATTCCACTTGGTTACTGTCACCCCAAGATAGAATTTCTTCCAGGTCTTTGTTAAGTTGAACGACCTCCTGCTGTCTGCGGATATTCGCCTGAGCAGCCGATGTCCGAGCGTTCAAGGTGAATGAAGAGACAAGCGTACTGTCATCTGCAAAGCTATAGATTGGATTCCCGGTGTTTTCCAGCAGATCGTTAATGTAAATGAGAAAGAGAGTAGGAGACAATATGGAGCCCTGGGGCACACCGGCGTTGATAGTGAGGGTGTGAAACAAATCCGTCGACCACCACTCGTAAAGAACGCTCTCTGAGGAAACATGAGAGCCACAAACAGAACCTTTCAGACATACCATAAGAGCGCAACTTAGCCAACAGTCCATCGTGCCAAACACGGTCGAATGCCTTGGATATGTCAAGAGCAACCGCTCGGGATTCTCCAAAGTGTTCAATTGCGTTGTTCCAAACATGTGTTACATAAGTCAGAAGATCTCCTGTTGATCTATGTTTACGAAAACCATACTGGTGATCGCTAATAATATTGAATCGTTCAAGATATTTTAGAATATGAGATATAAACTATATACCTAACAACAAAAAACTAGGTTTTTTTTATATATTTTACCCATTAGAAACACAAAATAAAACACGTTCGGGAAAGATTAAAGACTAGGTAAACTTACCAAAAAAGTCCGAACATTAGCCTGCCTACAGGCAAAAAGTAGCAAATGAATATGCATGCAATTGCATATTGTATTTGTACCATACTAAGTTAGTACGTAAGCCTAATACTACACACAAATCTGCGAATAATAAAGATATGTTTGAATTTCAATTTGGGAAACCGGTTTGGAGGGAATTAAGTAAGCTACATCCATTTTCCATGAAAATATTTGTAGAATAGACTCAAGTCGTCAACTGTTCTCCAATGTGCCAGAAAATCAAGATTGCTGGTCAGTTCTGGGTCTCTAATCAGGCGAACAGCTCTCTTCTGAACAGAATCCAACAAATGCAGTGTATGTTTGGGAGCAGAGCCCCAAACCTAGGAGCAGTATTCCATCGTTGGTCGAATTTGAGCTTTATACAGAGTTAAGAATTATTGTGGAGTGTAGATCTTTCTAGTTCAAAATAATATTCTCCAGTCGTGTCCCAGAGGTCGTTGATATTGCTACAGAGATGCATCAATTTATCCACTCTCTCTATCTTTGTGCCACTGACTGTAATATCACCATCTTCAATATTAGATTAGAGCTTATAATCATATATTTTGTTTTATTTGCATTGACTCTTAAACCAAACTGTGTACAAGTGTCAGTTATTTTATCCGTATGTTTTGTAGATCTTTTTCCTTATTGGTGATAATTAACGTATCATTGGCATATCTGATGTTATTTATATTAACACCGTTGATGTTGATTCCTTCAGTGGTACCAGTGAGGCTTCATTGAATATCACCTCCGAATAGAGGTTGAACAATAAGGGCGATAGAATACAACCCAGACGCACTTTCCACTTGATTTTAATTTCATCTGATAGTTGATGCTCAACCGTACTTCAGCTATCCAAGGCTGCTTATATTCGTTTAAAAAAACTGTATAATCTAAGGAATCTTCTGCTATCAAAACCAAATATTATTTATAGAACGGTTTGATTTTATCTTTATTTGATTATGCCGATGTTGTGTATGGTGATTCTTTATCAGCCCAGTACGTTAGATCAATCCAGAAAAAACTGTTGTATGCGCTTTTTTTTAACATTCCATTCAGAAATCGAATCACCACACCCTATTTAAATAACAGCAACATTTCAAATATAGAAAATAGTAAAAGGTATTATTTGTACAATTTTGTTATAGCGTTTTTAAATTTGGACAAACCCTCCTCCTCATCGAACAATTTAGTGTTTTTCTGGATCTACACGATACGAGAAACATTAATTCTTTTAGAGTTCCGCAACACAGGAAGGCTGCGTTTCAAAAGTCCTTCATTTTTGTTGCTGTGCATTTATGAAATTCTGTCACGTTAAACAGTTACCATAGGGCAAGTTTTCTTCCTATGTAAAATACCCACTTTTAACCACCAAAAAAATTCTAGCTAATTTAACGTAATATTTACCTATTACCTTATTTGCATATAATTTTTTGGGTTACATTAGGGATGGTTACCGCTTGCCTACCATATGATATGCAAAATTTATTTTTTTTCCCTATACATCTCCCCGGCGCCTCCGCCAGCCATTCGCTGCATGTTCGCCGATCCCCCTTTACGCTCTGCTATTTTTAGAATTAACTTTTTATTTATTTTTAATGTATATGTCCGCTATAGGGTGGCGCTACACATGCCCAAATAGTAATGAGCTTGTGATATCGGTTATTTATAATTGCTGCGCCATCCTTTTTGTCGTATTCCGAGCAAATTTAATTCTGTTACTTTAATAATTTATAATATAATTTGAATTTGAATAAATATACCATCAACCCGCCCCGGCTTCCACTGAAGTTGTTATTATGTTACTCTGTAACTCTTCGTTATAATTTAATGTAGACAAAAAGAGCATGCCTAAAATATTTCTTTAAGATAGTGTAACATTCATTTTTTCTTAGATTTTAAGACCATATAATGTTACTGATTTTTCTCTTAATAATGTATTTCTTTCCATTTTTGTATCGAGCAGTGTATTACTCTGGAATTTTCTAGCCGCGTGGTACAGTGTGCAGTGCGGGTTGCCGACCGAATCCATCGAATTTGTGGTACGCCGGGATTGGTGAAATATTTGTATCCGGAGAGTTTTGGTTCCGGCGTAGCCATATTACCGAGAGAGTGCCCACGGTTTATTTAAGGGTCCGGAGGACAGGAATCGAGGCTAATTTCCATCAAGCCGCCGTGAAGGCTGACGATCACCGAGCCGCAGCCAAGCTTATTTCGACCGAGCCGCAGTAGAGGCTCATGACAATGTTTACGAGAGCCAAGTAAAGCACGAGTTTTTTTTTACGTAAAGCCGTAGTGGGCTCTGAGTGTTTTCTACATGGGGTAGCCAAAGTAGGCTCTTCTCAAAAGTGTGAAATCGGCTTTGTGTTCCATCGAAGGCCTAGAAGCCCATATGAAAACAGTAAGTTACCAGAACATTCCTCAATAGACCTATTCCCGCAAATAAGTGTTTTTTACAGCAATTTGAACTGACAAAACGTGAAGTGAAAATCACGATTCTTCGATTTCGGGTGTAGTCAGGTTTTAGAAGTAAAATGTCTGATTTAGAGACTCTAATAATAATAACTACCTGTTAGGCTAGAATTTTTTTGTAATCCTTAAAACCACAAAGGTTAGAACTTTTATTTTAAAATCATGAATAAATTTTCTTTTTGTTGATTAAAGCTAGTGTCTCACTGAATACCTATCTTACTTTTCAGGATAATGACAGCTGTACCAAACTGTTTTTTTATTTAACAACTGTACACCCTTTCAGTATTTTTTCATTTTTTTAGCTGAAGTTAGATCCTTTCTATTTTAAAATGAATGGTGCCCAAAAGTCGTACAGCTGAGGCTTTTTAAAAATAAAAAAATAATTCCAAAAAGACGTACAAAAATTATCTCTTACCCATATCTCTCTACCAAGGAAAACTGAGCTAGTGTGTGATTAATTTCTCTAGTTCTTTTAAAATCAGGATTCACTCAATTCATTATCAGAAATTAAAAAGAGGTTGCAAGAAAATTGCGCCCAAGCGTGGGAAAAAAAAAAAACAATTTTCACAGGGTACAAAAAGACGCCGCAAAAAGCGGGCGAGTTAACACCGTACAAAAAGACGCAGTCTACGTGGGGCGCAATTAAACACCTTTTCATAGGCTACAAAATGACACCACATCGTGCGGGCAAGTTATAAAGCTACAAAATAGCGCTGTCAACGCGGGGCTTTTGGAATTTTATTTTTTTAAAAAAGGGTTCAGTGTACTAGCTTTCGAACAAAGTAAAAGCTCTAACTTTTCAGATATTTTTATTTCATAATATTTATTAAACGAAACTACACAATAGCAATAAGACAAAAGCAGGAAATTTGTAGAATTATTTATTTCAATTTATCTGATGGTGGTATAGATATTTGAATTTTGGTAATCGACTCTAAGATAAGTGATTCCTACTTTTTTCTTAAAAGCTAGCTTTATAGTTCAGATTAGCAGATGTGCTGGTTTACTTTAATTTTTGCAGTGTTAGATTTATTTTGCGGAACCGAAGGAAAAACTGTACTTTTTTTCTCACAGATGTTTTGCATGAATATTAAAAATACTTTGCTGATACGAAACGGTATTTGGAGATTTTTTTGTTGAAAATTCTTAAGATATCTAGTAAAGGAATTTTAATACAAGGCGATACTTAGAAATTTTTTTTAAAATTGTCGAAGATTTTTTTTAATGTTTGGTAAAGAAGTTTACATATTTTAAGTGCCTTTACATATTTTCTATTTTTGACTATTGGGAGCACAGGAGAAATATTTTCACGACTTTTTAAACAATTCTTTTAAATTGTATTCATTTATCATGGAAGCCTTCAATTTTAAAGTCAATCACCTACTGGAATATGAGTTAGACTATGAACTGAAAATCCGTCGTACTTTCTCAGAACGTCCGGTCGCGGATAAAAGAAAGATTCTAACGAGGATCTTAAGTAAAGAAATTAATGAGCCCGGGAAAAACGATAAAAATAGGGGATGACACTCTGTCTATTAAAGAAGAAACGGCTGGTATCGAAAAGAGTTTAAATTCTATCCAAAACTTAATCGATAGTTATGACGGCGATCCAAATGATTCACTTGTACACCGGGTTAAGTCACGTTTATCGCATGTTGCGGGTCGCGTACAAAGAATTCCCATGCCGGATGACGAAGAGGAAGCGTCGAAGTTTTCCAGATATGTTCAGGAAACAATAGCTACGTGTGTGCTCATGGAAGCAAATCTTGCAGAAAAGATAGCTCCTGGTCATGAGTTACCACAGTTGCATATTACAACCCCAGTCATAAACGTACCAGCTCCAATCGTGAATTGCGCAGCCAGAAATATTCCTGTCAGCGAATGGCAATTGAAATTTAATGGAGACTCAAAGAGACTCTATCCTTTTTTGGAGAGGCTGACTGAAATAGCTCAAGCTAGGAAAGTATCGGAAGATGAACTTTTCAGCTCTGCTGTTGAATTTTTCACTGGCGATGCCTTCATTTGGTTTAGAAGCATAAAATCAAGTGTCAACGGACTGGCATTCTTTGGTAGATAGGCTAAAGAAGGACTTCTTGCACTGTGATGATGATGAAGAATTGTGGTCGGAAATAAAGAGGAGGCTACAAAAGAAGAATGAGTCCACTGTGATTTTTATTGCCCACATGGAATCTTTATTTGGCAGGTTATCCACCAAGCCTCTGGAAAGTACCAAAGTTAAATTTATACGTAGGAATGTTCTGCCTAGCATCGTCAATCGGTTAGCTCTACTAGATATTAATTCGGTAGCCGAACTCGCCGGGTTATGTAGAAAACTTGAAGAGTCCGATTATTTGTTGGAAAAGAGCAGACCAAAGGGCGAAACTAATGTACATCAAGTAAAGTATAATCCAAATGGCCGAAGTGGAGTCTCGACAAATAAGGATGGGAATTTAAATCGGAACTCTAGGAGTAACCGGAAAACGGGTAAAAGAAAAGATAGTGATTCTAAAATTAGTGACACTGCAGCTAAAGTGAATGACAAGTCGGTTTTACCTAAGGCAATTTCCACGTGTTGGAATTGCGAAGGTCCGAATCACACTTACCAAAGTTGTACAGCACCTAAGAGGGTATTTTGTTTCAAATGTGGAACAACTGGTGTGAGACTAGCATCATGCCCCAAGTGTACAAAAAAACGAGTAAGGACGGTATATTACCGAGGAAGATGTACTAAGTCCAACAAAAAAGCCTCTAATCATTCGGCTAAGTCACAAGCTCACGTTCGCAGTAAAGCCCCTAATCCAAAACGTTCTAGAAACACGGATGGACAAAAAATATTCCAATAGATCAGATTGGACTAAATGGTTACAAAAAGTTTCTGATTTTTTTAAGTCTAATAAAAATTCTCCTTCTCAAGTTAAAACTCCTGCTTCTCCAAATGGTCACATGTCTCCTTTATTCGTGCATAAATATTCAGATAACAGACCGCATATCAAGATAAATCTATTAGGTGCCCATTTCTCGGCTTTATTTGACTCTGGTGCAAATGCCTCCGTTGTAGGTCAGAATGGTATTAAAATTTTAAGTCGTTTAAGTATAAAAATATGCCATGTCAAAAATAGAAGTGTTACCACTGCAGATGGCAGCCGTCTAAAAGTTTTAGGTACGGTTGAGTTGCCGCTAGTCTGCAATGGTCATTGTTTAGTAATCTCTGCTCTAGTAGTACCTTCTCTATCACATACTTTGGTTTTAGAATGTGATTTTGCACAAAAATTCGGAATTTTAGTAAATTTTAAAGATAATTCGTGGTATCCACAGTCCCTAGAAGTCAATTCTCATACAAGTTTTTAAAGATTGTTATTCAGAAAGTTCATTAGAAAACCTTTTCTCGCGTCTATGTACCCTAGATGATCTCTCGCGGACGGAACGCTTAAAGGCAGAAAACGTAATAAGCTCTTTCAATGAAATAAGTAGTAAAGATAGGTTAGGCCGAACGAATAAAATCACCATGTCTATAGATACAGCTGATGCTAGTCCTGTAAAGACAAGGCCCTTCGCCATGTCTCCGTACATGTCAAAAGTATTAAATAAAGAGTTAGACGAAATGTTGAAACTCGGAGTGATTGAAGAATCAAACAGTCCTTGGTGTTCTCCAATCTTATTGGTGAAAAAGGCCGATGGACAGTATCGTCTATGCTTTGACGGAAGAAAGCTCAACGAGGTCAGCAAATTTGATAACTACCCATTACCGAACATCGACAGAATTTTGACATCACTCAGGAATGCTAAGTATGTATCTTCGATAGACCTTAGAAAGGCTTTCTGGCAAATTCCTTTGGACAAATCCTCTAAGGAAAAGACCGCTTTTGCAGTAGTAGGCCGAGGTCTATTTCAGTTCGTCACTATGCCGTTTGGTCTAAAGAACGCTGCTCAAACTCAGCAACGTTTAGTGGACGCTATATTTGGTCCGAAATATGAGCCACATATTTTTACCTATCTCGATGATATTTTAGTAACATCGGAAGACTTCGAATCGCATATTCGCTTACTTAAAGAAGTAAAAAATAAATTGAAAGAGGCCGGACTGACGATAAACTTGAGCAAATGTGATTTTTTCAAAACTTCTCTAAAGTTTTTAGGCTATATAATAGGCTCAAATTCCTTGCGTACCGATCCGGATAAAGTAGCAAGCATGGTTAATTATGCGAGACCTACTAATACTATGGAAGTTAAGCGTTTCGTAGGAATGTGTTCATGGTATAGGCGTTTTATTGAGAATTTTTCTACCTTGTTGTCACCTATTAATGATCTTTTGAAAGGACGAAAAAAAGGACAATCGATAGACTGGACAAAAGCAGCAGAAGAATCTTTTATCAAGATTAAAGAGCTATTGGTTTCAGCTCCAATTTTATCCCAACCAGATTTTTCCCAACAGTTTTATATTTCTAGTGATGCTTCTAATACCGGTTTAGGGGGCGTCCTAACACAGAAAATCAATGGTGAGGAAAGAGTGATAGCGTATGCCAGTAGAACTTTATCAAGGGCTGAACGTAACTATTCGGTTGTTGAAAAAGAATGTTTAGCAGTACTCTTTAACATCGAAAAGTTTCGACCTTACATAGAAGGTGTTCCTTTCACGGTCATAACAGATCATTATAGTTTATTGTGGCTTAATTCTATTAAAAACCCTAGTGGCAAACTAGCGCGTTGGGGGCGATTAGGCTGAGACAACATACATTTAATTTAATTCATAGAAAAGGAGTCCACAATGTTATTCCTGACGCTTTGTCAAGAATCCCAGATCATACAGCGGACGAAAACAGTCTTAATGCACAGATTGGCGTAAGAATTGATACAGTTGATGTAGATCGCATTGATCCATGGTACGATAATTTGCGGCAGCAAATTAAAGAACTTCCTCAAAATTTTCCGCAGTGGAAGGTGGAAAATGATTTCGTGTACAAATTTATCCCAAACCAGTTGCCTTTAAAAGTTAATGTACCTGAGTGGAAAATACTAGTTCCTAAACCACAGAGAGAGGAAATTATAGACATGTGTCACACTCCTCCTACTTCTGGTCATTTTGGTTTTTATAAAACTCTTCACAGGGTTCAGGAACAGTATTATTGGCCAAAAATGCGCTTTGAAATCTTAAAGTTTGTGAGGACTTGTGAAGTATGTGGAGCGCAGAAATCTCCAAATACACTACCTATGGGACTGATGGGAAAAGAGAAAACGGTTAATTACCCTTTTCAAGTCATAGCAGCTGATCTAGTAGGCCCATTCCCACGTTCAAAAAAAGGGAAATAAATGGCTTCTCGTGGTTTCTTGCTGGTTTACAAAGTATACCATGCTATTTCCTTTGAAAAGCTCTAAAGCTGGACATATAGAGAGAATTTTGGAAAATAAGGTCTTTCTAATCCACGGTGTTCCATCGCTCTTAATATGCGATAACGGTACTCAGTTTACCTCTAAGAGTTTTAAGAGCCTAAGTGAAACTTATAGTTTTAATATCCGTTTTAATCCCGTGTACTCTCCACAATGTAATTTTGTCGAACGTAATAACCGAACAATCGGGAACGCTTTAAGAAGTTACGTTGATTCACATGACACTTGGGATGGCAATATTTCCAAAATCCAACAAGCAATAAATACCGCAAGACACGAAGTAACAGGGTTCACACCGTCTTTCTTAGTTTACGGCAGACATATACCTCTATCTGGATCGTATTATAAAAATTTGGATTTGGATGTCAATGTTGACAGCGAAATAATTCCGGGTAACAGGGGTGCGTATGCCGAAAATTTAAAGGGTTTAAAAGATATTTTCACCGACGTGCGTAGTAGGATACATAAGGCTTATGAAAGGAACAGTAAGTCTTACAACCTTAGAAAAAGGGATTTTTCCTTTAATAT
Organism: Pachyrhynchus sulphureomaculatus; assembly: GCA_019049505.1. Taxonomy (NCBI): domain Eukaryota; kingdom Metazoa; phylum Arthropoda; class Insecta; order Coleoptera; family Curculionidae; genus Pachyrhynchus; species Pachyrhynchus sulphureomaculatus. The sequence goes on from CM032447.1 coordinate 203,431,856, forward strand.
AGGTGATCACGTTTGGCGAAAAAATAAAATTCTTTCCCGTGCGGCTGATAAATTCACATCTAAGTTAGTACCTAAGTATGTGCATTGCGTGATAAGAGAAAAGATTTCAGATTTAGTTTATGGTTTGGTTAATTTAGATGGGACTAAAGTAGGACAATGGCATATTAAAGACTTAAAACCATTCAATGAACCTAACCCTAATGAAAGTTTGTCAGAAGAAGAATAATTTATATTTACATTATCTTAATTGCTTAACTTTATTTTTTTTTGATGTTGCTCTGTAGAGGTGACGACCTCGTTTTTTTTGACTGTTGTAAAAGTTGAGCAGAGAATAGCTTACTTTTGTTGTTTAATGCTAAGGTTTTGGGTACTGATCATATCCAAACTTAGGTTGATTGTAGTTGATGTTTAGCATCGACTCAGCTGTTGCGAGCTTGCGAAAGAGTCACACTCAGGATATATCATAAGACTGGTATGTCGGTGGTCGCGGGATTTTATTTGCTTATGACCCCAAATAATATCCAGTTCTTGACACTTGGAAGCGAAATTTTGATTAGAGGCAATCCAAGGTGATCTTGAGTTAGGACGAGCGCAAGATGTAGCTCGTGTAGTGTGATGTAGAGTCAAAATTTTTATGAGCAATTTCAAAGTTTGTTAACCGAGGGGGGTGTATTTCTATTACCTTAGTGGTATATGTTGGGTGCAATTAAGAGTAAATTGATTTTGGTTTATCCAGTGAGTCTAAGACTTGGATTATTTTGATTTAGATCTTCTTCTGAATTGATAAACTGAGGGTATACTTTTTTCTTTTCAGAGCCGTTTAAACGTTACCTTTGAGTCACTAATTTTTTTAAAATTTTTTTGCATGGACTCATAGGCGTATGTTGAGTTTTTTCGGTATACTATCAGATTGATAGGAAATTGAAGTCCTGCAGGAGAACTAAAGGCTGATCATTTACAAGAGATGAGAGCAGAGTAAGACAGTCGTTTCACAAAGAAATGATCAAAATCTGATACCGAGATGAGAACCTTGTCAAGAGAGGCTAAGCGCAGTGAAGGAAGATTCCTAACCGAATTTTTAGATTTCCAAGAGGTAATCTAGAAGTTTGGGCTGACAGAAAACGGTTATGCCTGATACCTGTAGCAGTTTCTTCTAGAGGCTATTGTCTAGGGAGACGATTAACACCATGATCGAATATTTTAGCTGTCAATGATGTTTTCTTCTTGTTTCTGATTAAGCTGGAAAAGCTCTTGTCGTCTTCAAAAGTTTTTGTTGCGTTGCCACCGAAAAAATGGAGAAATTTTGCTTCATGTAGCTTTTTAAAGCTCATTTTCGTTTTTTGGAAATTTCCGTTAGAAGCTTGGTTAAGTCAACCTTGTAAACCTTTTAGGTTGTATCCCATAAGTTATTTTTTACAGGCTGTGATGCACCGGGTGCTAACAGATGCCGTTACGACGTTTGGCAGGGAGTTAGTCTTCCTGAGGAACAGACTGATTGGAAGGGTAGTCTATGGAGGGCGAACGTTTAACCTTTGGGACCTTTAAAGGGTTTGTTACTCAATGGTTATTTCCATTTGAGCCAAAGGAGAGCCTAGCTACTGTAGTCGACCTCAGCTCCAATTAGCCTATTAGTGGTGACAGGCTGTTGGCAGTAGTGTGTTTCGGAACACCCTATTGATTAAATTCCTTTTTGACTTATGGTGGTGTGGTAGACACCGTTTTAGTTAAGTGGATGCTATAATCTACTCCCTTTTGTTGGTGGACACCAGGGTCACCATTTCCGTATTTTATTGTCTCCACCTTTCAGTATATCGTGGTGAGGTGTTTGTCTCCTGTTATGTGGGATGGATTAAATTCTTTTCGTTGTTGTTCTAGGGCGAGACCAGTACACGAGGGTTCTTCATGCAACTTGGAGAAGGGCAATGCTGGTTAAATTTTATATCTCTGTGTAGCCACCCTGAAGGATGACGGAGGGCGTTTTTTTTCTGGCTCATGTTTCTAGGCAGATTTGCCACTTTGGTGCGATGTGCCGAAGATTTGATTAGCTTTTGCTAAGAGCTTTCACCAAGCTCGATATGGAGTTATCATAACCAAGAGTTTGGGATTTGAACTCCTGTATATATTTCAGTGTATGTTTGGTTGCCTGAGGGCATGTGCTCAAAATGTGTGATTTTGAGTCGTTTTGCTTATGGACTCCTATATATAGGGTTATGACTTTAGGGAGGTCCTATTTCGAGACTTGCTGTCTCATACAGTTATATTGGGAATGTTTCCTAGAATGTTAGTTGTGCGCAGACTAATCATTCTGTTCTTAGTGAACATTGCTTTTGAAGCAGGATCATTCAGTTTGGTGAATTTTAGCTTTTATAGCTATTCACTGTGTTTAGGGTGAATTTTAGCTTTTATAGCTATTCACTGTGCCTATAGTGATATTGTTAGCTTTTATAGCTGCTCACTATGTTAATGGCGAGATTGTTCTTTTAGAACGCAGACTTTGTGTAGTCGAGGACTATTTACAGAGTGTTTTCTTGGCGAGGAGCCGAGTTTTTTTTCTGGCGATATACCAGAGTGTTTTGTTGGCGATGAGCTGACGTGTTTTCTGGCGATTAACCAGAGCGTTTTCCCTGGCGATTTTTGCATGTCTGGATGTCTCAGGACGTCGACATTGCGATGTAGAGTGCGATTATTTTCTGAGTGCGACTAGTAGTGATACTAGATTTGGAATGTTCTCTTAGCGATGAGCTAGAGCATTGATAGCGATTTTTCCCGAGCGTTTGTCTGGATATTTATCCAGATATTATTTTTTTTGGCCTTGTGCTAAATGGTCTGACAAGACTTTTTTCTTTTTAGTGTAAGTGTTTGCACTAGAATCAGTTTTTTATTTTTCTTTATTTAAGAATTTTTCTAAATTTCTTTTGCTGAAATAGAAAATTTTCTGACAATCCTTAAACTATTTTAAGGGGGGTGTTCATATTTTGTTTCAGTTCACTTCTTTTGATTTAGGCAAGAGTCTAGACAAGGTTATATTTTTTTTTGTTTTGGTAACAATAACAGAGCTGATTCTTTTATAAGAAGACCGTGATTGTTACTTTAGAAAGGTATTTCTTATGTTCATGCAAGGATTTTTATTTACTTTTTGATGTACTTAACCTTAGTGCTTAATTAAGTTAAGTCTAGTTATAAGATTCTTGTGTACATGCAAAGATTTTCATTTGGTTTTCATTGTACTTAATATTAGTGCTTAATTGAATTAAGTCTAGTAGTAAGGTCCGAAGTTTGTAATTTTGTTTTAAGTTCTGACCTTAGTATTAAGTGATAGTGTACCACTTTGTACCTTTTCATAAGTAGCCTTAGTTTAATAGACTAGTGTAGTCTATTTCTTTTTGGAAGGGGGTAAATGTAACATTCATTTTTTCTTAGATTTTAAGACCATATAATGTTACTGATTTTTCTCTTAATAATGTATTTCTTTCCATTTTTTGTATCGAGCAGTGTATTACTCTGGAATTTTCTAGCCGCGTGGTACAGTGTGCAGTGCGGGTTGCCGACCGAATCCATCGAATTTGTGGTACGCCGGGATTGGTGAAATATTTGTATCCGGAGTTTTGGTTCCGGCGTAGCCATATTACCGAGAGAGTGCCCACGGTTTATTTAAGGGTCCGGAGGACAGGAATCGAGGCTAATTTCCATCAAGCCGCCGTGAAGGCTGACGATCACCGAGCCGCAGCCAAGCTTACTTCGACCGAGCCGCAGTAGAGGCTCATGACAATGTTTACGAGAGCCAAGTAAAGCACGAGTTTTTTTACGTAAAGCCGTAGTGGGCTCTGAGTGTTTTCTACATGGGGTAGCCAAAGTAGGCTCTTCTCAAAAGTGTGAAATCGGCTTTGTGTTCCATCGAAGGCCTAGATAAGTGTTTTTACAGCAATTTGAACTGACAAAACGTGAAGTGAAAATCACGATTCTTCGATTTCGGGTGTAGTCAGGTTTTAGAAGTAAAATGTCTGATTTAGAGACTCTAATAATAATAACTACCTGTTTAGGCTAGAATTTTTTTGTAATCCTTAAAACCACAAAGGTTAGAACTTTTATTTTAAAATCATGAATAAATTTTCTTTTTGTTGATTAAAGCTAGTGTCTCACTGAATACCTATCTTACTTTTCAGGATAATGACAGCTGTACCAAACTGTTTTTTTTATTTAACAACTGTACACCCTTTCAGTATTTTTTCATTTTTTTAGCTGAAGTTAGATCCTTTCTATTTTAAAATGAATGGTGCCCAAAAGTCGTACAGCTGAGGCTTTTTAAAAATAAAAAAATAATTCCAAAAAGACGTACAAAAATTATCTCTTACCCATATCTCTCTACCAAGGAAAACTGAGCTAGTGTGTGATTAATTTCTCTAGTTCTTTTAAAATCAGGATTCACTCAATTCATTATCAGAAATTAAAAAGAGGTTGCAAGAAAATTGCGCCCAAGCGTGGGAAAAACAATTTTCACAGGGTACAAAAAGACGCCGCAAAAAGCGGGCGAGTTAACACCGTACAAAAAGACGCAGTCTACGTGGGGCGCAATTAAACACCTTTTCATAGGCTACAAAATGACACCACAACGTGCGGGCAAGTTAAGACGTTACAATAGTTTAAAATATTTCTTTATAGGTCACGTTGTCTCTTCTCCGGGTGCCATGATTTTTTTTTATCTAGTATAGACTACGCCTAGTCATCATCATCATCTTCTCCACAATAATAATAAGGACTTCTTGGCTTACCCTCTATTACTCTAAGCCAGCTTTCCTCTAACTCCATATAATTCTTTTTTCAACATCTTTTTAACAAAAAAAAAAAACACATTAGGGCTTTTTGATCTGAGGACCGTTACTCTCTTCTACCATCATATAAGGCCTTTCTCAACTACTTTTTAATGAAAAATAACCTATATTAGGCCTTTTTGACAACCTTTTTAACAAAAAAAATCTTACATAAGGCCTTTTTCTTTAACTTTTTATTATAAAAACAACCCCACTAACTTCGTTAACGCCTTTTTTCCATCTACACGCGCACACATCAACCCTTCTCTAATGTCTTTTTAACAACCCTTTTTTTCAAAAATCAACCCTCTTCTAATGTTTTTTTGACAAACTTTTTATCAAGAAAAAAATTACTAACTTTACTAACGCCTTTTTCCCATCTAGCCTACCCCCATCATACACAAAAAATAACCAAGACAATTATAACAATAAACCTCATCGTCATAATAAAGACTTTTTAACCGAGTCCAGAACACCCCTCACACCATAATAAGGACCTTTTGGTCAACAACTATTAACGCCAGTTTAACCTACAACGAACACCACATACACACATTTCAACGACGATGATCATCTTCGGTCGAAAAAATACTACTTCACATTTGACATCTAACCTTCCTCTCCATTATATACTAACAATACCCTGGACAGTCGAAACACTACTTCTTCACATAGAGTTGGCAACAGTGGTTCACCCCTGCGCATGTGCACATATATCGCAGTGGTTCCAAAAATAGCACGAACAATGCGGATTTGAGGATCATAAGAAAATATATGAGATTTTGGGGCAGTTTAGTTGTTATGTTGGGAATGTGAAATCTTTCGCACACTGAGACTACTCAGTATATATCACCACTACACCAAACACTTTAATTTTGCAAACGACACGCGTTTCGCTAACCATGTTAACATGTTTTTGTTAGTTGTAAATCTTCCAACTCTATATATTCAAGCAAGAATTTTGTCACAAAATATTTAAATATAAGTACAGAGCACTGCTATATATATAACAGTGCTGAATAGTATATTTCGTAAGAAAACTCTTATATGTCAATATGCGTTGTGACAAAATTCTTGTTGTTTAGGATATGGATATGAGAAACCACTTATCTCGAAACTTGGACTAATAAATAGATGGCATAATAATCGGCCGAGGGTTAACTTTGACAACCAAATATACAACCCATGGCTGCCTATATTAGAACTGAAATTATATATTTAATATTTATCTACTACATTTTGTATCCTATCCTATCCCCTAAAATATAGCCTATGTCCTTCTCAAAAGCCCAGGATACGCACCGATTTTTTTTAAATCCGATTGGTAGTTTTAGAGATTACCTCCAACAAACAAACCAACATACAAACTTTCCTTCTTTATTATATTAGTGTATATATAAATATATATATATATATATATATATATATATATATATATATATATATATATATATATATATATATATAAATATGGTCTTTATTTCCAATTATGAAAGGGAAAAAAAAAAAAAAACTAAATAAGCAAAATGCTACATTAAATTGGAAAATGCCGAAGGTCAGCTGGAAATGTAAGACCACGAAGGTACAAACATTCCCCCTGTTCTTTACCTTAAGCATCCTAATACTAAAGTTTATAGAATACAATATTTATCTATTAAACTGTGCTAGTATTTTAATAAAACTGTGTAATGTTGTGTTAGGAAAAAAGAAAAAAAAAAAAAAAAAAAAGAATGACCTATGACACAACCAGAGCAAGCAAAAAAAAAAACCTTGATATAAATTAAATTACTAAACAGACAGACGGGTCACCCCAACATATCCGAGATAAATAATAGAATTCATACAGAGCACATATACATTCAAGAGCTAGTGATATTCTTTTCTGAAGGAAAATTTACATAATTAAGTACTATATCTTTATATATTTAACAAAATCCTCCTATACGCCGCCCTGAATGACCTAGGATCTAATAGTTTTATATTTTCTGAAATTGAGTTATAAATCTTAGCTATTTGAAAAGAGAAGGACGATCTAATTTTTTCAGTTTTGTGAGCCGGAGGTGTACGGCGACCTCGAAAACGGACATTCAAATTATGAATATCTGATCTAAAGGTAATTTTTCTATGTAGGTAGGAGGGAACTCCCGTTAAGATAGTTTTGTGGAATAAACAAGCCGCATGCAAACAACGTCTATCATTCATATTTAACCATCCCAGTTCAAACAATTTGTGTGATATGTGATTCCTTTTACGAATACCAAATATTAGGCGCAAACATGAATTTTGAAGAACTTGGATACATCGTCTATGGGATGAGTCTATTGAAAATCCAAATATAGTATCACAAAAATTTAATCTGGACAATACCAGAGACGCACACAATATAGTTTTCAATTTTTGATTTAAATAGTCCCTAGAATTGTAAATCATCTTCAAATTAAAGTACGCCAGACGTATAACTATGTTCACATACGATCTGTACCTCAAATTGTAGTCCATAGTAAGGCCTAAATTTCTACATTTGTCATCAATCCATAACACTTTCCCGTTGATTTTAATATTAATATGTGGTAAGCAACTGCTTCTGAGCCTCTGAGTACCAAAAACCACGACTGTACTTTTTTTTGTATTAATTGAGAGGGAGTGGTCACTGGCAGCAGAAACTAGCCCCACCAGATCATCAATGATTTCTCTAACGCATCTGTGAATCTCGTTAGGACGACATATGTGATAAAGCTGCGTTTCGTCGGCATACAAGTGCAATACCTCACCCGATGTATTAGTTGTGAAGTGTAAATTGAAAATAATAGAGGTCCCAAAATGGAACCTTGTGGTATACCACAAGGTTCCATTATATATATATATATATATAATATATATATATATATATATATATATATATATATATATATATATATATATATATATATATATATATATATATATATATATATATATATATATATATATATATATATATATATATATATATATATATATATATATATATATATATATATATATATATATATACTAATAATAAAGAAGGAAAGTTTGTATGTTTGTTTGTTTGTCGGAGGTAATCTCCGAGGAATTTTATAAGTAACACATCTCCACAAATTTTACTAAGGTTAAGCAATCAACATGAATATGTTTTGAAGATATACATATGGCTATCCAGGAAACCTATTTAATACATGTCCATGTTAATTTTTTAACCTCAAATTAGTAAGTACAGTAGAAAGTGTTGTTTCAATTTACTTATTATATTCATACCATGGAAACAGACTACTTCATTTAACTTATTTTGCCTTTTCTAGAAAAGCTTTTCTTTTGTTCGGGAAGAGTGAGAATTGTCTTGAGGTCTACCAAAAACAGTTTCTTCATATCATGCTACTACTATATATAAACCTTTCGGTCACTAGCAACGAGCTTAAGAACGCTACTCCTAGGCTACCAAGCTAAATTATATACGTTTTCTGCGTACTCAGGAAAGGTAAACTAATACGTTGGCAGGGGTAGCACCGGTGAGTATATAATATTCCCGATCATTGCATACATTTTATAGAATTATAAGAAAAATGTTCTGAAATATGTAGAAACAACTAACAACTAATACAAAATAGAAAAGTTTGGAATATTAGTTAAGGTAGTGGTTCCAAAACTTTTTCAATTCTCGGCACTTAGGATAAATTTAGGTTTGTCCAAGGTGCCCTGTGACAAATCCTAACAAGTATACGATGTCGCATCCAGTCGATAATTTTCCTAAGATGTAATAGATCTTTTATCTCTGTCACAAAGTGTTCCAACGTTGTTTTTATTAATGCTCTCTATATCAATTTGAGCAATAGTAACAAAAACCTAGAACACATAACCCACTAAAACTGCGATAAAATATACATGGCTAATCACTTACCTCGGCATGGGTTTTTCTTAAGAACTCGAAGTTTCCTTTCGATATACCTGAGGGACGCGTTTCTCTCGAACAAAAACGAGTGTTTAGGAACAATGCCCAAGTCCCTTAGCTCTAATTCCAGACTGTGTGAAAGTAAAGGCCACCAACCGGTTGCTGTAACAAAATGTATTAGGTTATCGATTTAGCTCCATTATTTTTTTAGAGTAAACAATAATAATAAAACAGGATCATTGGTAACAATGGAAAATTAAAAGAAACACAAAAATATTTTGTTAAAAAGTGTTTATTTTTTGATTAATTTTTTTAATGAATTAAAATGCTTTGAAGAAGGAATGTTGTTTTTACTTTTTAACATGACCTATAAAAAAATTATGGAATAAGAGTCTCTCCATATTATATATATATATATATATATATATATATATATATATATATATATATATATATATATATATATATGTATATATATATATCTATATATATATATATATATATATATATATATATATATATATATATATATATAAAGAAAGAAAGCAAAAGTTGCCGTAACTAACAAAATTCTTAAATATAAACTTTGTTGGGGAAGTCGGCAAAGGGCGTAATAAAAGTTCACACAATGTTCATTAAGCCAATATTTCGGTCCTTGGTTGGGACCTTCTTCAGGGCAAGAAATGGATAGTGAGAAGTAAAGTTAACATGAATGGCCATAATTAGCTTGTAACATAGAAACGACTAACAATCCAATAAAATAAACACTATAAACTAATACACAAAGTTAAAAAGATCAAATTTATAACAGGGATGTGTTTTAAAACCCTGGATGCTGAAATCATTTTTAATTATTAATTAATTCACCCGAACCAAACACCTGTAGCCGGAGCCATGCACAGATTTTTTAATCTATAGAAATATTTTCATGAACCAATCAGTTTGACTGGTTCATGAAAATATTTCTATTCTCTAATATTGATTCACCAAAAAGTAGTGTGTGTAATATGAGTCAAAAACAGAACACATTCCTAGGAATCCTGATTGTGCCTAAATGAAAACCATCACAGAAGTATTATTTTAAGTACTATTAATCCTTTTTAATAACAATAATAATTAGCAATTAATTGCCAAGATAAAATTATTTTTGTTGAAAATATATATAAAAATTATACATAGTAAAAAAGGTAAAAAATTACTGTCTTTATACATACTAGCTGTGTCCGCGGCTGCATTCGCGTCGACTGCAGAATTATTGTTTAGGTTTTTTTCCGACTTGATACACTATTATTGTCACTGCTTATTCCTTATATTACATAACGTAACAAAAATATATACTAAAACCTGGTCAGAGAATATATGTATGAATTAAATAAAAACACATATATCGGATAAGTGGTTCTCGAATGACAAGCGCAGTAACGAACAGACAGGCAAACGTTGCGTGTTATATATATTATAGTTTTAGTTTGTAGCAAATTTATTACTGACATTGAAAATACATCAATTTAGTATTTTATGCCATTTGTTACATATTCAAGCAATAGTTTTAATAATAAAATTAACGAATAGGCATTAGTGGTAATCAGGCGAATTTTTAGAATTTCAGTTTTTAAATCTTCAACTATCCATCTTTAGGCTCCATTTTTCTGATAATCTCAAAAATACTAAATCTTATTTTGCCTATGCGTGTTACTCTAGAAATGTTTTATTATATATATATATATATATATATATATATATATATATATATATATATATATATATATATATATATATATATATATATATATATATATATATATATATATATATATATATATATATATATATATATCCTTTTGGTCAGTCGCTAAGGCAGTCAGTCAAAATTTCACCAAATCCACCATACCACCACTCACACGGCCAGATAATTCTATTGCAACGACACCTGTTGACAAAGCGAACTTGTTGGCTGAACTCTTTGCTTCACACTCTACTGTCGATTTCCAAGGAAAACACCACCTACTCTCGCCATAGTGCAGTCAAGGATTCCCGATATTGTCTTCAGACAGCATATCATAAAACGTATTTTAATGAAGCTGATGGAATACCTGCCATAGTTCTCAAAAACTGTGCGAGGGAACTAACACCAGTTTTCTGTAGACTGTTCAACCTATCCTACAGAAAGAGAATATTTCCTTCCTGCTGGAAATGTGCCACAGTTCAGCCGATACCTAAAAAAGGCAAGAAGACCTTGCCAACCAATCGCACTGCTTTCAATAATATCGAAAGTCATGGAAAAGGCGATCAATCAGCATCTTCTAAAATATCTTGAAGTATTCAACATTATTAACGATAATCAATATGGCTTTCGTAAAAATAGATCAACAGGAGATCTATTGACTTATGTAACACACGTTTGGAACAACGCAATTGAACACTTTGGAGAATCCCGAGCGGTTGCTCTTGACATATCCAAGGCATTCGACCGTGTTTGGCACGATGGGCTGTTGGCTAAGCTACGCTCTTATGGTATATCTGAAAAGTTCTGTTTGTGGCTCTCATGTTTCCTCAGAGAGCGTTCTTTACGAGTGGCAGTCGATGGATTTCTTTCTAACACCTTCACTATTAACGCCGGTGTACCTCAAGGCTCCATACTGTCTCCTACTCTTTTTCTCATTTACAATAACGATCTGCTGGAAAAGACCGAGAATCCAATCTACAGCTTTGCAGATGACAGTACGCTTATATCTTCATTCACTTTGAACGCTCGGACATCGGCTACTCAGACGAATATCCGCAGACAGCAGAAAGTCATTCAACTTAACAAAGACCTGGAAGAAATTTTATCTTGAGGTGACAGTAACCAAGTGGAATTTAACGCTACGAAAACCCAGGCGGCAGTTTTTTCTTTTATATGGAGAACATCATCCCTTTGAAATAATTTGCCCAGGACTGTGTTTCCCACCGAGTAAAATTTACAGCGATTTAAGAACAACGTGAATCGCTTTTTCCGTACACGTGTCGCTCCTGTAGCGCTTTAGGGACTTCTTCCCTGCAGCACGTGTGCTAGAGCCATAAAAAAAATACATATATTCAGTGGCGAACAAAAGTATGGAAACATTTAAATTCCCATCTCTAGTCTTAACATTTAAACGGTTTACAATTACAATATTTATTTATTAATCGTGTACATGCTAACAAACATTTTGAAGACTAAAACAGTTATTGTTTATTAGAAATGGGCTTAGTTTTTAACGTAACAAATTATGCACAAACAAAAGTATGGAAAAATTTTTGTTATAAAATAAAAAAAACTAAAACTAAGATGTATTTAATATGGGATATCCTTTTACGTCAGTCACTGCTTGATATCTTTTGCCCATAGAGTCAATAAACCTAGCACAAAATCGGGGTGGTATTTTTTCCCATTCTTGCTTTAATGCATTCCAAAGTTCGTCCCGGTTTTTTTATATTTCTTTTCCTAATTTGTTTATCCAGATAGTGCCAAAGATTCTCTATCGGGTTCAAATCAGGTGATTGTGAGGGCCAGCGCATCACCCGAATCCTTTGTTCAGAAAACCAATTGTTGGCCAAGCGAGATGTGTGTTTGGCTCATTGTCTTGATAAAAAAAACTGCTGTTAATAAAGAACTAAGGCAGGAATATCAGGGTGTATTGGTGTCAGACATGACTATTAGGCATCGTTTGTTATCTGAAAATCTTCATGGTAGGCGTCTGTTAAAAAGCCACTCATTACAAAGCATTACAGAAAAGAGAGATTGAAATTTGCTAAGGAACATAAATACTGGACTTAAAAATCAGTGGTCTCTAGTAATCTTTATTGACGAAAGTAGGTTCAATATCAAGTGATTCTACGGGTTATGTAAGAAGACCAGTTGGTCTAAGATATGACCCAAAGTACCTTGTACCTACTGTTAAAACATGGCGGTGGAAATATCATGGTATGGAGTTGTTTTCGACGGTCTGATACGGGGCCATTGGCAAAGATAAATGGCAGAATAGATGCTCAAATGTATCTTGAGATATTGAAAAATAATTTGATTCCTTATGAAGAAGATTTGCCACTGTCATGGATTTTTCAACAAGACAATGACCCAAAACACACATGTCGCTTCGCCAAGAATTGATTTTCTGAACAAAGGATTCGGGTGATATGCTGGCCTTCACAATCACCTGATTTGAACCCGATAGAGAATCTTTGGCACCATCTGGATAAATAAATTAGTAAAAGGAATATAAAAAACCGGGACGAACTTTGGAATGCATTAAAACAAGAATGGGAAAAAATACCACCCGATTTTTGTGCTAGGCTTATTGACTCTATGGGCAAAAGATGTCAAGAAGTGATTGACCTAAAAGGATATCCCACTAAATATTAAATATTTTCGACATCTTAGTTGTCTTAGTGGAATTTTTATTTTAAAACAAAAATGTTTCCATACTAATTTTGTTACATTAAAAACTAAGCACATTTCTAATAAACAATAACTGTTTTAGTCCTCAAAATGTTTGTTAGCATGTACACGGTTAATAAATAAATATTATAATTGTAAACAGTTTAAATGTTAAGACTAGAAATGGGAATTTAAATGTTTCCATACTTTTGTTCGCCACTGTATATATGTATATATATATATATATATATATATATATATATATATATATATATATATATATATATATATATATATATATATATATATATATATCTTCTTCTTCTTCTTCAGCCCTCCATTATCCAATGTTGGACATAGGCCTCTCCTGTGTGCCTCCATTGTTCTCTGTTCTGTGCCGTTCTTGCCCAGCAGAGTCCTGCTACCAGTTTCATGTCGTCTCTCTACCGTGTCTGCGGGCGACCTCTGTCTCTTTTTCCCAACCAGGGTCTCCAGTGTTGAATTCGCTTGTTCCATCTATCGTCTGTCTGCCTCAATGTGTACCCCGCCCATCTCCACTTCAGTGAAGCTACGTGTTGTTTCACGTCTATTAATTTAGTTCTCTGACGGATATCTTCATTTCTTACCAGGTCTTTCAATTTAATGTTCAACATTATTCTTTCCATCGCTCTTTGTGTCTTAGCTAGTTTATCCATCAGACCTTTTGTTATAGACCATGTTTGTGCGGCATATGTAAGGACAGGCAGCACACACTGGTTGAAAACTGTTCTTCTCAGTTTTTAAAGCAATTTTTTCTGCTGCAAGATGCCACTCTGCCTGCCGAAAAGCCCGCCACGCTGATCTTATGCGTCTTTTTATTTCCTCTGACTGACTTGTCTTCCCGCATCTAAACTCTGTCCCAGATAAATATATTCATCGGTGCGCTTTATTACAGAGTCCTCGATAATAATTTCCATATTCTCGTTCTGGTTAGTCATGATTTTCGTCTTCTGCTTGTTCAGCCTCAGTCCTATCCTTTCGGACTTTCTTTTCACATCCAGCAACACTGATTGCAACACCTCACAGCTGTTCGCTATCAACACCACGTCATCAGCGTACTTCAAATGATTCGATCTCTCTCCGTCTATCATAACTCCTTTGTCGTCCCCCAAATATATGTATATATATATATATATATATATATATTTATATATATATATATATATATATATATATATATATATATATATATATATATATATATATATATATATATATATATATATATATAAATATATATATATATATATATATATATATATATATATATATATATATATATATATATATATATATATATATATATATATATATATATATATAAATATATATATATATATATATATATATATATATATATGTATATATGACACTTAAACTTATATACATCTGCCAACACAAGTTAAAATATATTTCTCTTAAAAATCCACAGTACTGCTTAAACATCATTTCTATGATATATTTATTTTAAAATTATGTGAAATCTAACGGTATTGCTAAATTGTATTGCAAAAGAATTGTATAGCTTCCAATTTAAAAGCTATTGCGCGAATTCGCTTTCAACTTTAATAAATGCGGTCTACATAGAATTTTACAATAATAGGAAATGTAGCTTACATACACACATGTACCCTTTAAGTACTTACTCATTTAATTATTAGCAAATTTCACAAAATTCTATAAATATGATAATAACCTATTTCTGGATATTTTGAGTACACCATATGTAATCAATGTTTGTGCGGCATATGTAAGGACAGGCAGCACACACTGGTTGAAAACTGTTCTTCTCAGTTTTAAAGCAATTTTCTGCTGCAAGATGCCACTCTGCCTGCCGAAAGCCCGCCACGCTGATCTTATGCGTCTTTTTATTTCCCTTGACTGACTTGTCTTCCCGCATCTAAACTCTGTCCCAGATAAATATATATTCATCGGTGCGCTTTATTACAGAGTCCTCGATAATAATTTCCATATTCTCGTTCTGGTTAGTCATGATTTTCGTCTTCTGCTTGTTCAGCCTCAGTCCTATCCTTTCGGACTTTTTTTTCACATCCAGCAACACTGATTGCAACACCTCACAGCTGTTCGCTATCAACACCACGTCATCAGCGTACTTCAAATGATTCGATCTCTTTCCGTCTATCATAACTCCTTTGTCGTCCCAAATATATATGTATATATATATATATATATATATATATATATATATATATATATATATATATATATATATATATATATAAATATGTGTAAATATATATATATATATATATATATATATATATATATATATATATATATATATATATATGACACTTAAACTTATACATCTGCCAACACAAGTTAAAATATATTTCTCTTAAAAATCCACAGTACTGCTTAAACATCATTTCTATGATATATTTATTTTAAAATTATGTGAAATCTAACGGTATTGCTAAATTGCATTGCAAAAGAATTGTATAGCTTCCAATTTAAAAGCTAGTGCGCGAATTCGCTTTCAACTTTAATAAATGCGGTCTACATAGAATTTTACAATAATAGGAAATGTAGCTTACATACACACATGTACCCTTTAAGTACTTACTCATTTAATTATTAGCAAATTTCACAAAATTCTATAAATATGATAATAACCTATTTCTGGATATTTTGAGTACACCATATGTAATCAATGTTTGCTATTTTATTAAAAAAGTGTCATAACAGTAAATTTATTTGTGTCTCCTATTAGAAAATAAGTGACGATATCCCTAATTTTTGGGCAATATACAAAATGTTACAACATTAACTATTACTGTTTCTTCAGGATTAAAAAATATTTTGCACCTTAATTGGTTATTTTCTTTCGATATAAACGCATGGAATTGGCGAGCCTTAGATATAGCTTTAGAAGTTCGATGCTTTGATCGATAAACGTTTTCGTGAGCCTGATATTCTTCATTTGTCCAAAAATCGAAGCTTATATTTTTAAAATAATTAAGCGTGTGAGAGAAGTTATTTGATTTTCACTATTTCTGTGAAGACTTGCAGTTAGATGCGTTAAAAGAGCGGAGAGAAAGGCAAGTCTACAGAGAAATAGTGAAAATTAAATAAC
>CM032447.1:203453105-203545605 GCA_019049505.1 Pachyrhynchus sulphureomaculatus
ATCCAGGCTCTGCCGTAGTGGACCGTTATTCCTAGGCTTCTCGTGGGAACAACATGTCTCAAACAATTCAAAAAAACCATAACAATTTTCCTCCTCTAAGCGGGCAAAAAAAAAGGCCGAGAATAGATTCAAACCCAAACTCCCCAATCCCAACTAATTATGACCGATTTTTCAAAATCAGCATGAACTCAGGAACTTTTAAAACCTTATCCCCTTTTCTAATAAATAAATGTTTACATTCACATTTTGGATCTTTAGCAGATATCAGGAAGCAGTCAGATGGCTCTCTCCTGATCGAAGTCAACAATGAGCAGCAGTCCTTACTCGCACCAAATTTCACCACCATGCACACCTATGATGTTACCACATCTCCACATAAAACTCTAAACATAGTCAGAGGGGTGATCACTTGCTCAGACCTAGTAAATTGCAGTGACGATGAGATATTAGAAAATCTGAAAGATCAGGCAGTTATCAACTTATACCGAATTCCTCCCAAAAAAGGCTCAGAACTTCCCTCCAACACTTTTATACTTTCGTTCAAGTTACACCAATTACCAAAGAGAATAAAGGCTGGATTCTACTCTTTAAGGGTCAGACAATACTATCCGAATCCCATGCGTTGTTTCAACTGCCAACGCTTTGGTCACACAGCAATCAGATGCACAAATCAAGCTATATGCCCTTCATGTGGTCATCCTAAGCACACAGAATCCCCATGTCAAACCCCGTCAACTTGTGTTAATTGTAACGAAAATCATTCCCCTGGATACAAAGGATGCAGCGCTTTTAAAAAAGAGTTTGAAATCCAGAAACTTCGCACGCAAGAAAAAATATCTTATTCTGAAGCAAAAAGAAAGTTCAATTCCTTATACCCACCCACAAGAACATCTTATAGTTCAGTAACACAGAGGAAACCCCAAATGTCCACTGCTGCGACACAATGTGACCTAACTATAACCATGCCATTCATTGCTAACACCTCATCTTCTATTCCGCCTCTCCTACCTTCCTCTCAAACTCCTCAAAACTCCTCCCAATCCTCCTTTTCTCCCAAACCCAAACCTACGTTCACCTCCTTCTCAAACTCTTCCCTCCCCACTCCATCCGACTCCACTCCCGGAAAGCTGGTCAAACCAGCCTCTACAAAACCCCCAACTCCCACTCTTACCAAAAAAACCTCCACCAACAATTCCTCAAACACACAGAAAACAACTTCCACCAAAAAGGATCCTCCCAAGAAAAAAAACTAATTAGATCTGGGAAATCCACCCCCAACTCTTCCAGTGAGTCAATTCTCGAATTGACTACAAATGACTTCATGGAGATAGATCCTAACAAGGACATCAACAAAACAAAGAAAAAGTAAAACTCACCTTTTAAAATTCCATCCAATCATCCAATGGAATCTGAATGGGTTTTCTCCACGCTTAGAAGATCTGTCTCTTCTCATCAATAATTTCAAACCCTCAATTTTAGCTCTTCAAGAGACAAATTTTAAAAATCAGAATCACTACAAGATAAAAAACTACAACCTAGAACACACTAACAGGATGAATCAGTCTAGAGCATCTGGCGGAGTGGCCTTATACATTCACAAATCTTTTGATTATGAACTTATTGGCCTACAATCAACATTAGAAGTTGTGGCCATCAAAACCCACTTAACTACTCCTACCTCCATATGCTGCATTTATCTACCACCCTCCGATTCCATATCTCTTTCATCATTACAAACCCTGATTGCTCAATTACCCACCTCCATTCCTACTGTTGGGAGACTTCAATGCACATAACAGCATGTGGGGATCCAACCACACATCAACAAGAGGCACCATAATAGAAGACTTAATTACACTCTCTCACATGACTCTTCTAAATCAACCGGTACCAACTCATATCAGCTCATCCACAGGCACTTTATCCAACATTGATTTATCCATCAGCAGCTCCAGTATCTCGTCTAACTTTGAATGGGATATTGCATCAGAAACACATGGTAGCGATCATTTCCCCATAATCATTCGATCTTCCCTTCCTTCTTTCTCCACCCACTCCTTTCTGCCAAGATGGAACCTTGGCAGGGCAAACTGGACAAAATTTTCTCAATCGTTCATCCCTCCAGTAACCCCACACATTGCACAGAGGAATTTATCGAAGAATTCACACAATCAATCATCAACGCAGCCAATGCCTCCATCCCACCACTCACTTACAATCATCGGAAAACACTAGTTCCTTGGTGGACTAATGATTGTGCAACTGTCATCAGTAACAGGAAAAAAGCACTGAATCTCTTTAAAAGGCACCCTTCTCCAACCAATCTAATCAACTTCAAAAAATCGAGAGCTTTAGCAAAGAAAACTATGAAAAAGGCCAAAATGGACTCATGGCAGGAGTTTGTGTCTTCCATGAATCATACTGTTTCTTCAGGCTCTTTATGGAGGTCAATAAGGAAAATGAAGGGAACTAACACCTATCAAATCCACTCGATCAGTGACAACAACATCCTCATCACTGACCCTGCAGTAATAAGCAATATCCTTGCCCAACATTTTCTAAGCAAATCAATAACGCTTCCCTACAACACAACAGAGATTCCTCTCACATCATTTATCTCTCAAACTCAACAGCAATATAACGACCCTTTCTCCAGCACAGAACTCTCCATAGCTTTGAAGCAATCAAAAAACACAGCTCCTGGTCCTGATCACATTCATCTAAAAATGATTCTGGAACTCCCAACAAACTCTCTATCCTCCCTTCTAGATTATTATAATCAGCTCTGGACCAGCTACAAATTTCCAACCTCTTGGTCAAACTCTATCATTGTTCCTATCCATAAGGTGGGAAAACCCAGGTCATTGTCCAGTAGTTATCGCCCCATCTCCTTGACCAACCACACTTGCAAGATAATGGAAAGAATGATCAACAATCGCCTTTCATGGATTCTCGAATCCGGGAAAAAACTACATCCTTTCCAATATGGTTTTCGTAAGCATCACTCTTCTCTCGATCATCTAGCCTCCTTATACCAAGACATAAATCTCTCTATACATAGAAAATGGCACACGGGTTGGATTTCCTTGGACCTCAAAAACGCTTTCGATGTCACTGACAAGAATTTGATTCTCCGAAGATTGAAGAAAATGGGGCTAGAGGGAAATCTTCCCATCTTTATCCTCAACTTCTTAAGTAATCGCAACACTCAGGTCAAGGCTAATGGTCACATCTCCAATACTTACTCCCTGAGACGGGGGCTACCGCAGGGCTCCGTTCTAAGCCCAACCTTATTCAACATAGCCATGACCTCACTAATTGAACACATCCCCCACCACATCAAATATAAATTGTTTGCAGATGATATAGTCCTATATCACTCATCTCATTCAAATGAAGAAATCACTACCACTCTACAAGACTCACTACAAGCCCTTGAATTATGGGCTATAAAGAATGGCTTTTCCTTCTCACCTACAAAATCCTCCTTCATACATTTTTGTCATTCCAGAACTTGTTCCAAATTGAATGCTCTCTCCATGTACAATTCTCCGATTCCAAATACGAATACCCTCAACATATTGGGGCTAACCTTTGACTCCAGACTAAACTGGTCCACCCATATAAAACAACTGAGAGCAAGAACCTCTCAAGATCTCAATTTAATTCGCTCCCTCTCCAACACCTCTTGGGGATCTGATTTTTCATCCCTATCCTCCATCTACAAGGCTTTAGTTCTATCAAAACTTAAATATGGTGACTTCATCTACGATTCGGCCAGTATTTCCACGAAGAAACAACTAGATACAATCCAAAACCAGGCCCTGAGATCCATCACAGGAGCATTCAGAACTACACCGATCAAGAGCCTGCAGTGCATCTCCTCTTTTCCTCCACTGTCCTTGGTAAGACAACAATCATTACTAAGATATTACATATCCGTTCTACATCGCCCCCACCTTAAAACTTCAATAAACCTTACCAATGTTCATCGCAACCGACTTTTCCCGTCAAACTCCATTCAACAAAGAATTAAATCTTTACTTCTTACACACAATCTGTCTCCACCTACTTATGAATATCCCTTACAAAACTCTTTTCCCCCATGGCGCTCTCCAACACCCCACATAGACTTCTCCCTGAGACACCTTAAATCTTCTACACACAACAGCCAACTAATCAAATCAAAATTTCTGTCCATAATAAATAACCGATACTCAGGATATTCTACATCCTATACAGATGGATCAAAGTCAAAGGCGGGAGTAGGCGCATCATACATCATTGGTAACAAAATCAAAACCTTTAAACTTCCTCCCCACACTTCCATTTTTGCCGCCGAGTTGTTAGCCATCAAAGAAAGCCTCAGGCATATACTCAACTCAAACTTGGGCAGAAAGTTCATCATTGTGTCTGATTCTCAAAGTGCTTTGCTCTCCATCTTCGCCCGCAAACAGAACTATTCCTTCATTAGACAAATAATGGACTTATTGTATATAGCAGATATCAGAAACGTCCAAATTATTTTTCTATGGATACCAGGTCATGCTGGTATAAGAGGTAATGATCTAGCTGACACCCATACAAAACTAGCTGCAACATCTGGCCAATCTACAGTAAGTGAAAACCACCCGAAGGATTACTTCAACCTCCTCAAAGAAACCTACAACAAAGTCTTCCAACTTCAATGGGATCTGGAAAGAAAACCCTAATAAGCTCTGGGAAGTGAAACCCCTCGTATTTCCCCCATTCCACAATTTTGAAATGACTAGAAAGGAAAAACACAGTCTGGAGAAGACTTGCTGTGGGACACACTTATCTCACTCATATCCACTTATTGAAGGGAGACCCTCCCCCCCAGTGCCACATCTGCAACAATCAGCTCTCCATCAAGCACATATTTGAATCTCCAGACTATCATCAAATCAGAACTAATCATGACATTCCTCACCAACTATGCCTATTACTTTCACCAAATCAAATCAATGTCAACATCAACAAAATCATCTCATTCCTCAAGGAAATTAACATGTATAACATGATTTAATACATTTCTATATGTGGCGCAAAATGACCACTGCAGTCGATGCGCCAGACACCTATAAAATCAATCAATCAATCGTTTGGATGTTCGTGTCGTTGGAGACAGCTGGGGCAATTAGACAAGTGACTTTTCCTTTTTTGCACTGAAAAGTAATATCGGGTCTATTGGCGGAGACTGTTTTATCTGTATTATTATTATAATTATATAAATATATATATATATATATATATATATATATATATATATATATATATATATATATATATATATAAATCTATAAATATATACCATACATATATATATATATATATATATATATATATATATATATATAAATATATATATAAATATATATAATACTGCGTGTTACATTTAAAAAAGTATAACCCTGCTTCACTGCTAAAAAATCTTACTTTTCCTATTTTTTCTCAAGGAACCCCAAACAATTATTGATTTATACTTTCTAATAGTTTTCAAACATTGTAATTACGATAAGTGCTCAAAAATTAAAAAAAAAAATAGTTCCTTCCAAAACATTCAAACCGACACCCTGTCCGATATATAATATCTTGTTTGACCTCAGTACTAGGAGTATTATAAAGTGAAGCATTAAAATATAATCACTTTACTCTTGGGTGTAAAACTAATAACAAGAGATTATTTAATTAAATTATTTACAAGGATGGAATTATTTAATAATTTTTTTTATCGTTCTCTGTAACGAATATTTTTGCATGCTTTCATTTTTTTTTAGAATTAATAATAAATAAAAGCCGTATATCGTCCTTATTTTAGAAATTTTTATATAATAATTAGTTTAAAACTATTCTTGAGGTGTCCAAGTCAAGCTAATATCTTCAAGTTGAAGTTCGTCAAATACTGTAAAATTTCGTCAAACGGTTAAATATCAAAACTTACGTTGATGCTTAAAACTTGATGGCAATAGAAACTAATATAATTAGAAAAATTGCCTCTGTACTGGTAACTTTTGCTTTTTACGATTTTCCGATGTAGCAAAAGTTGGTATATTAAATAATTAGTATCGGAAAATTATTATATTATTATTATTGCATGATGACACAAAACATGAAAGCATATTTAATTAGTTAATAATTAAATTAGATATTATCAATACCAAATACACATAATATTGGGAATCCTTACTACTGTATATAATGTGATTTATTCCTAGCTCGCAATGACGGACAAAAATCCGTGAAATGAATTTGTCGACGTAATTAATTTTAAATATGACTACATTATTAATGAATTAACTCGCCTTGATTGGATAGATCAATGATTGAGGCAACAGTTCCCAAACTAAAGTTTCCACTTCCATATCACTTCAGAATTTCTGCTTGTTAAACTAATTAGTAGAATAAATCTATTTTAATTTTCACCTTAGATATCTAATATATGCCCAAACAGGCGTAAAACTAAGAAGACGGAAAAGAAGAACACTTAGTCGAAGCATTGTTAAAATGGGTACAGTGTCGAAGACTATAAGGATCTGTGCGTAAAGGTGAATTATATAATAACACGCCCGCATTGTACGTCAAGTCTAAAAATAATTCTCCCCAAATGTGTTAGAAATCAATAAATGCGATTGTATTTCGAAGTTATTTAGTGGAACTATAACAATATTTCCTACTAATGTTAAAAGTTTCTTGTCTCAAAAACATTCTCCGAGGAAAGTCTAAATAAGTTGATTTTGTTTGCTGCTTTCATTATTTATTAGAAAGAAGAAAAATAAGTTTCCCTGACACTTCTTTTTTGTTGCTAAGGGAGGATTTTGGAGCCATAATTGTACAGTAATACCCCGCTTTACGCGAGGGATACGTTCCGAAAAAAATCGCGTTAACTGAAATTCGCGTATATCGAGGTTTATGATTAAACATAGTCAAAATTTAATACAAAAAAATACAAATCATTTTTAATCAATCACTTTAATTCTAAGAACACTTTATGCAATACATACTCTTATTTTTTACGGAAAAATACATCTATTGTCTTTTGGGTAACGTTTTGTTTACGTTCTTGTAAAATACGTTCATAACACCCAACACTGTTTTTAATTGTTTGACACACGGTCAAGACACGGTCATCATTATTGTCTATACTCTGCAATATGTCCAAACCTGAATAAATTTTTGAAAGTGCATTTTGTATTTCCCCTGAAGATAAAACTTTCTCTTCTACTTGTTCTTCCTCATCGTAGATAGGATTATTCTGTAACTCGATCAGATCTTCATTGCTAATAGGATCGTCGTGCGTTGCTACAAGTTTTACGAGATCTTCTACCGTGACATCTTCAAGTTCAGACCCCTCAATCATTGCAGCAATGTCTTCAAGCACTTGTCTCTGCATCTGGACAATTCTTCTAGGTGCTTCCACTACATCTGGCCAAAGATTACGCCACACCCCATTCATACAACTCATTTTAACTTCCTTCCAAGCCTCTTCTATGTTGTGAATAGACTTCATAATGTTGTATGACTTCCACCACTCTCGCATAGACTGTCTTCCTTCCCCGTCAGTTTCATGAATTAGTTGGCTAAAAGTGCGGCGATGGTAATAAGCTTTGAAGTTTGCTATTGCTCCCTGGTCCATAGGTTGTAATATTGACGTAGTGTTTGGTGGAAGGAACTTTACGTACACTTTTAAGTCTCTGGGCGTATCAAGTGAGGTTGGATGTCCTGGGGCATTGTCTAAGAGTAATATAACTTTAGGTTCAAGCCCATTTCTGTCACAGTATGATTTGACTGATGGGCAAAAACTATTAGAATACCATTCTTGAAAAATTTCCCGTGTAACCCACGCCTTTCTGTTTGATCGCCACACAACTGGTAGACTTGTCTTGTCTGTGCCTCGCATTGCACGGGGTGTTTCTGAATGGTACACTAGTAAAGGTTTCAGTTTGAAATCACCAGTGGCATTACCACCCAGCAGAAGTGTTAGTCGATCTTTCGCAGCTTTGAAACCACTGGCTTGACGTTCTTCCTTAGAAATGAATGTTCGAGATGGCATTTTTTTCCAGTAAAGTGCGGTCTCATCAACATTGAAGATGAGACAAGCAGGAATTTTCTCTCGTCTAACGAAGTCTTGAAACTTGTCTGGAAACTCAGCTGCAGCTTGAATGTCCGCGCTGGCCGCCTCGCCTGTTATGTGGATATTGTGAAGATTAGAACGCTGCTTGAACCGATGGAACCAGCCTCTGCTGGCAGCAAAAGTCGGAGTGGCACTCCCTTCTCCTTCTTTTGTTTTCAGCATCTCATACAAAGATTTTGCTTTTGTGCATATGAGATCTTGACTTAGTGGTGTGTTCTTCTTATTCAAATCTTCGATCCAGACTGACAGTAATTTCTCCATTCTTTCTAAGATAGATGATCTCGAACGAGAAAGTTTTGTTGCACTTATAGGTGTTGAACCTTCGCTGGAGATTTTAATTTTTTCCCGATTTTTATAAATCGTTCTCACAGTCGATTCTGAGAGTCCAAAATCTCTCCCAACAATTGTTGCTTTGCCTCCATTTTCCATTCTTCTTAACACTTTCATCTTCAATTCCAAAGTGACGCTTTTACGCTCTTTTTTCTTTACAGGCGGCATTTTTAACGTAGGGTTAAATTATGTATGTATGTATCTCCAATAAATATTAAAACAAAACTGCCAGCCGACCGAACTAACATTACGGAACAAATGAACACACGAAACGAACGAGGAAATCCCCATAGAACAAAGTCGAAGGACAGGGAATTCCCAATTCTTCAAAGAGAATATTCAGAGAAAGCGGGGATCCCCCCGCGACCATAGAGAAGTTAATGACTACATGAGCGCGAAATTTGAAATTCGCGTTATAGTGAAACCGCGCATAACGGGGGTCGCGCTAAGCGGGGTATTACTGTAATTTGATACTAGCGTTTTCTTGTCAAATATTAAATAACGTGACTGTTTTATTCAACATCTATTTTCCGTATTTTATTTCTCACAAAAACTTTATGAAAACAATTTTCACCTCAAGTTAATGATTTAATGTCGAAATGTCAATCGCGAAGGCCAACCAGTAGCTTAAATTTCATAAATACATTTGAAGAATCTCAAGCGAGTGCACTTAATATGTCCAGGGTATTCGACCGTGTTTGGCAGGATGGATTGTTCTTTAAGAGTGATTGTCAACTGATTTCTTTCTAACACCTTCACCATCAACTCTGGTGTGCCCCAAGGCTCTATACTGTATGCTACTCTCTTTCTCATTTACATTAACAATTTGCTAGAAAAGACCAGGAATCTAATCTACAGCTTTGCAAATTACAGTACGCTAATTTCTCCATTCACTTTGAAAGTTCGAATATCGGCTACTTATATAGATATCCGCAGACAGCAGAGAGTCGCTCAACTTAACAAAGACCCTAAAAAAATTCTATCTTAAGGTGGCAGAAATCAAGTAGAATTTAACACTACAAGAACCCGGGCGGTATTTCTTTCTAAAAAAGTTAACGTTGCTTAACCCATACATGTCTTGGCACTCCATTGCTCTAGCATCGTCAGTTTATTTGTTGGGCGTTAATTTAGGAGCAAAAACGTCGCTCAATGTTCGACCAACGAAGCTGCTCCTATGTTTGTGACTCTGCTCCCAAACATACACTGCATTTGTTGGATTCTTTTCAGAATAGAGATGTTCACCTAATTGGAGAAACAGAACTGACCAGCAACCTTGATTCATTAGAAGAGCGCAGAATGGTTGGCGAATTGAATTTATTTATTTTCACGGAATGTGTGTAATGGATAAAAACTAACTGGGCTTAGTTTCTCTCAAAGAGGTTCATGCTAGAAATATACACCGCATTCGTATACAGCTCAGCTTGTTACTTCTCATACAAAACTTTTCAAGCAGTCTTTTATACGAAAAATCTCTTCCCTTGGAATGATTTGCCCAGAACTGCTTTTCACGAAGTACAATTTACAGCAATTCAAGATCAAAGTGAACCGCTTTTTCTACACACGCGTATATACATACATGTATATATATATATACATATATATATATATATATATATATATATATATATATATATATACATATATGTATACACATATATGTATATATATATATATATATATATATATATATATATATATATATATATATATATATATATATATATATATATATATATATATATATATACATATATATGTATATATATATATATATATATATATATATATATATATATATATATATATATATATATATATATATATATATATATATATATATATATATATATATGTATATATATATATATACCGGGTGACACAGCCAATATGTAACACCCTGTAATTTTGTTATTTTAAAAGTTATTTATATATATATGCATTTTTAGATACCAGAATGGAACATTATTAAGCCTTTTTATCACTTAAGAAATATTTTTAACTACTTCCGGTTTGACAACTTTCTTATTTTTAATGGATCCCTGTATATTTTATTATCAATTTCAATTCGCTTTAAAATTCTCTTTCCAACGATGATTATATATATATATATATATATATATATATATATATATATATATATTTATATATATATATATATATATATATATATATATATATATATATATATATATACCCGGTGACACAGCCAATATGTAACATCTCGTAATTTACATATTTGCATTTTTAGATACCAGAATGGAACATTGTTAAGCCTTTTTATTACTTAAGAAATATTGTGAACTACTTCCGGTTTGCCAACTTTCTTATTTTCAATGGGTCCCTGTATATTTTATTATCAATTTCAATTCGCTTTGAAATTCTCTTTCCAACGATGATTACAACTTGATATTTGTGTGACAGGTGACCGGCAAAAACTGATTTAAACTCTTAGACTTAGGCGGCTATAGCGGATATACTAGCAATTGTTTTTGTTCGTTTTATCTTACTTTGGAAAGAATTTAAGACTATTCGTTTATCGTGCCATTTTCGCGAGTCTAAGTGGCTCCTACAAAATTTTTTGCTTTACATTCAGTTACAGAATTTTCTCTTTAAATAATGATCAATATCACCGAAATTAAGATAGGAACACATTACAGGTTTTTTTGCCAACGTACATCTAACAAAACTATCTAACGCCAATTGGATGTATTATTATTTTATTTAATAAATAAGAAAGCTATTTATCAAATAAATATTTAAATACAAATAATAAAACCAAAACATTAATAATAAGAATTACACAACAAAAACCGATAATTGTAATTAATTATTATTAAAAAGTAGTAATATTTTAACTAAGTAACACAAATAAAAATAAGTAGGTTAAACTATTTTATACTAGAAATAAATTTGCTAGGTATTTATTCCAAATGTTCAAAATGCTGTCCGTTGTTAATCCTACACAATCTTGTTTTTTTCACCGTGGCTCTCATAACGTTCTCCAACTTAATTTTAGTAATTTGATTTACTGCTCTTCTTAAGCGCATTTCTAAATCATTCCTGCCTGTTGGTGGATTTTTGTAAACTTTTTCTCTTAGACATATAAAAAATCAAGAGGTGTTAAGGTCTGGCTATCTTGCAGGCCACTTATTAGGTCCATTGGTACCTAACCAATTTGCACTAAATCTTTGATTCAAGTAATTTACTACATTTTTACTATTGTGGGCTAGAGCGCCATCCTGCTGGAAAATAATGTCTCCACGATTTAAGGGTAAAGTTTCTAAAAAATCCTCAACATCATTTTGAATGAACTCCAAATATCTTTCTCCAACAGAAAGTTGCAGTCACTTCCGGAAGTAGTTAAAAATATTTCTTAAGTGATAAAAATGCCTAATAATGTCCCATTCTGGTATCTAAAAATGCGAATATGTGACTTTCAAAATAAAAAAATTTCAGGGTGTTACATGTGGGCTGTGTCACCCGGTATATATATATATAAATATATATATATATATATATATATATATATATATATATGTATATATATGCATATACATATATATATATATATATATATATATATGTATATATATATATATACCGGGTGACACAGCCAATATGTAACACCCTGTAATTTTGTTATTTTAAAAGTTATTTATATATATATGCATTTTTAGATACCAGAATGGAACATTATTAAGCCTTTTTATCACTTAAGAAATATTTTTAACTACTTCCGGTTTGACAACTTTCTTATTTTTAATGGATCCCTGTATATTTTATTATCAATTTCAATTCGCTTTAAAATTCTCTTTCCAACGATGATTATATATATATATATATATATATATATATATATATATATATATATATATATATATATATATATATATATATATATACCCGGTGACACAGCCAATATGTAACATCTCGTAAATTTACATATTTGCATTTTTAGATACCAGAATGGAACATTGTTAAAGCCTTTTTATTACTTAAGAAATATTGTGAACTACTTCCGGTTTGCCAACTTTCTTATTTTCAATGGGTCCCTGTATATTTTATTATCAATTTCAATTCGCTTTGAAATTCTCTTTCCAACGATGATTACAACTTGATATTTGTGTGACAGGTGACCGGCAAAAACTGATTTAAACTCTTAGACTTAGGCGGCTATAGCGGATATACTAGCAATTGTTTTTGTTCGTTTTATCTTACTTTGGAAAGAATTTAAGACTATTCGTTTATCGTGCCATTTTCGCGAGTCTAAGTGGCTCCTACAAAATTTTTTGCTTTACATTCAGTTACAGAATTTTCTCTTTAAATAATGATCAATATCACCGAAATTAAGATAGGAACACATTACAGGTTTTTTGCCAACGTACATCTAACAAAACTATCTAACGCCAATTGGATGTATTATTATTTTATTTAATAAATAAGAAAGCTATTTATCAAATAAATATTTAAATACAAATAATAAAACCAAAACATTTAATAATAAGAATTACACAACAAAACCGATAATTGTAATTAATTATTATTAAAAAGTAGTAATATTTTAACTAAGTAACACAATAAAAATAAGTAGGTTAAACTATTTTATACTAGAAATAAATTTGCTAGGTATTTATTCCAAATGTTCAAAATGCTGTCCGTTGTTAATCCTACACAATCTTGTTTTTTTCACCGTGGCTCTCATAACGTTCTCCAACTTAATTTTAGTAATTTGATTTACTGCTCTTCTTAAGCGCATTTCTAAATCATTCCTGCCTGTTGGTGGATTTTTGTAAACTTTTTCTCTTAGACATATAAAAAATCAAGAGGTGTTAAGGTCTGGCTATCTTGCAGGCCACTTATTAGGTCCATTGGTACCTAACCAATTTGCACTAAATCTTTGATTCAAGTAATTTACTACATTTTTACTATTGTGGGCTAGAGCGCCATCCTGCTGGAAAATAATGTCTCCACGATTTAAGGGTAAAGTTTCTAAAAAATCCTCAACATCATTTTGAATGAACTCCAAATATCTTTCTCCAACAGAAAGTTGCAGTCACTTCCGGAAGTAGTTAAAAATATTTCTTAAGTGATAAAAATGCCTAATAATGTCCCATTCTGGTATCTAAAAATGCGAATATGTGACTTTCAAAATAAAAAAATTTCAGGGTGTTACATGTGGGCTGTGTCACCCGGTATATATATATATATATATATATATATATATATATATATATATATATATATATATATATATGTATATATATGCATATACATATATATATATATATATATATATATATAAATTTATAATCAATAAATAAAAACATCCCATTATCTCAGAAACTATTGCTCGGATCAACATTTACCAAGCGAGTTTTTTAGACACGATTTAAAGGTAAAGTTTCTAAAAAATCTTCAACATCATTTTGAATGAACTCCAAATATCTTTCTCCAACAGAAAGTTGCAGTCACTTCCGGTCGAACCGGAAGTAGTTAAAAATATTTCTTAAGTGATAAAAATGCCTAATAATGTCCCATTCTGGTATCAAAAAATGCGAATATGTGACTTTCAAAATAAAAAAATTTCAGGGTGTTACATGTGGGCTGTGTCACCCGGTATATATATATATATATATATATATATATATTATATATATATATATATATATATATATATATGTATATATATATATATATATATATATATATATATATATATATATATATATATAAATTTATAATCAATAAATAAAAACATCTCATTATCTCAGAAACTATTGCTCGGATCAACATTTACCAAGCGAGTTTTTTTAGACAAGAGAAGGCAGAAAATACGATTATTTAATTAAAAATATCATACAGAGTGGTATAAAGAAGTTATGATAATTTAAAAATATACACAGTGCAATAAATTGCTCCCCCTACAATTTACAACAAAACCGTGAGCTGATTTCGATTTCTCATCTCAGAAAACCCCTTAGCACCGAATCTTCTACAAATAGTACAATTATTAAGAAAGCTACTTAAGAAAAACTAAAATAAAAGTATAACTTTGTTACCTTGTATCTCAAAAATTACGAATTTTTATACTAAGGTAGGATGGGTTAAATGGTCATATTTTCATCTCAAAAATCCACAATATGTACACGGAATACTGGGATACCCTGTACATATATATATATATATTATATATATATATATATATATATATATATATATATATATATATATATGAAAGTTATTGTAATCTAATTCAAAGATAAAATATAGACCTTATTTTGAGAAGCAAGAAACCATTGAATTAAACCAAATGATAATTATAGTTATTGCAAACTTAGCATTTTTTGCTAAGTAAAAGCTTTTCACTTGTAAAAAATCTGCTATAGCTCGAGCTGTGTAGTATTTTGGCTCACAATGGGTACAAACTAAAGCGCATATTAATAGGCTAATCGCTATAACATTCTGGGTGAAATACTTAGGAAATTATACTTAAAAATGTACAAAGACAAAAAGACCGCTTTATATTCTACGACAGCTGAAATATGTTAAAGCTCATAAAAAGTCAATGATGTTTTTCAGTTCTGAAGAAAATATCCGCATCTACACATTTTTCAAAAATCTCATGGTTTATGCGCAAAAGGAATAATAATTTGTTATTTTTTTATTAATGCAGTTTTTCTCGATTGAGTATTAAACCGGTTCATACGTTATTATACGTAAAATAATATAGACGTAAGGCATAGTTTATAGTTGATCCGCATATGCCAAATTCAGCCGACTAATCATTTCCGCATTTAAAAGTTCTTTAAAAGTTATTTTCAGTCAAAATTAAAATAATTGAATATATTTTTTTAATATCCTATATTTTATGAGCTACAATTCTTTTCTACTTTAGTTTAATAACAATACATTTAATTATGGTTAAATTTTCGATGTTTCTAATATTTTCAAATATCTGTAAATGAAATTAAATTCGTTTAACTCATATCTGAATAACAGCAGCTATAAGTTATTAAAGTCGAAAGGTCCCATTGTATATTTGTCTATTCACTTTTCTGCAACTGTCACGTTTTTTTGACAACTATTTTTGTTTGTTCTATTTAGTGTAGATTTATCGGTTGCCAGCAAATGGCAAAAACCCATTCTTAATACTAGATAAACTGTGCAGATGCTAGAAGATTTAAACGTTGTATCTGATTATAAAATGTGTTTTAGGATTATTTGTGTGGCCTTATTGTTTTAAAAAACAGATAAGTAAAATAAAATAAATTAAAAAAATACGGAATTATCCCTGAGATAAGTGCCAGGAAAAGAAAATAAAACCTGGAAAAGGTTATGCATTTTTGCAGGACACATGAAGTAGATAAGTAGCTACATGCTATAGCATTGAAACTTCCTTTGTGACATAAAGAGAAAACTGGAAATAAAAAAGGGAGAACAAATAAGAATTGTTCATTATTCTAAAATTAAGCAGAGTCGAATTATTGACGTTATGTACTGTAGACCTAAAATACAAAACTATATATTAGCACCGATAATAAATCGATAATATCACTTATAACCATATAATATTTAAAAGTGGGTTAAAATGTTAGAGTCACTGTCATTAATTGTTTTATTGTTGTAATAGTTTATAAATAAGGGCGAACTATAGAGTTCGTTTTGTTTTATATCTCCTGCTAAATTTTGCACAAACGGTAACATTGTTGTTATATTTTTATTTTCAATTTGAGTAAAATGTTTTTAAATTTAGAGGTAATTAAAAAATTGTGTTAGACAAAAAAATAGAAAAAGTAATAAAAATAAGCATTAATCAAGAGACATCGTCTTAAAAAGTATTAGTAATACCATATTTTACTTACATTATCGCTTTGATGTAGCATAAAAGCAAAAAAACATAATTCCCTTTTTTTAAAGTATCATTCATTTTTTTTTTTCAATCTAAGCAGTTTTACAACGGTTTTTCGATAAATTAAGATTATGATATGTACCAATATAAAGTTTTCTGAGATTTTTGATAGGCTTGACAGTAACTATTTGTCACCATAAACATTTGACCTTCACTTTGAATATAAAAAAAAGACTTTAAATATACTAAGTATATAAGCTAGGTGAACTTGAAGTTTCGATCCACTAAACCATAGTAAAACAGTTTTAAGTTTTATATTATATAAAAGTATAGTAGTAAATGTGGATGTTTATTTATATAGAAAAACAATTTTCAGTCACTTACTGGTTACCGGCAAATATAACATACTTTTTATTTTATATGGAATTTCCCGTAGATTTTTAAATCTGCGGCTAGTTCTAAACAACTTTTCTCTGCCATTTCCTGTGTCAAATATCAATAGTGTCTTAGAGACTGGCTGAAAATCAGACAATTTTATTATGTCATACTATTTTTCTTACTGTAGTCTCCATATGCTATCCAATAAAAAAATTTAAAATTATTTTTATGTCATTTTTAATTTTACATATTTAAATTGTGTAAAGTTAGAAATTTAAATAATTATAGCTTTAAAACTTTTGAATTTAGCCAGTCAGTCACTAAACAGTATCTTGTCATCTAATCAATTTTATATAGACTAATCGTCAACTAACTACTTTGGGAATTTAAATCTTTGACACAATGACACTACTTAATATATATCACCACTATACCAAACACTTTATTTTTGCACTCAACGCACGATCCGCTAACCATGTCGCTCCTGATGAAGCTAACATGGTTAGCGAAACTTGCGTCGAGGATAAAAATAAAATGCATGATGTAGTAGTGATATATACTGAGTAGATTTCACTATTTGTCTACTTATATATATATATATATATATATATATATATATATATATATATATATATATATATATATATACAGGGCTTTCCATTAGGGATGTCCGACTTTTGACGGCTAATAGCGGCCATTTTGGTTGGCAGATGTTTGACATCTGATGTCAGTTGTGTTTAGTAAGGTTTGGAAATTGAAAATTACTACATAAATTCGCGTTCAGTTCGCGCTACGCAAAGAGCAATTCGATCAAAACGGGGTGGTCATTCTGCTCCAAATGATCGTGCTATTCAGCATATAATTAAAAAGTTTGAAAGTGAATTTGCTCTCTACGATAAAAAGATGCCTCAATGTGTAAGAAACGCTCGCATGAATATCGCCGCCCTTCGAGCCAGTGTTCGTGAGAACAAAAAAATATTGATTTTGCGTCGTTCTCAAGAGTTAGGCTTATCTCAGACGACAACTTGGCGAATTTTGCAATTGGACTTGGGTTTGCATTCGTATAATGAATGATGAAGATGGTATTGGCTCAAGAACTAAAGCTTACGGATCATCGCTTACGCCGGGAATTCGCCGATTGTGCTCTGGAGATGGTAGAACCCGACAGCCAATTTCATGAGAAATCATCGTCTCCGATGAGGTCCATTTCTGACTCAATGGCTTAATTAATAAGCAAAATTGCTATTATTGGAGCGAATTCAATCCACAAGTGATTCATGAGAGTCCTTTGCATCCCCAAAAAATCACAGTTTGGTGTGGACTATGGTACGGAGGCATCATCGGACCTTATTTCTTTAACAATAAGGAAGAACCTACCGTTACCGTGAATAGCGAGCGCTATAACTCGATGCTGCAGAAATATTTCTTCCCAAAATTTCACGAAATGGACGTAGACGGCTTTTATTTTCGCCAGGATGGCGCACCGCTCCATGTTCTCGGCCCAAACATTGAGCGCCAAGTTCGGTGAGTCATTAATTTAACGAAATGGCCCTACCTTTTGACCGCCGACAACGTGCCATTTAATGCCTTTGGACTATTTTCTTTGGGGCCACGTTAAATCACAAGTTTACAGCAACTCTTGATGCACTTGAAGCCAACATTCGTCGTGCTATAGCCAGCCTAAGACCGGAAATGCTGGCCCGAGTCATGGAAAATTGGGGTAATAATAATAATAATAATATATATATATATATATATATATATATATATATATATATATATATATATATATATGTATATATATATATATATATTTGTATATATATATGTTATATATATATATATATATATATATATATATATATATATATATATATATATATCTTATTATTGTTGTTAGCCTGTTTGCCTTTAAGCATGCTCCAAATTTTAAAGACTATTCTTTTGGACCTGTGCTAAGCCTGGATGAAGTGTGAAGGAACGCATTTGCAAATCTGGAAATGGAATTAAAAAATGGAAACCAACATTATCTCAGGAACTGTTGCTCGGAGTAACATTCCCCAAGAGAGCTTATTTAGACAGGGGAAGGCAAAAAATACCAAGATTTAATTAAAAATATTATACAGAGTGGTATAAAAAAGTTATGACAATTTAAATGTATACACAGTGCAATAAGTGGCGCCCCCTACAATTTATAACAAAACTGTGAGCTGATTTCGATTTTTTCATCTTAGAAAATCCCTTAGCACCAAATCTTGTACAAATAGTACAATTATTAAGAAAGCTACTTAAGAAAAACTAAAATAAAAATATAACTTTGACACCCTGTATCTCAAAAATTACGAATCTTTGGACTAAGATAAGTTGGGTTAAATGGTCATATTTTCATCCCAGAAATTCGCAGTAACTCTTTGTACACGGAATACTGGGACAGCAGTTTCATATAAATAATATTTTTATCATATAAATAATAATTTTATCAAATAATTAAATTTTCAAATTTATACGAAATTTATTTCTGTTAATACATGTTCAATTGATAAATGAAATACCATTATAGCAACTAAAAGTGTATTAACAATTCCAATTGCTTTATAAATTAATTAAAATCGATTATATATTATTTCAATGCACCTCAAATTTTCCGTTTCTGGAATGTGAAATGAAACGTTAATAGCCTGGTCCGTTTTAGATATAATTAATTGTTTAGATTTCAGTACTTCTACGTTTAAAAAATGTATTTTTTTTTATTGTATGAAATACTAACTAGCTAAGCGTTTAACTTTAAGCGCTAATGGATGAAATGAATTCATTTATTATTTTAGTGCTTAAGAGAAATTATTAAAAGTTAAATTCGTACACGTACACCTTTTTGTAGTTTCGAAAGTAAGAAATAATTAAAAATCCTTAATTAGAGTAGCTAAGTATTATTGTAACTTAAGTTTTTTTACAGTAATGCTTAATTCCTTATAATTTTCATATTTTAGTTATATTCGTCGCAAAAAGTTTAAACCACCATGCGATTTGGAAATGTATGTAATATTATATAATAGAAAAATTAAATTAATTTTTTTTATTTTATAGTACTGCTACACAGTTATTGGATCATTCGCATTTATTGGATTATTTATTTTGATTTCTTAATTTTTTTTTCTTAAGTAGTTTCGTAGCATAAATATGTGTAAAATATTGTGTTATAATTTTAAACTCAAATTCTAAACGATTACGAAATTATGAGCTCTTGAAGACGACCGAGCAAATGGACGTTTACGACAGCCGGCGACGGTCTTACAATTTTATTGGTCATCCATCTATCAATATATCGGTTGGTAAAGTTTTCAGCTATTAAGTATTTATTTAGGTTGACAGGGGGCGCAAGTACCGCAAGATAATGGTTAGTTTCAATGTAAACCAAACTTAAAAATTCTGTTGTGTGTTTTTATTCAAACGTTTGTCAATTTTAAATCGAATTATTTTTTTTTCATTTGTTATAGAACAGTAATAATACTGATCAAGAAAATATTTTGTTTGATTGTCTCAGAATAAGTAAAACACCAACCATTAATTTATTCATGCAAATCTGTCTGACGTCCTCCCACAGCAACATAATTCTGCCAACATTTTTTTCAATCTTCAAGATAAATACAATTTTACGTATTTCTTTTAAGGTGCCAAACGAATCTTTTTTTACAGCCTCTAGATATTGTAAACAGTGTCACCAAAGTAGTAATTTTAGTTCAGTAAACAGAAAGAATTTACGTGGTACTGAAACCGACATGGTTTCATTTTGACTTCAAAAAATATAGAAAATTATTACATTATGTGATAATGTGTTATAATGCAAAATACATGAATTATTATACCACAATACAAGCATTTTTTATTAACTGCATAATGCTTAAATAAAACCCCTTCTTAGGGGTTTGGCAAGTTAAAATAAACTGAAAAATTCAGTTGCTTTCGAACAAAATGAGACACACACGAGCCAGTCTAAATCTTTCATTAAAATCAATTGTATCGATCCTGCTGGTATTTCAGTAATGTCTACGAAATCTCTAATATTTAAATCGCGATTACTGAGTAATAAGATCATTGATTTTGTTTGTTTTCTTCTTTGGTTGCGGTGAATTATTTTCAACGATCTCCAAACGTAATAAAAAATAACCGGTCAAGTGCAAGTTGAACTTGCGCAATTAGTGTTCCGTCCGTTGATTGCGTTTTTTAAAATAAAAATTTTTGTTGCGTTTGTTACAGATAAACACACACCTGATAATTTTCATTTCCCAAATGATTCCAAAGAAAAGTGTGCGCAAGTATGGGGACAGTGTGTATATATTATATATATATATATATATATATTTTACTCGTGTTTTCACAAGCTTTCATTTGACACCACACTCGACCTAGTAAATTTTTTTTTTTCACTTCCGATTTCACCCCCCAAAACTAACCCCTTAAGTCAAAATTTAACTTTCAAAACTACATGGCTCTGATGAGGCCTTCAATTCCTATATTATTACCAAAATTCAACTTTCTATGATAAATAGTTTCGGAGAAAATCGGGTGTAACAAACAGACATACAGACGGACGGACAGACAGACACCGAAGTCATCTTTACAAGTGTTCCTTACGGAACACTAAAAATTGGTTTTCGTTTTTATTTTTAACTTAAGGAACCAAATGTGATAAAAAGTTTTGACACATGTGATATATAGTTCTACCAACTTAAAAAATAAATACTAGTCATTTTAATTTTTTAAGAAGGTAGTACGTTTTTCTGTTGAATAATAATATTATGTAAGCTACACCAGAAATGAAAAATTAATCAACTAGCTGTAACTCTTTTTAGTGTTCCGTACGGAAGACTTATAAGATGACTTCGGTGTCCGTCTGTCTGTCTCTCACACCCGATTTTCTCCGAAACTATTGATTAAAATTTGGCAATAATATAGGAATTGATGGCCTCATCAGAGCCGTGTAGTTTTGAAAGTTAAATTTTGATTTAAGTGTTGGGGGGTGAAATCGGAAATGAAAAAAAATTTCTTTACTAGATCATCGAGTATGCTGTCAAACGAAAGCTTGTGAAAACACGAGTAAAAAATATATACATAATGTAATATTTACGTACACTTTTCTTTGTATTATTTTTAAAAAATCACGAAAAATCGCTTGCCCCCACCTGATCTCGAAAAGTACTAATCAAAAAATTTTGGAATATTTTCCACGGGGCGTAGATTAACCGAAAATTATCACGAGTGCATTACCTTTAATAATTTATCTGGTATATAAAAAAAAAAAAAATTCAAGGTCATCAGTTTTCAGTAAAAATTGGAAACAAACTTTGTTGAAAACTCATTTGGGGTGTGTTTTATGAAGTCACTGGTCATTTTATGCCACCGTAACAATTTTTTTTTTTTATTTTGAAAGCAATCAACGTACAGAACACTAATTGTGACCGGTTTTTTAAGCAGTAATTAGATAACACAGGTAAATAAAATTAAACTTTTTCGTTTTGCTTTAGTTTGTTTAGAACTTGCATGGTGTTCAAGAGTTGTTGCCAGCAAACAGGAACAAATTTTTAATATGAAATAAATTGTACAGGCGCTAGACGTTTAAAAGTTTGCGGCGTCCCTTAAACCTCTTAAGAAAATAAACGATTTTAAATTCATTTTTAGAGGATAATAAATTTAGGGTTAAATTAAAGATTGCTCCTATAATTTACCATTAAAAGTCAACTAAATTAAATTCAAGACTAACAGTCTCGTAGATGGATATAATATGTAATAGCTATAATAAATTTATGGTAAAATCATATGATAATCTTAAGTTCATAACACATTATAGAAAATTTGAGATGAAGTAAAATTGAGGTGAAATTAGAAACCTAAGGTGAGTTAATTCAAGATTTTAATATCAGACATAAACCAGATTTTTGAAGGTCTTGAAAGGTAGCTTAACGCAACCAAATTTATGTAATGTTTATCAAAAGTTTGGTTGTACGCAAGAAAGGTTTTTGTAAAAAGGAACGAATAATTAGAAAGGACCCCGCACGAAAGTACAGGAGAAAGCTGTTCGACAAAATTTTTGAAATCTTGGGAAAAAGTTATGCTAAACAAAAGTTCTCGTGGGCACAATGCTCAAAATTCAATAGTTCGGCCACCAGCAGCCTTTAAAACCTAAAAATATAAACCAATTAGATTCCTTTATTATCTATTTTTTTAAAAAATTATATTCACTTGTAAAAAAAATGTTTCAGACAGAGATTTTTTTCGGGCTATCACGTGGGACCGTTGGCGGCGGAGAACACACCCTCCCGTGGGAGAACGATACCCCACTTCCTGATGACCGAACGGCTTTTTCTATGCAGGCGCAAGGTCCTTTTGTTTAGTGTCTGCAAACTATTAAAAAAGAGAAAAATTAGGCGGCTAGTGGACGACTATTGCCAGTAACTTTCTTCTCTGTTTTAGAAGTTCACGGTATCCAAAATTGATATACCTCCCTTGGGCGAGCCCAAGGATCAAATGCTAATCTAAAATACGTTTGGATCTATTGGACCATATCAGCTAGATGAAGGTAAATCCTATATTCAAAAATTCTAGCTTTCTTTCTTACGTCAAGTCTTTTATGTGTCCGAAATTTGGAGCCAATATCTTATTTCATTCAACTAGAAACTGACAGATAGATAGACGTCGAACTGTTGTACTTGATAATAACATATCCAGAGCATTTGACCGTGTTTCGCTTACTCTATTGAGGTATATCTAGGAGGTTTACTCTATAGCTCCAGTGTTTCTTAAGAGTACGTCGCTTATGAGTGATATTTAACAGATTTCTTTCCGATACCTGACCTAACCTGAATATGTTGCATGTATAGGAAAGAGATGTTTTCAAAAGCTGGAAATGTTGTTGCGTACTAGAAACATTCATGCTCAACAACTTTTAATATTGTACAGGGTGAGTCAACGATAGAGTAAAGTTCATTATCTCATTTGTTTCGGGAATGACGAAAAAATGTTAAATAAAATAGTTTTAGGGAATGTTAAGGTGCTCAGTTTAAAATTATTTTTGAGTATGCAGGGTACTTCAAAAAAGTGTAGCTAATATAACGTATGTTTTTTTAAATGGAACATCCCATTTTCTAATTTATTTTTAAATTTTGCTTAAAATTTTATAACTTTTTTTAGTATTCCGTACGGAACACTTATAAGATCACTTCGGTGCCTGTCTGTCTGTCTGTCTGTCACACCCGATTTTCTCCGAAACTATTTGACATAGAAAGGTGAAATTTGGTAATAATATAGGAATTGATGGCCTCATCAGAGCCATGTAGTTCTGAGAATTAAATTTTGACTTAAGGGGTTAGTTTTGGGGGGTGAAGTCGGAAGTGAAAAAAAAAATTTTTTACTAGGTCATCGAGTGTGGTGTCAAATGAAAGCTTGTGAAAACACGAGTAAAAAATATGTATATAATATTATACTTGCGCGCACTTTTCTTTGTATTATTTTTAAAACTTCGCGAAAAATCGCTGTCCCGGGCCTTATCTCGAAAAGTACTTATCAAAAAATTTCGAAAAAATTCTGGAATATTCTCCACGGGGTGTAAATTGAACGAAAATTATCACGGGTGCATTACCTTTAATAATTTATATGGTATATAAAGTCATCAGATTTCAGAAAAGATTGAAAACAAACTTTGTTGAAAACTCATTTGGGGTGTGTTTTGTGAAGTCACTGATCATTTTATACCACCGTAACATAAATTTTGACTTAAGGGGTTCGTTTTGAGGGGTGAAATCGGAAGTGAAAAAAATTTTTTTTTTACTAGGTCATCTTGCGCACACTTTTCTTCGTATTACTTGCGCACACTTTTCTTCGTATTACTTTTAAAGAATCGCTGTCCCCTACCTTATCTCGAAAAGTTACTGATCAAAAAATTTTGAAAAAATTCTGGAATATTCTCCACGGGGTATAGATTGAACGAAAATTATCACGAGTGCATTACCTTTACTAATTTATTTGGTATATAAAAAAAACAAAATTTCAAGGTCACCAGTTTTCAGTAAAGATTGGAAACAAACTTTGTTGAAAACTCATTTGGGGTGTGTTTTGTGAAGTGATTGATCATTTTATACCACCCTAACAAAAATTTTTATTTTAAAAACAATCAACGTACGGAACACTAATTGTGCAAGTTCAACTTGCACTTGACCGGTTTTATTAATAATGTTATATACTTAAACCTAGTAGTTTTTCTAATATTTTAATTTTTTTTTTAAATACTAGTTTTCAGTTTTGCAAAAAATTGCCAGTAGCGTCATTGTTTCTGAAGGTGGATTACTACTCATAATTGGTACGAGCGTTCTATAGAGATGAGAAAAAAGATATATGTAAAGAAATTTGAGTTAGATGCTACAGGGTGTTCAAAATAAAATTATACATTTCGACTATTTTAAATGGAATTTTTTTTTTAAATGGACAGATGTGCCATTTCGAATAGTTTTCGATTCATTTGAATTTTTCAATGTTCACCCTTGTTTTTAATACACTTACGCTATAACATCATAGTTGCCAAGACAAAACAAACATATAGGCATCGTCAAACTTTGACATGTCTATTAAGCAAGTAAAAATAGTTTAATTTGTTGTTGTAAGTGAAAATATAAAGAAATAGTTAATAATAATATTAATATAGTTTAACTTATCTAATGATTAATTATTATGACGTAATAAATGTTCAAAAATATGCCCGTCTACTTGAATACACATATTTAGTGGTTTTAGTATATTTTCTTCCACTATCCTTAGCATAAAGGGCGTTATTATCCTGCACGCATCCCGTATCCTATTTTTCATATCTACTGGTGTTGTAGGGGGATTCACATCAACACGATCTTTAATGTAGCCCCACAAAAAGATATCTAGAGATATTAAGTCACATGATTGAGGGGGCCACTGAATGAATCCATCCCTATCGATCCATTTTTGTGGGTAACAATCGTTTAAAAATTCCCGAACTTCCCGGTGGTAATGAGCAGGAGCTCCATCTTGTTGAATCCATATTTGTTCAAAGTTATCAACTTCTTCAAGAAGCTGCGGTAATTCGTTTTGCAAAAAATTTAGATATCTAAGCCCGTTAAGCGGTTCGCAGAAAAAATATGGACCAATAATTCGAAAATTTAATATTCCACACCATACACTAAGCGACAAGTGGTTTTGGTTTTGAACTTCCCGGACCCAAAATGGATTAACAATTGAATAATAATGCATGTTATGGCTGCTCCATTACTGCGAAAAGTAGCTTCATCAGAAAACATCATTTTGTATAAAAAATTTGGATCAGCCTCTATTGCTCCATTCATGATGGTACAAAAGTTTACTCGTCGTTCTTGGTGTAGTTCCATATGAAAGGGATGATACTTGTATTTTCTCGTGGTGCGATTAGCCGTAGATTGGGATGGGTCAGATAAGTCAGCTAGTTGACAGCTACTGACCTGGGGATTATCTTCAACATGAAGTAAAATCTCCATTTCTTTTTGCTCATTGGTAGCATTCTGGTTTACTACTTTCCGTTTCGTAAATTCAACGCTACCACTACCATGAAACCGTTCCATTAAGCACTGTAGAGATTTTCTAGATGGTATACGTCTATTAGGGTACTTCGCTCCGTAAAGCCTTACTGCCAAAAGAATTTTTTCCCGCCTCGCTCAGTATATAAACCTTATTTATTAATTCATTTTTAGGAAAATCCATAACTATTACCTTTATACGTCACTTACTAAAACAAATTAAACTGTTTTTACTTGTTTAATAGACATGTCAAGATTTGACAATGCCTACATTTTTGTTTTGTCTTGGAAACTATGATGTTATAGCGTAAGTGTATTAAAAACAAAGGTAAAAATTGAAAAATTCAAAATAAATCGAAAACAATTAGAAATAGGTATATGACAGACTTGATAAAAGTTGAAGGGTTTTGTAAAATCTATCAGAAAAAATAAAAATATATAGGATGGTGCCATTTAAAAAATTTGAGATCTTTCAATTTAAAAGAGTCTAAATGTATAAATTTATTTTGAACACCCTGCATCTAACTCAAATTTCTTTACATATATCTTTTTTTTCATCTAACTCGTATCAATTATGAGTGTTCCACCTTCAGAAACAATGGCGCAACTGGCAATTTTTTACAAAATTGTAAACTAGTATTTTTAAAAAAAAATTGAAATATTAGAAAAACTAAGAGGTTTAGGTATATAACATTATTAATAAAAAAAAGTTATAAAATATTACGCGGAATTTAAAAATAAATTAGAAAATAGGATGTTCCATTCAAAGAAAGATGTTATAACGACCACACTTTTTTTAAGTACCCTGTATACTCAAAAATGATTTTAAACTGTGCAGCTTAACATTCCCTAAAACTATTGTATTTAACATTTTTTCGACATTCCCGAAACAAATGAGATAATGAACTTTACTCCATCGTTGACTCACCCTGTACAAAGCTCAAATGCACTGTGTTTCCCCAAAGCGATTCAAGACCA
The DNA here is from genome assembly GCA_019049505.1 of Pachyrhynchus sulphureomaculatus. Taxonomy (NCBI): domain Eukaryota; kingdom Metazoa; phylum Arthropoda; class Insecta; order Coleoptera; family Curculionidae; genus Pachyrhynchus; species Pachyrhynchus sulphureomaculatus. The sequence goes on from CM032447.1 coordinate 203,480,359, forward strand.
ACGTAAATCGCTTTTTCCGTACACGTATCGCTTCTGTAGTGCATTAGGCATTTGCCTGTAGCACGAGAGCCTTGCCTATAAAAAAAATTGTAAACAAATATTAATTTAAACGGGGACGCTGACCAATATTAGTAGTTTTCCCAAACTTTGAGATATCGTCAACTGAAGAAAAATCATACTAATGTTTTAACGTCTATGTAAACTATTAACAGTAAGCATTATTACCTTAGTACCCTATTGGCCTATGGCGATACCGTTTTACCGCCGGTGGGCTTTACCACTAGACTAAAGTTTTCAAGGTTTCTCGTCAAATAGTGCTGAAATTTTTTGGCTATTAAAGTCTTTTGTAATGTTATTCTCAAATATTTTTTCCTGTTAATCTGTGTAATATCGAATATTGTCATCTTTACCTAGGCTAGCTGGTGATTTTTAAAATAAAATTTGGTACGAAAAAGACCGGGAATCCAATCTACAGCTTTGCAGATGACAGTACGCTTATTTCTTCATTCACTTTGAACGCCCGGACATTGGCTACTCAGGCGAATACCCGCAGACATCAGGAGGTCGTTCAATTTAACAAAGACCTGGAAGGAATTCTATCTTGGGGTTTTTTCTAAAAAAGTTAACGTTGGACATAGTCATGTCGGGGCACTCCATTCCCCTAGCATCGTCACTTAATTTATTGGGCGTTAATTTGGGGGCAAATATGTCCTGGCATGAACATGTTGCAGACATAGCAAGGAGAGCTTCTCAAAAGTTGGAAATATTATTTCGAACCAGAAAGCTTTACACTCCATAACAACTGTTAATTCTTTACAAAGCTCAAATTCGACCAACTATGGAATACTGCTCCCATGTTTAGGGCTCCGCGGCGGCCTTAATTCGCTGGAACATCGAAGAACGGTAGGCGACTTGAGTCTGTTCTACAAGTATTTCCATGGAAAGTGTTCGAAGGATGTGGCCCGCTTATTTCCTCCCAGAGCGGTGCACGTCGCGCTAATACTTCACATCCGTATGAGGTTCAGCTTGTTACTCCGCATACAATGGTTTTTAAGCAGTCTTTTATAAGGAGAACATCATCCCTTTGGAATAATTTGCCCAGGGCTGTGTTTCCTACCGAGTGCAGTTTGCAGCGATTCAAGAACAGTGTGAATCGCTTTTTCCATACACATGCCGCTCCTGGAGCATTTTAGGGACTTCCCTGTAACACGTGTGCTAGACCCATAAAAAAAATACATAGTTCTGTTTCATTATTTTTCAATCTGCCTTTCTTTGAATGCAATGGCATAATTCACTAAGGGTTTTCGTCAGATAGACCATCATATATTTTTCTGTGTATTTTTCACGGAGACCACATATTTTGTTTAAAATATTTTAAGATAAATACTACCACATGAATCCGTAATTTTTCACACAGAAAAGTATTATTTATTCAATTACACACAAAATATCACAGCGACTTCTGAAATTTGGCAAAGACATGAAATCCTAATTAAATCAGCTTAAGCGAGATTTCATTTTAAATAAAACCAACTTTTACTTCTGTTGCTCTTCGCTTTTCTGAAAGTAACTAATAGAATTATACGAATTAAAAGCTTTTTTAATCCTATTATTGAAATCCATCAAATCAATTAATTATTGAACTGAAATGTTTTAATAATAAATGAATACAGAAGGCTTTCAGAAATAAAATTTAAATTTGAAAAGGGGACATTTCCAAATTACTTAGTACTTTGAACTGAAAAATCAAAAATGCTGCTAATTTTTTTTTATCAAATTGTGAGTATTTCATGCTTCATTATTTTCGATTTAGAATAAAAAACAGTTGCCTGGAGTAACTTTTTCAATGTGACGGCTTGTAGAGGTCGCAAAATTATTATTTGACTGAGGCAAGTGTGCTAAATATGAAAAAATCGTAAATATTTTGGGTAAAAAAATATATATTCCAGGAAGAGCTAGTAGCCTTATTAAACAAGGCTAATGTGGCAAAATATGTTTTCTTATAAATATTGTTGGAAACATTTTCTATAAAAAAAGATGAAATAGTTTTTTTAATTAAATTTGCATTTACCAATACATCAAGAAAATGCGCTAGGCCAATGGCAGGCAACGTGCAGGATATCACTCAGAACGTCGCGTCGCGCAATAAATTAAGGAATGTAAATCAGTTCACGCTGGTGAATTGTGATTTTTTTTGTAGTTAGGTATACGACATTTCAATACCTAGTTATTCTTGGTATACGTAGAAAATTTTAGCTTTGGATAATTAGTGTATACTATGTTGGAAATATGGAATCTTTGGCACAATGACACTACTCAATATATATCGATACTACACCAAACACTTTATTTTTGCACTCAACACGCATTTGGCTAACCATGTTAGCTTCTGATTAGTCAATCATCGCTCCTGATGAAGCTAACATGGTTGCCGAAACGCGCGTCGAGTGCAAAATAAAGTGTTTGATGTAGTGGTGATATATACTGAGTAGAGTAATAAGTATATGTTAGTTTCTTTGATAAATAATTGTTTTAAAGCACTATGTCTTAAATATAGTTTATTTTTGCGGCTTGGCTTTTTGAGATGTTTTTTTTTTCTATTTAAAAACGCTAAAGGCATTTTAATTGATTACAATGTAATGTAAGAAACTTTCTATTTTCAGTATAGCAATATTACGACAGTTTGATATATTATCAAAATCCGAGACAATCGTATTTGACTTTTTTACAATCATTGGCGCACAAATTGAAAGCCCATAATAATTTTCTCAGTAGTTATAAAGAACCGTCAATTATCACTATTTTTCTATAATACAAGAATTTAGCTGATTTATTTTTAGCGATTTTTATAACACCTTATATATATATATATATATATATATATATATATATATATATATATATATATATATATATATATATATATATATATATATATATATATATATAGAGGAGAAGGGTAGTCTTGACCGACTAGCTAAACAGCAGTATTGTATTCTTGGGGTAAGCGGAAAAGAACTAAAAAGTTTTGGACACCTTTTTAGCTACGCCAAGCTTTCGAAAATATTTCATTTTCTTCATCAGGGCTACAATTACGGTAGAATATCAGTATTTTTGAGATTAAAAGTAAAGAACAACCCTATTTTATATGTAACATTAAAGTACTTACTGCTAAGTGGTGTGTTCAGAAATTGTTGTTTGTGGGGGCACTTTATTGCACTTATTCATCAGAAAAAAACAGAAAAAAACACAAAAAAACGCGACATACTCATCTCTGGGAAATAAAATAAAATTTTACTTCATTCTTGTTGGAAGGGTACAGAGAATTTGTGGTCGCCAATTGATTTTAATTTTTAAAGGATTTTTTTTGTTATGTTATCTTGTCATTTTACTAAGGGCAGTGTGTTTCTATCTCTTAGTTAAGTTGTGGTTAATTTATATTTGAAAATAGAATGACGTTGACATTTTATTTGATCGTTTTAAAGTTGAAAAGTTAGTGAAAATTAGTGGGATTATTATCAAAGAGATATGTCAGATATATTGTAAGAGTTTTCACTCTGACTGCCTATTTGTAATAAATTGGAGAGAGAACACACCACTTAGCAGTAAGTACTTTAACGTTACATATAAAATAGAGTTGTTCTTTACTTTTAATCTCAAAAATACTGATATTCGACTGTAATTGTAGTCCTGATAAAGAAAATGAAATATTTTCGAAAGCTTGGCGTAGCTAAAAAGGTGTCCAAAACTTTTTAGTTCTTTTCCAAAGACCGCTTACCCCAAGAATACAATACTGCTCTATATATATATATATATATATATATATATATATATATATATATATATAAGGTGTGTTATAAAAATCGCTTAAAATAAATTCGTTATATATATATATATATATATATATATATATATATATATATATATATATATATATATATATATATATATATATAATCCTAAGTTATGAAACTAGTTGGGTGAACTCGGCAAAAAACAGGCATCAACAGATGTTCATACTATATTCATTTAGCCAATATTTCGGTCCTAGGTTGGGACCTTCATCAGGGCACAAATTGTAGCATGAAATTTAATCTAACAAGAATGACCATCAATAACAATCGCCATAGTAAAAACCAACACTGAAATAAAACTACCACAATTCACTAACATATTAACATAAAAACATGGCATTTACAGCAGGGATGCCATTGATAACGTTGGATGCTGAAATTCAAAAACTAATTAACCACCTGCCATCTTAAAGAAATTTTTTCTTTAAAAAAGAAATTTTTTCTTTAAGATGGCAGGTGGTTAATTAGTTTTTGAATTTCAGCATCCAACGTTATCAATGGCATCCCTGCTGTAAATGCCATGTTTTTATGTTAATATGTTAGTGAATTGTGGTAGTTTTATTTCAGTGTTGGTTTTTACTATGGCGATTGTTATTGATGGTCATTCTTGTTAGATTAAATTTCATGCTACAATTTGTGCCCTGATGAAGGTCCCAACCTAGGACCGAAATATTGGCTAAATGAATATAGTATGAACATCTGTTGATGCCTGTTTTTTGCCGAGTTCCCCCAACTAGTTTCATAACTTAGGATTTTGTTAGATACGGCAACTTTTGCTTTTTCTCTCTCTTTTTTATATATTATATATATATATATATATATATATATATATATATATATATATATATATATATATATATATATATGAATTTAACAACATCCCCAATAATCTTCTTCACGTTGTATTACTACAGCTGCCACTATCTATTTTATTCGAATAATAATTTTATAGAGTAAAATCTGTCGTAGGTTGTTAATATGGCTTTCGAAGTCAGTTAATGCCAGCAAAATAGTCTTGTGACTTAAATCACAAATGTGCTTGCTGAGCCTGATCTGTGACCGGTTTGTATTTTCTAACTCGCCAAATTTTTCTATTTTATAACTTAATGCATGATAATGAGAGGACCAAAAAGTTTAAAACAAGTGCAATATACTTCCATCAGTTTTAAAAGCATCTGCAATTTATTTTGCACATTTTCTGGCGATTTTTACGTACTATATGTTAAAACAGGTCTGCGCAACCTCTGTCGTAACTTTTAACCTAGCTTTTAATACCAAAGTTGCCCACTATTTCAATAGCCTTAAATTTACATGGCATTATATAGTCTTATAGAAAATAATTCTGTAGTTTATATTATTGCTGTCTTAATTTTTTCTATTCAATTAATAATCTTCATTGGATAGACTCTTGCTATTATGGCCTGCTTGGGTAGGTCGATTGATGCCAGAAAAATAGTTGGACATATATGTATATATCCTTTCACAAACAAGTAAGATTTTTATGCAGCGGCATTTTCTCTAGATTTTTGGTTACGATCTATATCATTGGTGAAAAAATACTGTGATTTAATATACTCAAAAAGGCCTTTTTTGAAATGGAAAACATGATAAATAATATGTGTAGAATACATTGAGTTAGATCCTGTAGTGAAAAACATAGACAGAGTTAACTACAGTGAAACCTCAGACATTACACAAAATAGAAAATAATTAAAAATTGTTTTAAATCAATATAAAGTTTGCAGACTCGTGTGTACAAGAATGTAGTAAAACATTTTACTGAATAAAAAAATATGTAGTTTTACAAATTATGTACTGTTACGATATTTTATCAAAAATATAGCACCTGCTACTGCTAATTTACTAAAGTGTTCAGATAATTTATTGAATATTAAAAAATAATTATATTTAGTATATTACGTTCGATTAAATAATTCATGACTTGATGAAGTTAGTACTTTTTTTGTTAAGTAAACATCTATCATTTTCACACATCAGCGTTCAACGTATTCTAAATTCTATATATTTTCTTAAAGCAATATTTCGAAAAAATATTTAATGTAAATATTTAAAATTTACTTGAAATTATTTTTTTTAATTTTTCAAATTTTTCTATAATTAAGCTTTCAAAACTTTAAAGCACGAAAGGTTAATGTACTTTGAAAATGTTGTTGGTCAAATGGCATTGCAAGTAACAGTCGGCACTAATGACTGATATATTAATTAATAATTAAAGTTATTATTGAAAGTTACGTACATACATTCATAATCCTTCTTTTTCTACCTTACGGTGTCGAAGTAGTGGAGCAGGTAATGCGTCGCCACTCATTTCGGTTCTCGGCCATTTTCTCCATCACCAGGTAATGTTCTTCTCTTTCAAGATTTTTCCTACACCATCATTCGACGTTCTTGTTGGCCTACCTCTGTGACGCTTCTTATCCACTGCCACTTTCCATATTTTCTTTATTATTCTACAGTCGCTCATTCGCACCATGTGCCCGAACCATGTTAACTGTTTTCTCTTCAAAGTTGTTACCACGGAATTCACATTATATTTTTCGAGGACTATAGTGTTTCTGATGCGATCTCGTCTCGTCACTCAGACAGCCTCCCTCAAAAAGCGCATTTCACACGCCTGGATTCTACTTCGGTTTCGCTCATCCAAACTCCAAGTCTCACCCCCATTCAGCAGCACCGGAATGTACACCGTATTAAACACCCTTATTTTAGAATTCAGACTAACTTCTCTTTTTCTAATAAATGATTTGTTCAGTGCGTAGAATAACTTAGTTGCCCCAGTCACTCTACTATTCATTTTAGTATCAAGCTTTCCACACGCACTCAAACAGGATCCCAGGTACCTGAAATCCTCAACCTGCTTAATTTTCACATCATTCATGGTGATTTCTGCTTCCCTAGGTGTTTAGCGATCACTACCAGCTGTATGTTGAAAGTTGTATCACCTAATTTTTTAAAATTATATGGTATATTGTCATAAACTGTTGGAAAATAACATTTAAATGAAGATTTGTATTGTTTAGTTTGATGTGGTGACATAGATATTTTTTAATTACGTTGATTTATTGTCGTATGATTATCAATACGAATCTAAACCAATTTCTATTAAGTAGGTAATCAGGGTTTTGTGATGGTATGATGATAACTTGGATGCTAGGAGTTTTATCAAAATATAATGAGGTAATTTTGAAAATATCTGATCGCATTTCTTGAGTAAGCTTGAAAATTTTATTATTTTTTTTATCGTCCACCTACCCACCTGAGGATTTTACCCTTTTTCATATCCTAAGGATATCGGCGGTGTAAATATTATTTTATTTTTAATCATCATATATATATATATATATATATATATATATATATATATATATATATATATATATATATATATATATTTAGAAATAAAATGTTTCCAGTCCATAGAAAGATAATAATAAAATTGCGTATTTGTAACGAAAATAGTGTATTTTTCCTAAAATAGTATGATAAAGTCAAATTTTGCGAGTAGACAAACCATATTGTTGCAAGAGGTTTACCTTGTTGCTGACAGCGGTGTGTCATTTCCTTTCAATCTTCATTAAAAACTCACGCTCTCACGTATATCACGTAGGCTGAGAAGTTTTTGGTCTGATATATAGATGTCGCCCTTTTCAAAAAACCCATATGATTTTTAGGAAGTACCAACCTTCAAATGATACATGTCAAAATTTCATGACATTTCGACGATTAATTTACAAGTTGCAGGGGTTTTACTAACTCTACTTTTGATGTTTTCAAAATAATGTCAACAAACTCAGCGTAAGGAACGACGTGTTCCTGCAGGATATCCTCAATATACCAGTGAGCAGTTAATCCACTATTACGAGTCTCATCAGTCACGAAAACCAAATCGGTTCTCCCATCCAGTGAGAGCCATTACTCTTAGGTCCAGTCGACATGTTCTCGGGCAAATCTGAGTCGCGCTTGTCGATGGGCTGGGTCTTCTTCTGACTGTCCAATGACTGACAGTCCAACCACGAACTTGTCGCAGCTCCTGCTCGACCTCAACGCCAACCAAGTGGCGATTTCTTAGAGTTGTGTTGACATAGAAGTGGTCGTCTCACTCCGAGGTATACCTTCTTCTTCCTGATCGTGCTCTGCGTATAAAGGCGTCAGTCTTTTGGTAACGTCTGTAGACTCTGGAGAGAGCTTACTGGCTCAGATGCAGTTGCGCAGCGACTACACGTTGGCTTTACCCTTCCTGCAATAAGACAATGACTTGTACCGTTTTTTCCGGGGTGGAATCCATTTTCCAATGACGTAATTAGTGAGCAGGTGTAGCAGAGATATTGATGGTTCAAGTTCCGATAAAGCAATGATAGAAAAATGCAGTGGCATGTGTTTGTATAGGGATGAGTAGCGCGCAACGAGTACGTTGCTGAGCGAGCAAAAACGGTTTTATTGTGTACAACCGTTTTAATCGGTAAAACTTTTTAGAAATCCAAATATTTTTGGTATTTTTAGAAAGAGTAGAAAATCAACATTCTCATATCACCACTGTTTAAAAATTATATTTAAGGATCGGTGTCAAATGAAGTAATATCGTTTGAGTTGATTTTTTTTTCACCAGTGTATTTTATCGATAGTGAAATTTGAGCTTTATGTAGCACAAGAAGCTATTGTGGAGAAAAAAGGTTAATAGTACATAATAATGATCGAATTATTATAAGATTACAGTACGTTTATGAACCAAGTTATAAAGTTTATCATAAAAATATCAGTTTGGTTTGAAAAGTGTTTAAAAAAAAAAGACTTTTTTTTTCAAAAACAAAAATTTATTTTTAAACATAATCCCCACTAAGCTCAATAGATTTGGTTCAGCGAGATTCCAGTTTTTTTATTCTCTACGAAAAAAAATTGTTTCGAACTGTGCATTATACTCGTTTAGAGCACAGATAATCTCTTTATACCTCAAAAATTTCTTAGGAGGGGTGGGGAACTATTTCGAAGCCCCGCTCGTAGACTTTTACTGCAATTGCCGACAAGGCTTATTGTGCTTGTTCAGGAACACATTTTTGCACGCCAATCTTTGTCGCTTCTGCTTCAACTCACTATGCAAACAGTCCAGTAACGTTATATAATAAGAGCTAGTTACTGTTTTACTCTTTACTAAATAATCAAGATGATACGTTATGACTCCCAAAAACAGTTGTCATCACTTTTGCCGCCGTTTTTTTCGCTTTTTTTGGTGCACTTTCACCCTCGCCAACCCACTATTTTGACTGCCACTTTGTTTCCGGAGTATAATGGAGGATCCACGCTTCTTCTACAGTCACAAAGCGAATTCTTTGGATGATCCTAAAACTGTTACAAACACGATTTTGAAATGTCCATTCTCGTGCGTTTTTGGTCTGGAGTCAACAAACACTGCTTTTTCATATTTACAATTTCTTGTCATCATCATCATCATCATCATTATATGTACCCGTTCATATAATGCTTATTATGCTAGTAATCTTACGAAGCTTAATGTGACAATCTTCTATAGATACCTTGAATTTTATCGACCATTGCTTCAGAAGAAACCCGAATCGGACCGCCTGAACGTGCAGCATTTGCACTATTCGTACGTACACATTTAAATTCATTTATCCAGTAATAAATGATCTGTAGTGCTGATGCAAAGTCCCCATGAACTTTCTTTACTTTAATTTCTAACTAGGTCACAGTCCACTTTTTTTAAACGCTTAACAGAGTTTCCCACCATTTCATAGAAATTTACCAGACTTATCGGTCCACCCTTAGACTACAAAATATAAACAAATTTCATCCTTTCGTTCTTCTTTCTTCAGAGTGCAATCACAAAAGATAAATTTCAATCTTACTTCAAGTACTTTACTGAATTTTAAATCGTTATCTCATGTCGTTCGAAGGTTATCACGATCGTGATCTAGGGATTCTGGAACGTGCAGTAATCTCGTTGATTTTATTTTTCACGAGGAAAGAGAGCAATGAACATTATAAATAAAGCTTTATTTGAATTATATCACTTCGGATTAAACCGGAAGCAGTTTACTGGAGTAAAACTGCCAATCTGATATCTCTGAAGTTTTTAGATTTTTTTTTAAACTACGGAAAAAGTATAAGTAGCGGGAGAAAGTAAATGACTTTCTGTGCCACCCGAAAACCATAAATTTATAGGTTTTCGATCGATTTTTGTTAGCTCTAGCGTGCACAGTGAAATTGCATGCAAGCAAAACCTATTTTAAGAAAAATCCATGAACTTTATAATTTATTTACAGAAATGCAATATTACATGTATGAATGCTATTTACCATGAAAACACATCTTTCAAATTTTATGAACTCGTAGCTAATATTAAAAGTTTAATTTAACCTGAAGCGTACAATTTTCTAACGTAAAAACTATTTTACGTTTTAGATTTAAACTGAAAGAAGTTTCTGGGTCATGATTTTTACTACTAAATGCATAAATTTTGTTACAGAGAAAATAGGTATTTTATCATTCTTTTTAACAATTAAATTGTTTTTGTTAGTCAAGCAAATTGAAATATCGATATCAACTACAGAATAAGGTCCATATTTCAGTTATTTACTATTCATCTGCAAGATCATCTCGTGGTGCGTTTCGTCGTATTACGAGTCATCAGCCGTGACAAAACCAGCAGAAAAGAGAACAAAGCTCATATATTACAGTATAAGTTTTTCATACAGGCACAGTCGTAGACAAAAAAAAAATTAACAAACTTTCTTTGCGCATGTTTTAAACGAATAAAATTCTCAGTGCAAAATTGAATTATAAACAACGGCACCACCAAGCTAACATTAAGCGTTTTTACTAACATAGAACGGAAGCTTTCAAGATTTTGGTTACATAAGAAATCCAGGTTCCTGAGATTAGATTTTTGCCAATTTTAAGTAACTCTCCAACGTTTGCCATTCGGAATTTCGATTGTTTACATAATCTTTCTTTTATAAAAAATAGAAGCAAGAACTTTAACAGCTGATTGTATAATCTATTTCTTAATAATCTTAAATTCTTGTTGTTATTATTTTCCTAGATTCTCTTACACCTTCAGTTTTTAAAGCAATAGTTTGTTCTGGTGATCTAAAGTTTTCTTAAAAGAATTGAAGATTGTGCTATTGTTGGATCTTTCAAGTAGTCTGACTATTTGTTCTAGAGTACCATGTAAAGTAAAAGTGCACTATCTATCTCTTGGTGAGTCCTGGTATTATTATCACATTATTTGTTTCTTGTTCTTGTCTGGTAGCCGGTTTTTTAAATAGGCGAAACGAGTGAATAATATCATCAACGCAGTACCATTTATTTTTTAGGCCACTGATCACATTATTTGTTTCTGTTCATTACATGTTGATAAAACTTTAAATACCAACTAGTTTATGAGAAATAGTTTTATGAAGGATGGTGGGTGTAAGTTAGTATTCTAAAGATATTCTTGTTAGATTTAATGTTGAATCACTATATACAAATGTTCCAATTAACGATACAGATTCAGTAATATTAGATCCATTTCAACATGTTTTTCAAAATTTTTAGTACTTTTAGCGGAAACGTGGCCTTTGTTTGTTTGTCCTATGTACAATTTGGGGCAAGTTGAACTTGCGCAATTAGTGTTCAGTACGTTGATTGCTTTTAAAATAAAAAATGTTGTAACGGAAGTATAAAATGATCAGTGACTTCACAAAACACACCCCAAATAATTTTTCAACAAAGTTTGTTTCCAATCCGTACTGAAAATTGATTACCTTGAAATTTCTGTTTTTTTATATACCAGATAAATTATTAAAGGTGTGATAATTTTCGCTCAATCTACAAATCAACAAATTTTTTGATAAGTTCTTTTTGAGATAATGCTGGTGGACAGCGACTTTTCGCGATTTTTTAAAAATAATACAAAGAAAAGTGCGCGCAAGTATATATATATATATATATATATATATATATATATATATATATATATATATATATATATATATATATATATATATATATATTACTCGTGTTTTCCCAAGCCTTCATTTGACACTACACTCGATTACCTAGTAAAAAAAATGTTTTTTCACTTCCGATTTCACCCCCCAAAACTAACCCTTAAGTCAAAATTTAACTTTCAAAACTACATGGCTCTGATGAGGTCATCAATTCCTATATTATTACCAAATTTCAACTTTCTATGACAAATAGTTTCGGGAGAAAATCGGGTGTGACAGACAGACAGACGGACACCGAAGTCATCTTATAAGTGTTCCGTACGGAACACTAAAAACACATTAAATTGATACCAATATATAAAAAAATGCATCCACAACACTAGATAAACATAGAACAAGGTTAAAATATGACTTCAGTTAAAATGAAACTAAAATTATAAATAAAGATAGAAATTATACCAAGCAACGAGAGATATATAAAGTTGTCGTCTTAAAGTGAAACTCTGGTCATTCTCTTACTACCAATATTTTTTACAATAAAAAAAAACATAGTAAAAATAAAAAATACAGAATTCCACTAAACTTAAAATAAAATAAACATTATATAGTGTACTAAACAAGCTTTACAAGGAGCGTATTATTTTTTGAAAAATCACAGTTTTTTTTTCAAGTTTCGGTACGGAACAGTTATGGGATCACTTCGGTGACAGTCTGTCTATCTATCCGCCTGTTACACCCGATTTTCTCCAGAACTATTTGACATAGAAAGTTGAAATTCGACACAAATATAGAAATTGATGGCCCAATTAGAGCTGTGTAATTTTGAAAGTTAAATTTGGAGTTAAGGGATTAGTTTCGGGGGGATGAAATCAGAAGTGAAAAAAAATTACCAGGTCATCTAGAGGATTGTCAGTTGTGAAAACATGAGGTCAAAAATATATATGATGTAATATTTTCGCACACTTTTCTTTGCATTATTTTTAAAAAATAGCAAAAACACCCCTGTCTACCCACCTTATCTTGAAAAGTACTGATCAAAAAATTTTGAAAAAATTCTGGAATAGTCTTCATAAAGTGTAGATTGAGCGAAAACTATCACGAGTGCATTACATTTGATAATTTATCCGGTATAAAAAAATACTGAAAAAATACTGAAACTATGCTTCCCTACAAAATGGTGGAGGTGATTTATTTTCCGTATATTACCGCACGTCGCTCGTCTATAGACAAAATATTTTAATTTATTTTATTTATATTTAGGTAGTAAATATTTGTTTTACACTTTTTTTACTAGATTCTAGATTGAGCTAGATTGATTTATTGGCTATTAGGTAATTAGGATGCTATACCTATTATACATTATTGACTAAGAAAAAACTTGAAAATACCACTGGGATCTTAAGACATATACATGTCAGGGACCTAATTAACTTAACCTAAGTAAGGATTTTATGTTATTTTAAAAACAGTTATGGTACGGAACCTTAATTGCACAAGTCCAACTTGCAATTGAACGGTTTTTAAATTCTAAATCTTGTTACATAAAAAACTGTAATGGATCCTTGAATTAATGGATCATGTATGTAATGTAAGAATAAAATTTTGAAAATACTCTAGAACAAGTGCGAAACGTCAATATATCCTTTAAGTTTAAACGGGCTAACCTAATCCTAAGTGAACTGTGTGTGAACGGATACAGTTCACTTTGGAATTAGAAGAAAAAAAGGCCTCCCTTTCCTTGATGTACTCATAACTCGGAAAAACAACGGTCAACTTCAATACTCAGTGTACCGGAGGCCCACCCACATTAACAGATATTTAAATGCTGGCTCACACCACCATCCATCCTAAATCCAGTCAGTAGCCAGCACCCTCGTATCGAGATCATACCGACTCACCGAACCGAACACGAGACAGCAAGAAATTACACAAATCACTAGGACCCTTAAGCAAAACAGATTTAAAAATCAGTCCATACAAAGAGCAATTGCAAGGCAGCACCAGCCATAGACAAGCACAGGATGACGGAACCTCAACCAAAGTAGAGTCCTATTAATGTACATGAAAAGAGTTACAGATAGGATTGGAAGAGTCCTAAAGAAGCATAACATGGGCATAACATACAAACCACAAAATACTCTGGCAGACATACTGGGGAACCCCAAGGACAAAAGAAAACTGGAAAAACATGCCGTTTACACCATCCCATGCGGAGAGCGCCATAAACTGTACATAGGGCACACAAACAGAAGAATCTCCACCCGGATCCATATACATAAAATAAATATCAAAAACAAACACCTTCAGCTCTTTTTCAGCATCATTATGATACTGGTCACAACATCAATTTTTAGGGATCGAAACCAATAGCTTCCCTTTCACATTATAAAACTCGCATAGTCAGAGAAGCCTTGGAAATCGAAAAGAATGAACAGCTGAATAAGCGAGATGATGCACTTAATAGTTTCACTACATGGAAGGGTATACTATCCAAACCAAGGAATAACCAAAACAACGAGAACGCAACGGTCAGCATACCGCCGGAACCTGTAATTACCACTGATACGGGCACCCAGCCGACAAGCAGCGGTGTCCGGACGAGCGCTCCCGATCCCCCTACCTACAATCTGTGTAGAGGCCGACCTATAAAAGACGGCGACCGCACTTCAGTTTCTTAGTTAGTTTCGAGCGAAGGTAGCAGCAAGATCACAGTATCGAGTATCAGCAGCAGCAAGAGCACTTGAAAATACTAAATGATATTTTAGCAAAACGTTATAACATCAGCACATAATTCGAAATTTTATTTCTTCTTCTTCCTACGTTAGGACCATGTCCTGTCTTCACTTCAAAGGTTTCCCCGAAACAATTGCGATGATGAGACCAGCTCTCATACCATCTTATTGGTGATCTTCCAAGCAGTCGAGGTGTGTTTGGTCGCTTCTCTTTTGCAACCTTAGCCAACCGGTCATTTGGCATTCTGTCCACATGGTCTCTCCATTCGCTTCTCCTATTCCTTGCCCATCTCACCACATCCTGTATTTCACACACTTCCCTTATTTCTTCACATCTCTTCCGGTTAAATAAGGTATGTCCTGTTATCGATCTAAGTGTTCGCATTTCTGTTGTTCTTAGGAGTCGTTTTGTTATTGTGTTCTCCGCTCTGGTTTCTATCGCGTACGTCATGATCGGTCTTACACATGTTTTGTATATTCTTACTTTGCTCCTGGTGCTCATATATTTGTTTCTCCAAATTATATCTCTTAAGTATCCTGATATGCCTTTGTTGTTTGAGTCGTTACTTCCTCCTTAAGGTTCCTGGTACTTGTTATGTTTGCCCCTAGATATCTGAAGGACATCACTTGTTCTACACTCTGATCATAAATCGCGAGTTTGCATCTTTTCGGTTCTTTTAATATTGTAAGGGATTTTGTTTTCTTTACAGATATTTGCATATTAAACACATTTGCTGTTTGTTGGAACTTATGTAGGAATCTATGTAAGTTATCTTCGTCTTCTGATATGATTACTGCATCATCGGCGTAGCATATTATTTTTATTTCTTTGTCTCCCAATCGATATCCTCTCCCAGTTTTCTTTACTTCATTTATTATTTCATCCATTATGATGTTAAATAATATTGGGCTTAGGCTATCTCCTTGTCTGATTCCGGTTGTCATAGGTAATTTATTGCTTAATTTATTTGCCACTCTTACATATGTGTGGTTGTTGTTCAACTCTTCGATAGTTTTTATTATATTCGGGTGAATTCCCCTTTTTTGTAGTAGGGTTATGACATCAGTTAACCGTACCCTATCAATGAAACACATAAAGGCTATCTTATTAAACTCTATATGGCGTCTATAGTAGACCTGTTCTTTCTGAACCCTTGCTGTTCTTCACAGATTCCGGTTAACATTATTTCTTCTGCTAAAATTTTAGTGAACAATTTTAGTACCGCAATCATTAAGCTGATACCTCGATAGTTTTTTGGATCTGTCCTTTCTCCTTTTTTGAAAATTGGTATCAAGATGCTTTCTTTCCATTCGGATGTTATAATCTTGGCTGTGAGCATTTTGTTAAAGAAAATCTGTAATTCTTTTAGTAATTTATCGCCTCCATATTTGATCATTTCGTTCTTAATTTCGTCCATGTCCGGGGCTTTTCTGTTTTTTAGTTTCGTTGCTATGTGCTGTATTTGATTCAAGGAGATGGTCCTATTTGGTTGGGCAACATTTTCATCTTCATGCTGTATTTCCTGTGTTAATGAATTGGTTTCTGATGGACTATAGAGTTTTTCGAAATATCTTTCCCATTCTTCCACCGTAATTTTTGTATTTTGTATATACTCATTTATTGGTTTTTTTCTATTTCTCAGTAAGTTCCATATTTTTTTGTCCTCCGTACAGATCATGTTCCATATCGTTCGAAAATTTCTCCCAATGCTCTCTTTGGGTTCTCTGGATATTTTCGTTGACCCTGTTTCTTACATTTTTATAATCATTGTATGTTATAGCATTGGATCTGTATTGTAAGTACGATTTTCTTTTTTCTTCAGCTAATGTCTTAATTTCTTGTTTGAACCAAGGCTTTGTGTTTAGTTTTCCCCCTTTTTTTATAGTCCTTCTCCCAAATGCTTCTTCTGCTGCTTCTAGCATATTAGTTTTTAGTTTTGTCCATGCCGTTTCTACGTCATCGGACTGTCGAATATCATTTGTGGCTATTTTTTCTGTTAACCTTTGTTGATATAGGTATTTGGTTGAGTCGTCGGATAGAGATTGTATATTGATTTTGCTTATTTGTTCGACGGGTTCGCTACGAAGTCATTGCATGGTTGTTCGTATTTTTGCTATTACAAGATGGTGATTCGTTCCAGCATTGCCGAAAGCTAAAGTTCTCACGTCCTGTATTCTTGTTGGATGAATATTTCTATTTGTGACTACGTAATCAATTGTTGATCTTTGTCCACGTGTATTTTCGAAGGTGTATTTGTGTTGTGGTTTATGTGGATAAAAGGTGTTGTTAATTCTAAGTTCATTTTGTATGCATAGTTGTATCATTTGTTCACCACTATCGTTTACAGTTTCTTCGTTGAATTAATTTTTGATGCCAGGTATAACTTCATTACTAATTATTGCATTAAAATCCCTTAGAACTATTATTTCATCATCGATTTTATTTAAATTCCCTTTATTAAAAACTGAAGTAATCCTTGCCTCTTTCCATAATTGCAAAAATATCTTACCTTTGGCGGCCAAATTAAAAACAAAAAATTATCGTTTGAGCAATGCAAAGTCACATACTTTTACCTCTAGAATGAACTGCCCAGGACTGTGTTTCCCTTTGTTTGCACTCAAACCATTGACTGCTTCTATTTTGAAATATTTCTGTCTCCATTAATTGAATGACCCCTAATAATATTAAAACATTATACTAATATTTAGTAACGTTTAATTTTGGCCGTCAAATACTGAAACAAACATTAATAATCCAACACGCAATATACTGTAATTTGGCTCTACTTTATTTAAAAATAATGTAGAAAGTCGATTCAAAGGAACTATTATTGGCTTTCTATTTTTAGCAAAAGTTTTTTCGGGAGAAATAGAATTTTAGACAGATTTTCAACACTTTATTAGCAAAATCAATCACTATTTCTTAGAACTGAAAGGAAGCATTTACAATCTTCCACTTTTCTCTTTTAATCCTTTTCAGGAAATACAATCAACTCTCCGCAATCAATGGAGATTCGTGAAAAGTTTTGCAGAATCAGCTCCTATTCTTAACAGTTACCAAGTTGCAGAGTAATTTCCTCGATCGGCCCTTAATTATATGCCTGGCAGACAGCAGGAAGTTACAGATTTCCTGTTGTAATAGTATCGATTTCAGGCGCGGATGTTCGAATCTAATATGTTCGCTTAATTTGAATTGAAAATCACATTAAACACATTTAAATGGTAGTTTAGTAAGTAAAAGTTGAAATGATATTTAATTAATATGAGTAAAGGAAAAAAATAAAATTTTTCGAAGTTTCAAAATTGAAATCTTAATTTCCTCGAAATTAAGATTCCAAAAAAGTGATTTTGTACAAAACATAAAATTTATGACATTTTATTAATCTAAATAGGACTTGTTACAGATATCTTAGTTTTTAACTAAGAATTTGAATAGTTTTAGATACCTTGTATAATATAAAATGTTGTAAAATACCTAGCAAGATCTATTACATTATCTGAGAGACCTTTGTGTCGTACGATTTGTTGGCAAGCTCATCGAAACTTTCTATCACGTCCTTTTCTTCGAGATGTAAAGTGAAAAGAATCTGCGTCTTGCTCTACTGTCGGCTTCCATAGTCCTGTTATAGTCCTTCGGCAAAGATAAACTTCATAAATTGTTAAATCACCTAAGCTCCTTACACCAGAAATTGCAATTCACACTGGAACTAGAGGGAAACAACTAGTTGCCTTTCTTAGACACGTTTGTATAGAAGACTGCAAAAGAACATCGCCAGAGTACAGTATGCAGGAAGCCAACATGTACCAAAAGATATTTGCATACCATTTTGTGTAAAGTATGAGATGTTTAAAAATAGTGTAATTATTGTGGTCTTTGAAAAAATTGAACATATGATAGGAAATGCATGTCATTTTCTTTAGCTAATAATCATTTTTAAAGCACTATACTTCAAATATATTTTATTTCTGCAGCTTTAAATATATTTTTATAAACTGGAAAAGGCAAAATTATTTTAATTTATTATATAAATAATAAACTTTTAATTTCAAGCTTAGTAACAGTACGACCGTTCGGGTTTATCAAAATCCGAGTCAATTTTATTTAACATATCTACTTAATACAACAATTAGCTTATAGCTAAAAAACAATAAAAACTTGAGGTTAGTATTCTTATTGTCCATAGAGAAGCGTTGTTTATAATTATTTTTCCCCAATTGCTTTTGATAACTGAATTAACGGTACTTACTTTTTCGTATCCGGACTGTCATAATTGCAAGCGTCTTGCCCAGTGTCCATAGATTGTCAGCTGTCGTCATAATTCCATATTGTGTACAAGCATACATAGGCGTTTCATTGTCTGTCGTTCTCCACATTCGCACCCTTCATCACCACTGAGGCTCCATCCAACCAGGTTGGTCTTTACTAGAGCAACACCGATCCTTATTCTATTGAGAGTCCTTCATATCATCTAGTCTAGTTTTATTCCAAGCGGGTCATTCTCCAGAATCTAATACCATTCTGGGGGTTCCATGTCGGTGTGATGTTGGGCGGATCTTCAGTTCAGTAAAGCCTGAGGCTTTATACAGCAGGTGTATTGGGACCGGTTTCATGCGTCCCGCCACTATATGGCATATATTATTCAGAGCTACATTCACCCTCTGGGTATGCACAGACTCGTTTCAAACTGGGATGGGATATTCAAACTGGGCTGGGATATTCTGCAGTCAAGAAGTACAGTGCCTGAGTAGATGTCCGCAACACATTTGGGTTTGCTCTCCACTTACTGCAACCTACCTTTTTGGAATATTGCTCCTCGTATAAACCTTAGCCGCAGTGGTTTGGTAATGAAATTTGTAGTTAAGAGTGTCACCGAGAAATCTTGGTTGGTTTGTTTGATCTAGTATATGTTTTTCCCAGTGACATTTAATTTCCTTGCCTATCTTGATCGTAGATAGAAAGCGCAGATCTGTGTCTTGGATGGATTTGGTTTCAAAGCATTTCTTCTACAGTAGGTTGATATGTTTGATAAAGCCTGTTCCATTAGTTCTTTAATTCTTCGGAAAAGACGGTCCTGTACAGCAATCGATAGGTGGTCAGCGTATAAGAAATGTTTAGCGTAAGGTAAAACAGGATGGTTATCAGTGTAAACGTTGAATAGGATAGGTATGCTCCCCTGGAGTTCTCCATCTACTCTTTCTGCCCTCCAGACAGACACAGAATATTCGGTTATCCAGGAGGGAATCGATAAGTTTTACCAAGTTGCAGTCTCTATAAGAGTTATAGTTATTTGGAAAGCAGCAGGCGGTAGTTGATGGTATCATATGCTGCAAGAAGGTCAATCCCTGTTACTAGCTTTTACTCAAATCAGTTCCAGTACTTAACTCGCGCAACATGTTCCCGAACAAAAGCTCACCTGTTTTGGTTCTAACACTGGTCCAACTCTTAGCAGTATAACGCTTATATAGTTTGAACAGTACCCAAGTCGGTCGGTATCTTGATGGGTTGTCTAAGACCTTGCCTGATTTTAGCAGCGCAATGACTTTCATTTTTCTCCAGAATTTAGACATGAAGTAAGTTTCGCGATAGTAATTGAATAGATTCAGAATTCAAAGTTTTGTAGCTTAGCGGCTCTGTGCACATATAATCTAGTCCTACCACCTTTGAGCTTGTCATATTTTTGAAAGCTTCATTCCGTTCTTCAATTGTGAAGAGTGATCTTAGAACATTCTCTTCGTTCGGCTGTCTTGGGCGACTTATCTTTCTATCGGATTTGCCACTCAAAACTTGTTGTTGAGCTTCTTAATTAGCTGTAGCTCTGACTTGGGTCACCCTAATCTTGGCTCCCCGTTTAGTTTTTTAATAAGGTTCCCAGCCATTTTACTACTGTGTATCATGTCCATGTTTGGATTCGCTCAATAGTCCCTCAGCTCTATTATATCTTCACTAAACAGTCATTGGCATAGAGTTAATTGTATGTCTCTGCCATACTTGTATCTTTCAAATCGTTGTAAGGCCAGGAATATCATGTTTTCTGCATCCTCTTAAGATGTGTTTTCCAGATATCTTTTTGACTGCATCAACAAAACTCTCATAGCGTGTGGGCATAGTTAAGAGTTCTTCAATAGCCATGTCGCGATCCTAACTAAAAGCTTCCCAGTTAGCTTCTTTAAACTTGAACCGACTTCAAAATGGGACTTCATGTGTCTTTACTGCAGCATGCACCAATGTTGAATTTTAAGTATCAACTGATGTACCATCTTTACGACGTAGTCACAAAGAGCTTCACTAGTAAAACTAGACTAGTAGATGTCGGGATAGTATCCCCTGCGCCATGCTCGAATGTTGAAGGAGTGCGGGGATTTCACGTCAGCCCCATCTTCGACTATCTTCGTTGCTCACTTCATATCCCCATGAAGTTAAGTAACTGTTAAAGTCGCGCAACACAAACTTTATTTTTTGTAATTCTAAATTATTTGTTCGCATAAATTGAAATTCAGCAGCAGGAGGCTTGTGGAAAAATATAACTGTGCAGTTTGTTAACTTAGCTATAACTATTTCTGTGTTATTCACGTGGGAGCCTTCTCTTAGTTAACAGATTGCTTTTCATGCAAAACAGCGCTACCGTGCTTTTCATGAGATGTTTCTGCGACGAGCCGCATTTGGTCAATTTAAGGTCTATTTCTTGCTTTCTCTCTATGCCCTTCCTGCAGACACAATATATCAACTCTCATCTGCTTGCAGATGGTAGGAATTATTCCTTTATTTCTATTAAGACCTTCAATGTTTAGGCTTACTAAGGTCAAGGTATGCCCTGGAAAGGGCAGTTTATTTTTTTTATTTTGGATGTTTTTTTCTTCATCAGTTGTAGTGTCCGGTGGTAGGATTACAGATGTCATCACATCATGTTTTATATATATATATATATATATATATATATATATATATATATATATATATATATATGAACTGAGAGCGACGCACACATATGTGTAATGGCTTAAAATTTTTGTTAAAGTGTCTACTTTCGAATGCTGCTTGGCCTTTTCAAAAATCCAATATGGAGGACGCAATATGGCGGCTAAACTCGTAATGTTTAAACAAAAAAATGTATTTTTATTTAAAAAAAAAACAAATAACTTCAAAAAAAATTTTGAAAATTTATACTCGGGGATTTCCAAGGGTACTAAATTCATTTCTACGGTTACTTTTTTTAAAATTGCACACTTACAAGGGATGAAAACAAGGATTGGAGTGACTAATTATCAGAATTTGTAAAAACTTAGTTCTGGAGATTGAGGAATGGAAATTTAAGGTTTCTTAAGCTTCAAATTATATTTTTAAGGGTAGTTTTCAAATTCTTACCCTTGTAAAGGTGAAAAATAGGAATTAGAGGCGAAATATTGAAATAATTATGTTTTATTGTGTCTGAAATTAAAAATTTTTTATCAGTGATTTTCGAGGACGCATATTAGACTATGTAACATAAGGTTCCTGTTCCTATTTTATCAGCTTTAGTATGACAGGTTAAGGTAGTTTAAGTTGCCTTTCTTTAGTGTGGGCTAAGAAAAGTTCAATTAATATAGTTAACCAAGGTTAACTATACCTTATGTTATTTATTTTATAAATTTTGAGCTCATTTAACCCATTACCGTCCAATCGATCATTTTTGAACTTTGAGTTCGTACTTCCAAAATTTTGAGCTGATGCCTATTTTTACTCTGATGCCAGTTTTATTCCTTTCTACCCTTGGAGAGGTGAATATACGGGTTTTGTCTGAAAATAAGGGTCGAAATTTTGACATCAGGAATTTTTGTTTTCAGATTTAAAAATGTGTTATCAAGGGTTTTTGAGGATGTCAATTTTGACTTTGATATTCCTTGCAAGGATGAAAATAACGACTTTTACCTCTGTAATAGTGAAAATTTATAAAACTAATGTCAAACTCAAACTTGGCATCCTTAAAATCTCCAGCAGAGAACAAATTCTAAACATAAAAATTCCTAATTATGTAAAAATTTTGCTCCTCTCTACCCTTATTTTTAGCCTCAATCCTTATTTTCACCTCTCGGAGGATGGAAACAAAAATGACATTAGAGTCGAAAACCCCTGATAACAAATTTTTAATTCTAGACACAATAAAAGATAATTATGTCAATATTTCACCCCCAACCTTATTTTTCACCTTTATAAGGGGTACGAATTTGAAAACTAACGTTAAAAATATAACTAGAGACATAAAAAAAACCTTAAATTTCCACTCCCCAACCTGCAGAAATAAATTTTTACAAATTTTGATAATTACTCACCCTCAACCCCTGATTTTATCCCTTGTAAGGGTGCAAAATCAAAAACTAATCACAGAAATGAATTCAATACCTTCGGAAACTTGCGACAATAAATTTTCAAAATTTTTTTGATATGAAAACACATTTTTTTTTTATTTAAAACATTATGAGTTTAGCAGCCATATTGTGGTCGCCATACTGAATTCGAAAATAGACACTATAACACAAATTTAGTGGGCGTCTCTCTCAGTTCTGGTCACACGAGTGTCTCCGTTGACGTGAAACGTGCCATATATATATATATATATATAAATATATATATATATATATATATATATATATATATATATATATATATATATACATATATATATATATATATATATATATATATATATATATATATATATATATATATATATATATATATATATATATATATATATATATATATATATATATATATATATATATATATATATATATATATATATATGTATATATATATATATATATATATATATATATATATATATATATATATATATATATACATATATATATATATATATATATATATATAAATATATATTATGTATATATGTATATATATATATATATATATATATATATATATATATATATATATATACAGTAGAATCAAAGTGATTTCAGATAATCGAAAGTTCGGTTAATCCGAATTTTTTTAATAAAATAGAAGTTTAGAATGCATACAACATTGCAGATTGACTTAAAAGCATTTATACGATATGCTATTAGGTACATAGGTATTTATTAAAACAAAGAATAGAACAATTAGTTTACTTATTTTATGTATATGTACGGAAAATCGAAAATAACACAGTTTCATTCTTAACTTTAATATCTCAAAAATGAGGTAATTTTTAACTGCACTGGTTTTGCGTTAGTTCTGTTTTTGGCTACAATGTCTCTCCAACGTTTGATAAGCAAAACGTCCGCGGCTTGCATTTTCTTGTTGTTCTACATAAGTTAACGCTTTTTCTAGGGCCTCAAGTCCTTCTGAATGTGACATTTTTATTGGAATATTGTCAGTGGCTTCTACTTCGTTATCATCATCGTCATCACTGTTTATTTTATTAGCATTTTTGCATACACTTTTAATTAATTCTCGGTCAGTCATTTCGTCTTCTCACTATCACTGTTTAACCATTCACAAACATCGGTTTCCGTAACACTTTCACATCCTGATATTCTTATAATAATTTGATGTAAATTTTCCTTATCTTCTGTTTCTCCCTCTGAGTAATGTCTCTCCTCTTGTGGAATCAATTTTGACCAAGATTTTTCCAGAGTACTACTCTTTACTTGATTCCAGACTGAAGCTGTCCAATATATAACATTTTTCAAATTTATCTTTTTTAGACAATCAGTAAGATTGCCACCTTTATCTACTTCCTCTAAAATATGCTCCAATAACAAACGCCTGTAATTGAGTTTTAAATTTTCCAGAACACCCTGATCCATAGGCTGAATGAGAAAAGTTACAGCAGGACGCAAAAACATTGCTTTTATTTGCCCACTTTCAAGTTGCTCCGCACTTGGGTGTGTGGGGCGTTATCTAGTAACAGAATACATTTTCTAGGATATCCATGTTGTTTTAAAAAAAGTTCCACTTTGGGAACAAAATCTCCAAAAAACCAGTCTTTAAGTTACGTTTATCCAGGCATTGTTTTGATTTTTATACAAAACAGGAAAAGCATTGCAACGAATATTCTTAAAGGTTCTTGGATTTGCTGACTTACCAATACATAATAATGGGAGTTCGTGTCTTCCAGAAGCATTACTGCATGCAAGAACAGTAATACGTTTGTAACCAGGTGCTCCAGCTTCCGTTTTTGAAGCTAAGGTATTTGACGGCAACAATTTTTAGTTCAAGCCTGTTTCATCACAATTATAGATTTGGTCTGGTTGTAAACCATGTTCTTTCATAAGCTGCTCAAAATTCTCTGCAAATTTTTTTGCAGGAGATACATCAGCCGACAATCTTTCTCCACAAACTTTTAGTTGACGTACACCATGTTTTTTTTTCCACCTGTCTAGCCATCCATCACTTGCAGAAAAACTTACAGGCGCTTCAATAACAGGCAATTCTTCGCTTAAACTCACTGCCTTATATTTTAAAATTGTTCCTGAAATTCGTATTTCACGTTCTCGATTCTGTGTAAACCATAAAAACAAAGAGTCATCCACTTTTTGGTATTCACCGCTTTTCATACTTTTTCGTGCCTGTGTGGCCGATGACAAAACACTACACCATTTTTTAAGTTTTTCGCGATTCTTTCTCCACTCTCAAATAGTACTCACGGCTACACCTAAATCATTCGCTATATTTTTAAGAAGTTCACCATTATCTAAACGTTGAATTGTTTCAAGTTTCTCTTTTAAGGTAATAACAACACATTTGCGCTTAGTATTATGACGCTCCATTTTGTAAAATATCTATTAAAACGAAACTATTACCTCTGCGATAATAATAGACGTAATGAGACAGCGGTAAAATTCTAGACGTCAGGGGTCCCTGACGTGTTAAGGAAACCACTCATCGTCTGTTTCGAATAATGGGGGATTTTTTCGTTTAATGGGAATACAATTTGCTTTTTAGCAGTTTGTTCGGATAAGCAGATTTCAGATAATTGCGATTCGGATAATCGAGATTGTACTGTATATATATATATATATATATATATATATATATATATATATATATATATATATCACGCAATATATAATAAAATAAAAATTAGTTTGTTCTTACTAACCGAAAATTTTATGCGATACTGGATTAGTTCAGCTAACTCTATAATTTAAAAATATTAAATTTAACGATGGTTTGCCAACAATGTAACAGAGAATAAAAGAGGCAATTTTGCAACTTGGAGACTCTGATTCGCGGGAACGGCTGAAGATAAAAATTAAATGAGCTGAGACTCTAATAAAGGAAATATTAATGTAAAATCGTAATTAATTTTGTCGGAACATTATTGCAGGCGACTTTCAGAAATGATAGTATTTTTCCTTTTTTTAGTAACGAAATTTTATATTACCGCAGTAAGTATATTAACAGTAATATGAAAACTAACTTTCACAATTCAATTTGCTGAAATTTATGAAAGTTATTTGTTTTTTTTCGTTTGTAGCGTAGAAACTAACTTTCAAAATTATTCATTTCTGGATGGTATGAATGTTAGTAACGCCGAGGGTCAAATATTTAATTAAGTTAAATACCCATAAGCCGATTCACTAGAGTAAATTAATTAAACTTTAAATTTGCAAAATATTAACACAATTCCATTTCAAATATTATATGAATATGTGTAGATGTGTATAGAATTTTTAAATTGTAGATTCTGAAATAAAATAAGCCATAATTTTTATTAGTGTTACGTACGGAACACTTATAAGATTATTTCGATGTTTGTCCGTCTGTCCTTCTGTCACACCCGATTTCCTTCGAAATTACTTGACATTGGAAGTTAAAATTTGGCACTAATATAGGAATTGATAGCCTCATCAGAGCCGTGTAGTTTTAAAAGTTAAATTTTGTCTTAAGGGTTAGTTTTGGAGGGTGAAATCGGAAGTGAAAAAAAAAAAATTTTTACTAGGTCATCGAGGGGGGTGTCAAATGAAAGCTTCTAAAAAGACATGTTCACAAATATATGTAATGTAATACTTGCGCACAATTCGCTTTGTACTATTTTTTAAAAAGTGCAAGAAATCGCTGTCCCTCCCATTATCTCGAAAAGTACTGATCAAAAATTTTGAAAAAATTCTAGAATATTCTCTACGGGGTGTAAATTGAACAAGAATTATAACGAGTGCATTACCTTTAATAATTTATCTGGTATATAAGAAAAAAACAAAAATTTCAAGGTCATCAGTTTTCACTAAAGATCGGAAAAAACTTTGTTGAAAATTCATTTGGGATATGTTTAGTGAAGAAAACCAATCAACGTAAGGAACATTCATGACGTAAGTCCAACTTACACTTGACCAGTTATTTTCAATTTTATAATAATAATTTTCTTAATACCGATCTAAAAATTTAAATTTGAAGAAAACTGTTGCCCTACACCACACATTCGGAATAACGCCATTGAACCTTTATAAGAGTATCTAGCGATTACGCGGTTTGCAACTATGGCATTCGATCGTGAGTGGCTATGCTGTGGTATTGTTATATCCCTAATGTTTATGTTTATGATTCTCTGTTCTTGCTATCAACCCCGGTATACTCCGTTTCTAATTTGAAGACATTTTGTTGATTTAATTTTTTAAAATATTTTATTTGAACAAAATTAACTATGAATAAATAAATAACCGGTCAAGTGCAAGTTAAACTTGCACAATTAGTGTCCCGTACGAGCTGTTTCTAAAATAAAAAATGTTGTTACGGTGGTATAAAATGATCAGTGACTTCACCAAACACACCCCAAATGAGTTTTCAACAAAGTTTGTTTCCAATCTTTACTGAAAACTGATGACCATGAAATGTTTTTTTTTTATATACCAGATAAATTATTAAAGGTAATGCATTCGTGATAATTTTCGTTCAATCTAGAAGCCGTGGAGAATATTCCAGAATTTTTTCAAAATTTTTTGATCAGTACTTTTCGAGATAAGAGATAAGATGGCGGGGCCGGGGCGGGGGTGGGGGGACAGCGATTTTTGGCGATTTTTTAAAAATAATACAAAGAAAAGTGTGCGCAAGTATTACATTATATATATCTTTTTTACTCATGTTTTCACAATCTTACATTGGACATCACACTCGATGACCCGCCAAAAAACTTTTTTTTTTCACTTCCGATTTCACTCCCCAAAACTAACCCCTTAAGTTAAAATTTGACTTTCAAAACAACACGGCTTTGATGAGGCCATCAATTCCTAACTCATTATCAAATTTCAACTTTCTATGACAAATAGTTTCGAAGAAAATCGGGTGTGACAGACAGACAGAAGTCATCTTAGTGTTCCGTACGGAACACTAAAAATTAGATCAACAAGATATATTTAAATTAGAAACAAATTTTGTTCCATCAATAAAAACATATTTGAAAATGATGCTTGTAAAACTACAAACAGTGAACCGAATTACACCAGGGCAGATAATCTGCCAGCCGCAAGGGTTCTCTACAGATGAATGTGTTTTAGGCTTATTGTATCTGTAAGACTTAAAAGAAGCCGTAATTCAATGTACATTGTAATAATTTTGCTATAATAAAGAGATCTTTGACTTTGGTATACTCCAGGTTTCTATACTGTCTCTTGCTTTTTTTTTTTCTTTATATTAACAATAACATAACATAAATCTAATCTAAGTTTAGTTGTTGACAGAATGCTTGTTTTTTATTTACCTCGAATACTTGAATACCGGCTGCCAATGTCTGTACAAGAAGCCTTAACAAAAACCTGTCTTCTTCAGTTAACGTTACAAAAACGACTCGGAATAGATGCTCAAATATGACTAACCGCGGAATTACCTTTATCAGAGAGAAATTTCAGCAAGAAACAAGACTCAGCATATATATCAACGTTGAATTTTTACTTATTAACATATTCCCTACTTTAAAAAACGACTCACTTAATAGGTCGAGATTTATTTTTAATTATTCTATAATATTTAGTTCATTCACATACTTTCTTCTCAACAATATCTATTTTCGTTATTTTGGAAATTTAATATTTGTAAAGTATTTTTATTTCTATCTTAGTTTAAGTTCTATAACATCCATAAACACTTTTCGACTGGGATAAAACACAAGAATGCTAACAAAGTTTAAAGTAAAAGTTAGTTATATAATTTAGTTCAATAAAAGGAAAATGTAGTATGAAATAACATTATTTCAGCGAAATGATTAAGGCACAAAAATAACTGAGGCATAAGTACTGAGTCAAAAAAAGTTTTCAAGAAATGGGAAAGTATTATTGATACTTCCTCAAAATTTTAGTTTTTATTAAAAATTAGTTCGGTCGGATATTTTTTATCTTTAAAAAAGACAAGAAATGTGAAAAAATAAAAAATATGATTTTTCAAAATCAAAATACTTCTTCATCCACAACTTCACCTGTATTATATGGCAGAAGTTAATGACATTTTCGAGGCCTAATCATATGTATTTTTCCTATTAAATACCTGTCTCTTGTGTTATAATGTTTATCCAATTTTAACTTTGTGTTTAACACTCAGTAATTTAGATAATCTGCTTCGCACGTCTATCACTGTTATCACTTCTCCCTCTATCCATTCTTGTTGTTTTGCACATTATTTTCTTTATAGTTGTTTCAAGTATTTGTTGTAATACCAGAAATTAATATTTTCGATACAGAGTAATTAAAAACACAGTAAAAGGGAAGTATGTAAACTAACAATTTCTGGTAACATTTTATCATGCAAGTATAGCATAAATTAGCTTTAGGAATAGACAAAACCATAAATTTTTAGTTGCTAGACCCAAATATATCGGTATGTATCGCAGACTAATTCACTAGCTTACTTGCTTAGCGACACGCTACTGCCGGTGTAGTCTGCATTAATTCAATATCTATTATTTGAATTTAAGAAAAAAACAACAGATACGGCTGAATACAAGGAAAACAACAATAAAATAATATACAATTGGGAACAAACAAAATTCAGAAACAATGATCATCCAAAACAGAAATAAAACACCTAATAAATATTAAATACATGGTCAGCAAACAGAACTAACAGCAAATATGGTTTGGAAGGGAGTCAGACCAATGCAGAACTGAAGAGCTGCTGGACCGGATAATATTCCTGCCGAACTACCAAAAAGTGGTACTTCAAAACTAATAGAAATGTTAAGCCATCTATTCGAACGATATATACGTGAAGAACCAATATCTCAAATTTAGAAGGAAGCCTGGATAATACTCATTCTTAAAAAAGTAAGCAAATCTGAATGTCAAAATTATAGACGTATATCAATAACTCATACTTTAAGCAGACGTGGCCTACAGGAAATTGAGAAACAGTCAAGCTTTAGAGTTGAAATGTCAGGTTTGGCTAATATAAGCTTAGATCGACTCCATGAAAAGGAAACAGCAGTTGACCTACTATTCATATATTTAACAAAAACATATGACACTGTTCCAATTAAAAATGTCTGTCAAACTCTGAAACTATCGCCAGTAAATAATACTGTAATCACTGCAATAAAACACCTGTACGATCTGTCATACTTTAAAATTAAACTAGAAAACATATTATCAGAAACATTCTCAGTAGCAAAGGGACTTAGACAAGATTGCAAGTTATCGCCCACCAAATTCAAACTTTACCTTAGCGAAACTTTAAAAAGATGAAGACGGGAATGCAGCTAAACAGGAATACAATTAAACGATGAAACAATATATACTCTTTATTTTGCGGATGATCAAATAGTGAAAGCGGAGGACTGACAGTAAACTACAAAAAAAAAACTGAATATCTGTATATTAGAGGAGATCCGGGAAAATTCACCTTAAACGGAGGTCAAGTGACTGCTGTCTGCAACGACTATCTATTTAGGAACAAGAATTGATAAGAGTCTATAGAATAAAAAAAAAGAAAACAGAATAAGCAAAGAAAAAGCTGTCATACAACACCTGAATTATATCCTTTGACCAAAGAAGATATCAATTGAAAAAAAGCCTCTGTAACACAATCTTTAGGAGCATCATAGTTTACATCTACGAAGCTTGGCAGTTAAACACTTAGAACAGAAACTTCTTGCTCTCGAGATAAACTACTGGCGAAGATCAGCTAGAATATCAAGACTAGATAAAATCAGAAGCAAAGGAATGAGAGAAGCCATGGAGACAGAACGAACCATAATGGACGATATCCAACAAAGATAGCTGGTCTAGTATGAGCACGTACAAAGAATAACAGAATTACTAATTCCAAACCTGGTTTTGAAATGGGTGCCCACAGAGAAATGAAAGAGAGGAAGGTCGAAAATAACCTGGATTGGTGGCATCCAGAGAGCCATATCTGGATAAATCTATGACCGGGAGATTCTACCGCATCTCTAACCTAATAGACGTTGAGTTTTAATAAACATATATATATATATATATATATATATATATATATATATATATATATATATATATATATCCAGTTTATAGCGTCACTCTGCGCCTTCCGGTTCCTAGCTTCCATTCTCGCCGATCATCCCAGTCACCTGGTCGTAGATTTCGTGCGGACATTGCTTTTGTTATGCCCATAGACCAGGTTATTTTCGGCCTTCCCTTTTTCTTTCTTTCTGTAATGTAACATTCATTTTTTCCTAGATTTTAAGACCATGTAATGTTACTGATTTTTGGCTTTATATTGTACTTCTTTTCATTTTTGTATCGAGCAGTGTATTACACTGGAATTCCTAGCCGCTCGTTATATAGTGTGCAGTGCGGGTTGCCGACCGAATCCATCGTATTCGTAGTACGCCGGGATTGGTGAAATGTTTGTTTCCGGAGTTTGGTTCCGGCGTCGCCATTTTAGGGACAGAGTTCTCACGGCTTATTTAAGGGTCCGGAGAACGCACATCTTGGCTTACTTCCATCGAGCCGCCGAGGGGCTTACTTCCACCGAGCCGCCAACGGGCTTACTTCCACCGAGCCGCCAAGAAGGCTTACTTCGACCGAGCCGCAGTAGAGGCTTCTGGCAATATTTACGAGAGCCAAGTTAAGCACGAGTTTTTTTTTAACGTAAAGCCGTAGTGGGCTTTGTGTGTTTTCTACATGGAGTAGCCAAAGTAGGCTCTTCTCAAAAGTGATAATGTGTGAAATCGGTTTTGTGTTCCATTGAAGGCCTAGAAGCCCGTAGGAAAACCGTAAGTCACCAGAACATACATCAATAGATCTATTTCCCGCAAATAAGTGTTTTAACATCAATTTGAACTGATAAATCGCGAAGTGAATATCACGACTCTTCGATTTCGGGTGTAGTAAAGTTTTAGAAGTAAAATGTCTGATTTAGGGACTCTAATTTTAATAACTACTGTTTAGGCTAGAATTTTTGTAATTCTTAAAACTGCAAGGGTTGGAACTTTTATTTTAAAATCATGAATAAATTTTCTTTTTGGGGATTAAAGCTAGTGTTTCACTGTACACCTATCATTCTTTTCAGGATAAGGACGGTTGTACCAAACTGATTTTTTTTATTTAATAACTGTACACCATTTCAGTATTTTTTCATTTTTTTTAGCTGAAGTTAGATCCTTTCTATTTTAAAATGAATGGTGCCCAAAATTCGTACGACTAAAGCTTTTTAAAAATAGAAAATAATTCCAAAAAGACGTACAACAATTATCTCTTACCCATATCTCTCTACCAAGGAAAACTGAGCTAGTGTTTGTTTAATTTCTTTAGTTCTTTTAAAATCATTATTCACTCAATTCATTCTCAGAAATTAAAAAGAGGTTGCAAGAAAATTGCGCCCAAGCGTGGGAAAAAAAACAATTTTCACAGGGTACAAAATGATGCCTCAAAAAGCGGGCAAGTACACACCTTACAAA
This sequence comes from Pachyrhynchus sulphureomaculatus, assembly GCA_019049505.1. Lineage (NCBI taxonomy): Eukaryota > Metazoa > Arthropoda > Insecta > Coleoptera > Curculionidae > Pachyrhynchus > Pachyrhynchus sulphureomaculatus. The sequence goes on from CM032447.1 coordinate 203,512,764, forward strand.
ATGACGCTGTCAACGCGGGGCTTTTGGAATTTTATTTTTTAAAGGGTTCATTGTACTAGCTTTCGAACAAAGTAAAAGCTCTAACTTTTCAGATATTTTTATTTCATAATATTTATTAAACGAAACTACACTATAGCAATAAGACAAAAGCAGGAAATTTGAAGGAATATTTATTTCAATTTATCTGATGGTGGTATAGATATTTGAATTTTGTTAATTGACTCTAAGATAAGTGATTCCTACTTTTTTCTTAAAAGCTAGCTTTATAGTTCAGATTAGCGGATGTGCTGGTCTACTTTAATTTTGCACTGTTGGATTTATTTACTTTGCAGATAACTGAAAAAAAAACTGTACGTTTTTTTCTCACCTATATTTTGCATGAATATTAAAAATACTTTGCTGATACGAAACGGTATTTGGAGATTTTTTGTTGAAAATTCTTAACATATTTAGTAAAAGAATTTTAATACAAGGCGATACTTAGAAATTTTTTTTTTGAAATTGTTGAAGATTTTTTAAATGTTTGGTAAAGAAGTTTACATATTTTACATGATTTTATTTTGACTATTGGGAGCACAGGAAAAATATTTTCACGACTTTTCAAACAATTCTTTTAAATCTAAATACATTTATCATGGAAGCCTTCAATTTTAAAGTCAATCACCTACTGGAATATGAATTAGACTATGAACTGAAAATCCGTCGTACTTTCTCAGAACGTCCGGTCGCGGATAAAAGAAAGATTCTAACGAGGATCTTAAGTAAAGAAATATTCCAATAGATCAGATTGGACTAAATAGTTACAAAAAGTTTCAGATTTTTTTTAAGTCTAATAAAAGTTCTCCTTCTCAAGTTAAAACTCCTACTTCTCCACATGGTCACATGTCTCCTTTAATCGTGCATAAATATTTAGATAACAGACCGCATATCAAGATAAATCTATTAGGTGTCCATTTCTCGGCTTTATTTGACTCTCGTGCAAATACCTCCGTTGTGGGTCAGAATGGTATTAAGATTTTAAGTCGTTTAAGTATAAAATATGCCATGTCAAAAATAGAAGTGTTACCACTGCAGATGGCAGCCGTCTAAAAGTTTTAGGTACGGTTGAGTTGCCGCTAGTCTGCAATGGTCATTGTTTTAGTAATCTCTGCTCTAGTAGTACCTTCTCTATCACATACTTTGGTTTTAGGATGTGATTTTGCACAAAAATTCGAAATCTTAGTAAATTTTAAAGATAATTCGTGGTATCCACAGTCCCTAGAAGTCGATTCTAATACAAGTTTTAAGGATTGTTATTCAGAAAGTTCTTTAGAAAACCTTTTCTCGCGTCTATGTACCCTAGATGATCTCTCGCGGACGGAACGCTTAAAGGCAGAAAAAGTAATAAGCTCTTTCAAGGAAATAAGTAGTAAAGATAGGTTAGGCCGAACGAAAAAAATCACCATGTCTATAGATACGGCTGATGCCAGTCCTGTAAAGACAAGGCCCATCGCCATGTCTCCCAACATGTCAAAAGTATTAAATAAGGAGTTAGACGAAATGTTGAAACTCGGAGTGATATCGTCTATGCTTTGACGGAAGAAAGCTCAACGAGGTCAGCAAATTTGATAACTATCCATTACCGAACATCGACAGAATTTTGACATCACTCAGGAATGCTAAGTATGTATCTTCGATAGATCTTAGAAAGGCTTTCTGGCAAATTCCTTTGGACAAATCCTCTAAGGAAAAGACCGCTTTTGCAGTAGTAGGCCGAGGTCTATTTCAGTTCGTCACTATGCCGTTTGGTCTAAAGAACGCTGCTCAAACTCAGCAACGTTTAGTGGACGCTATATTTGGTCCGAAATATGAGCCACATATTTTTACCTATCTCGATGATATTTTAGTAACATCGGAAGACTTCGAATCGCATATTCGCTTACTTAAAGAAGTAAAAGATAAATTGAAAGAGGCCGGACTGACGATAAATTTGAGCAAATGTGATTTTTTCAAAACTTCTCTAAAGTTTTTAGGCTATATTGTAGGCTCAAATTCCTTGCGTACCGATCCGGATAAAGTAGCAAGCATGGTTAATTATGCGAGACCTACTAATACTACGGAAGTTAAGCGTTTCGTAGGAATGTGTTCATGGTATAGACGTTTTATTGAGAATTTTTCTACCCTGTTGTCGCCTATTAATGATCTTTTGAAAGGACGAAAAAAAGGACAATCGATAGATTGGACAAAGGCAGCCGAAGAATCTTTTATAAAGATTAAAGAGCTATTGGTTTCAGCTCCCATTTTATCCCAACCAAATTTTTCCCAACAGTTTTATATTTCTAGTGATGCTTCTAATACCGGTTTAGGGGGCGTCCTAACACAGAAAATCAATGGTGAGGAAAGAGTGATAGCATATGCCAGTAGAACTTTATCAAGGGCTGAACGTAACTATTCGGTTGTTGAAAAAGAATGTTTAGCAGTACTCTTTAATATCGAAAAGTTTCGACCTTACATAGAAGGTGTTCCTTTCACGGTCATAACAGATCATTATAGTTTATTGTGGCTTAATTCTATTAAAAACCCTAGTGGCAAACTAGCGCGTTGGGCGATTAGGCTGAGATAACATACGTTTAATTTAATTCATAGAAAAGGAGTCCACAATGTTATTCCTGACGCTTTGTCAAGAATACCAGATCATACAGTGGACGAAAACAGTCTTAATGCACAGATTGGCGTAAGAATTGATACAGTTGATATAGATCGCATTGATCCATGGTACGATAATTTACGGCAGCAAATTAAAGAATTTCCTGAAAATTTTCCGCAGTGGAAAGTGAAAAATAATTTCGTCTACAAGTTTATCCCAAACCAGTTGCCTTTAAAAGTTAATGTACCCGAGTGGAAACTACTAGTTCCTAAACCACAGAGAGAGGAAATTATAGACATGTGTCATACTCCTCCTACTTCTGGTCATTTTGGTTTTTGTAAAACTCTTCACAGGGTTCAGGAACAGTATTATTGGCCAAAAATGCGTTTTGATATCTTAAAGTTTGTGAGGACTTGTGAAGTATGTGGAGCGCAGAAATCTCCAAATACACTACCTATGGGACTGATGGGAAAAAAGAGAAAACGGTCAATTACCCTTTTCAAGTCATAGCAGCTGATCTAGTAGGCCCATTTCCACGTTCAAAAAAGGGAAATAAATGGCTTCTCGTGGTTTCTTGCTGGTTTACAAAGTATACCATGCTATTTCCTTTGAAAAGCTCTAAAGCTGAATATATAGAGAAAATTTTGGATAATAATGTCTTTCTAATCAACGGTGTTCCATCGCTCTTGATATGCGATAACGGTACTCAGTTTACCTCTAAGAGTTTTAAGAGCTTAAGTGAAACTTATGGTTTTAACATCCGTTTTAATCCCGTGTACACAGCAAGACACGAAGTAACAGGGTTTACACCGTCTTTCTTAGTTTACGGCAGACATATAACATACCTCTAGCTGGATCGTATTATAAAAATTTAGATTTGGATGTCAATGTTGACAGCGAAATAATTTCGAGTAACAGGGGTGCGTACGCCGAAAATTTAAAGGGTTTAAATGATATTTTCACCGACGTGCGTAGTAGGATACATAAGGCTTATGAAAGGAACAGTAAGTCTTACAACCTTAGAAAAAGGGATTTTTCCTTTAATGTAGGTGATCACGTTTGGCGAAAAAATAAAATTCTTTCCAGTGCAGCTGATAAATTCACATCTAAGTTGGTACCTAAGTATGTGCATTGCGTGATAAGAGAAAAGATTTCAGATTTAGTTTATGGTTTAGTTAATTTAGATGGGACAAAAGTAGGACAATGGCATATTAAAGACTTAAAACCATTCAATGGACCTAGCCCTAGTGAAAGTTTGTCAGAAGAAGAATAATTTATATTTACATTATCTTAATTGCTTTACTTTATTTTTTTTGATGTTGCTCTGTGGAGGTGACGACCTCGTTTTTTTGACTGTTATAAAAGTTGAGCAGAGTATAGCTTACTTTTATTATTTTTTTTTGCTAAGGTTTTGGGTACTGATCATATCCAAACTTAGGTTGATTGTGGTTGATGTTTAGCATCGACTCAGTTTTTGCGAGCTTGCGAAAGAGTCACACTCAGGATATATCATAAGACTGGTATGTCGCTGGTCGCGGGATTTGATTTGCTAATGACCCCAAATAATATCCAGTTCTTGACACTTGGAAGCGAAATTTTGATTAGAGGCAATCCAAAGTGATCTTGAGTTTGGACAAGCGCAAGATGGAGCTCGCGTGGTATGATGTTGAGTCAAAAGATTTTTTATGAGCAATTTCAAAGTTTGTTACCCGAGTGGGTGTATTTTTATTACCTTAATGGTATATTTTGGGTGCAATTAAGAGTAAATTGATTTAGGTTTATCCAGTAAGTCTAAGACTTGGATTAATTTGATTTAGATCTTCTTCTGAATTGACAAACTGAGGGTATTTTCTATTTTTTTCAGGGCCGTTTAAACGTTACCTTTGAGTCACTAATTTTTTAAAAATTTTTTTGCATAGACTCATAGGCGTATGATGAGTTTTTTCGGTCTACTATCAGATTGATAGGAAATTGAAGTCCTGCAGGAGAACTAAAGGCTGATCATTTACTGGAGATGAGAGCAGAGTAAGACAGTTGTTTCACAAAGAAATGATCAAAATCTGATACCGAGATGAGAACCTTGTCAAGAGTGGCTAAGCGCAGTGAAGGAAGATTCCTAACCGAATTTTTAGATTTCCAAGAGGTAATCTAGAAGTTTGGGCTGACAGAAAACGGTTATGCCTGATACCTGTAGCAGTTTTTCTTCTAGAGGCTATTGTCTAGGGAGACGATTAACACCATGATCGAATATTTTAGCTGTCAACGATGCTTTCTTCTTGTTTCTGACTAAGCTGGAAAAGCTCTTGTCGTCTTCAAAAGTTTGGTTGCATTGCCACCGAAATATTGAGAAATTTTTGCCTCATGTAGCTTTTTAAGCTCATTTTCATTTTTTGTAAATTTCCGTAAGAAGCTTGGTTACGTCAACCTTGTAAACCTTTTAGGTTGTATCCCATGAGTTATCTGTTTTTACAGGCTGTGATGCACCGGGTGCTAACAGATGCCGTTACGACGTTTGGCAGGAAGTTAGTCTTCTTGAGGAACAGACTGATTGGAAGGGTAGTCTATGGAGGGCGAACGTTTGACCTTTGGGACCTTTAGAGGTTTTGTTACCCAATGGTTATTTCTATTTGAGCCAAAGGAGAGCCCAGCTACTGTAGTCGACCTCAGCTCCAATTAGCCTATTAGTGGTGACAGGCTGTTGGCAGTAGTGTGTTTTCGGAACACCCTATTGATTAATTTTTTTGACTTATGGTGGTGTGGTAGACACCGTTTTAGTTTAATGGATGCTATAATCTACTCCCTTTTGTTGGTGGACACCAGGGTCACCATTTCCGTATTCTATTGTCTCCACCTTTCAGTATATCGTGGTAAGGTGTTTGTCTCCTGTTATGTGGGATGAATTAGATGTTTTTCGTTGTTGTTCTAGGGCGAGACCAGTACAGGAGGGTTTTTCATGCAATTTGAAGAAGCGTAATGCTGGTTAAGTCAAATATCTCTGTGTAGACACCCTGAAGAATGACGGAGGGCGTTTTTTTTTTTCTGGCTCATGTTCCTAGGCAGATTTGTCACTTTGGTGCGATGTGCCGAAGATTTGTTTAGCTTTTGCTAAGAGCTTTCACCAAGCTCGATATGGAGTTATCATAACCAAGAGTTTGGGATTTGAACTCCTGTATATATTTCTGTATATATTTCTGTATATATTTCTGTGTATTGGTTGCCTGAGGGCATGTGCTCAAAATGTGTGATTTTGAGTCGTTTTGCTTATGGACTCCTATATATAGGATTATGACTTTAGGGAGGTCCTATTTCGAGACTTGCTGTCTCATATAGTTATATTGGGAATGTTTCCTTGAATGTTAGTTGCGCGTGGACTAATCATTAGTGAACATTGCTTTTTGAAGCAGGATCATTCAGTTTAGTGAATTTTAGCTTTTATAGCTATTCACTGTGTTTAGAGTGAATTTTAGCTTTTATAGCTATTCACTGTGCCTATAGTGATATTGTTAGCTTTTATAGCTGCTCACTATGTTAATGGCGAGATTGTTCTTTTAGAACGCAGACTTTGTGTAGTCGAGGACTATTTACAGAGTGTTTTCTTGGCGAGGAGCCGAGCTTTTTTCTGGCGATGTACCAGAATGTTTTCTTGGCGAGGAGCCGAGGCTTTTTTCTGGCGATATACCAGAGTGACTTTGTGTAGTCGAGGACTATTTACAGAGTGTTTTCTTGGCGAGGAGCCGAGGTTTTTTCTGGCGATATACCAGAGTGTTTTCTTGGCGAGGAGCCGAGGTTTTTTCTGGCGATATACTAGAGTGTTTTCTTGGCGAGGAGCCGAGGTTTTTTCTGGCGATATACCAGAATGTTTTGTTGGCGATGAGCTGACGTGTTTTCTGGCGATCAACCAGAGCGTTTCCCTGGCGATTTTTGCATGTCTGGATGTCTCAGGACGTCGACATTGCGCGATGTAGCGTTTTCCCTGGCGATTTTAGCATGTCTGGATGTCTTAGGACGTCGACATTGCGCTGTAGAGGCGATTATTTTCAGAGTGCGACTAGTAGTGATACTAGATTTGGAATGTTCTCTTAGCGATGAGCTAGAGCATTGAGGGCGATTTTTCCCAAGCGTTTGTCTGGAGTTTCATCCAGATGTTTTTCTTAGCCTTGTGCTAAATGGTCTTACAAGACTTTTTCCTTTTAGTGTTAATGATTGCACTAGAATCATTTTTTTATTTTTCTTTATTTAAGAATTTTTCTAAATTTCTTTTGCTGAAATAGAAAATTTTCTGACAATCCTTAAACTATTTTAAGGGGGGTGTTCATATTTTGTTTCCGTTCACTTTTTTTGATTTAGACAAGAGTCTAGACAAAGTTATATTTTTTGTTTTGGTAACAATAATAGAGCTGATTCTTTTATATACGAAGACCACGATTGTTACTTTGGAAAGGTATTTCTTATGTTCATGCAAGGATTTTTATTTACTTTTTGATGTACTTAACCTTAGTGCTTAATTAAGTTAAGTCTAGTTATAAGATTCTTGTGTACATGCAAAGATTTTCATTTGGTTTTCATTGTACTTAATATTAGTGCTTAATTAAATTAAGTCTAGTAGTAAGGTCCGAAGTTTGTAATTTTGTTTTAAGTTCTGACCTTAGTATTAAGTGATAGTGTACCACTTTGTACCTTTTCATAAGTAGCCTTAGTTTAATAGACTAGTGTAGTCTATTTCTTTTTGGAAGGGGGTAATGTAACATTCATTTTTTCCTAGATTTTAAGACCATGTAATGTTACTGATTTTTGGCTTTATATTGTACTTCTTTTCATTTTTGTATCGAGCAGTGTATTACACTGGAATTCCTAGCCGCTCGTTATATAGTGTGCAGTGCGGGTTGCCGACCGAATCCATCGTATTCGTAGTACGCCGGGATTGGTGAAATGTTTGTTTCCGGAGTTTGGTTCCGGCGTCGCCATTTTAGGGACAGAGTTCTCACGGCTTATTTAAGGGTCCGGAGAACGCACATCTTGGCTTACTTCCATCGAGCCGCCGAGGGGCTTACTTCCACCGAGCCGCCAACGGGCTTACTTCCACCGAGCCGCCAAGAAGGCTTACTTCGACCGAGCCGCAGTAGAGGCTTCTGGCAATATTTACCAGAGCCAAGTTAAGCACGAGTTTTTTTTTAACGTAAAGCCGTAGTGGGCTTTGTGTGTTTTCTACATGGAGTAGCCAAAGTAGGCTCTTCTCAAAAGTGATGAAGTGTGAAATCGGTTTTGTGTTCCATTGAAGGCCTAGAAGCCCGTAGGAAAACCGTAAGTCACCAGAACATACATCAATAGATCTATTTCCCGCAAATAAGTGTTTTAACATCAATTTGAACTGATAAATCGCGAAGTGAATATCACGACTCTTCGATTTCGGGTGTAGTAAAGTTTTAGAAGTAAAATGTCTGATTTAGGGACTCTAATTTTAATAACTACTGTTTAGGCTAGAATTTTTGTAATTCTTAAAACTGCAAGGGTTGGAACTTTTATTTTAAAATCATGAATAAATTTTCTTTTTGGGGATTAAAGCTAGTGTTTCACTGTACACCTATCATTCTTTTCAGGATAAGGACGGTTGTACCAAACTGATTTTTTTTATTTACCAACAGTACACCCTTTCAGTATTTTTTCATTTTTTTAGCTGAAGTTAGATCCTTTCTATTTTAAAATGAATGGTGCCCAAAATTCGTACGACTAAAGCTTTTTAAAAATAGAAAATAATTCCAAAAAGACGTACAACAATTATCTCTTACCCATATCTCTCTACCAAGGAAAACTGAGCTAGTGTTTGTTTAATTTCTTTAGTTCTTTTAAAATCATTATTCACTCAATTCATTCTCAGAAATTAAAAAGAGGTTGCAAGAAAATTGCGCCCAAGCGTGGGAAAAAACAATTTTCACAGGGTACAAAATGACGTCACAAAAAGCGGGCAAGTTCACAGGTTACAAGGTGTCCACTGTAGGATTTGTTTTGGGATACCATACCACTTTAATTGTCTCTCCTGTGCGTCCTCTATCAGTGTTCTCTCCATTTTCATTTTTGACCGGATCCTTTCATTTAATATCCTATCGAGCTTGGAAATCCTTGCCGATCTTCGCCAAAAATCCATTTCCAGAGCATTTAACCTTCTTTTAAGAGTTTTGTTTAGTTGCCATGTTTCGCACCCATATAGAACTATACTTTTGAAGATGACGTTGTAAATCTTCGTGTTTTCTTTGCCTACTGACATTTTTTGATCACAGAATGGAATTCATGGCACAGTCCTTTCCTCTTTGCTATCCTCTCTTCCACTTCATTTTCTGTTCTTCCAGTGCTGTCTATTCTAGTTCCCAGGTAAGTATATTGGTCGCATGCTTCAATTTTGATGTTATTGTCCAGTTTCAGGTCGTGCCTATCCCCACCGATCCGCAAGTACTTTGTTTTGTTTTAATAAACATACTTTGCCAAAAACTTAGAATTTGAGGAAGATGCCATTATTTAAACAGAAAAAATACTATTGTCAAGACACAGAAATTTTGTACTTTCTCCAACCCTGTATTTTTCCCTGTTTTATTTATATCAACTTTACCTACGTTACAGAAAGATTTCTTTTCTTGTAAAGATTTAATATCTGCAGTTATTTTATGGCCTCCAATATATATAAAGTACGTTATCTGTCGGGCTACATTTTATTTTAGAAAACTCGAAATACCAAACGAAGCTTCTACAACATTTGCCACAAAAATAACAAGAGAGAATAAAGTTTTACTGATTTAATTTTGAAGGAATTATTTACCTTATTTAATATTTATAAGTTTTAAAAAATATACATATATAGAAAAAGATTAAGATTAATAAATAATTGTGATTTACGGAAGCTTAATAATTTATAATAAATATAGCACAAAAAAAAGAATTATAAAAATATTCTGTACATTTAGTAGTTTTACACATATTTTATCTTAAGTGGTTACATACACCTCGAATTTTCAAAAATTCGATTTTTTTTACGGATTTTTATTCTCTATACTTCTAAGAATTATTAAAATTTTTTTTTAAGAAAATCCCCTTCCATTACAAAGTTATAGCATTAAATGTGACCTGGCGTTGGATTTGACCCGCTACCTGTTTTCAGACGCTGACTGCAGTATTACTCAGTCAAATTTTAATATTTTTAGTGTTCCGTACGGAACACTTAAAAGATTACTTCGGTGTCAGTCCGTCTGTCTGTCACACCCGATTTTCTCCGAAACTATTTGTCATAGAAAGGTGAAATTTGGTAATAATATAGGAATTGATGGCCTCATCAGAACCATGTAGTTTTTAAAAGTTAAATTTTGACTTAAGGGGTTGGTTTTGGGGTTGAAATCGGATGTGAAAAAAATTTTTTTACTAGGTCATCGAGTGTGGTGTCAAATGAAAGCTTATAAAAACACGAGTAATATATATATATATATATATATATATATATATATATATATATATATATATATATATATATATACATATGTAAATATATATATATATATATATATATATATATATATATATATATATATATATATATACTGTAATACTTGCGCGCACTTTTCTTTGCATTATTTTTAAAATATCGCAAAAAAATCGCTGTCCACTCGCCGTATCTCGAAAAGTACTTATCAAAAAATTTTGAAAAAATTCTGAGATATTCTCCACAGAAATTGAACGAAAATTATCACCTTTAATAAATTATATGGTATATATAAAAAAAAAAAATCAAGGTCATCAGTTTTCAGTAAATATTGGAAACAAACTTTATTGAAAACTCATTTTGGGGTATTTGTGAAGTCACTGATCATTTTATGCCTCCGTAACAAATTTTTTTATTTTAAAAACAATCAACGTACGGAACACTAATTGCGCAAATTCAACTTGCACTTGACCGGTTATTTAACCTGTTTTTTTAAAGTCTTAATAATTAGTTTTTCTACAAAATATCGAGAGATTTTTTTAAATTCTTCTAATAGACAGTTTTTAATAAATAATTTAGATGTTAAGTTACTACTGCTTTGTCTAATATACTGTATATTAATGTGAACTTAATATTGTCCTTATCAGTGAAATCAAAATGCCGAGGAACCTGTATGTACCAGGCTTATAAATATCAACAAAGTAATTCTAAAAAGAAATAGTGAAAAATTGTGGAATAGACTCATTGTTCTAGTAAAAAAAACTTCCGTAAACGAATTATGTTACCTCTAGTCAAAACAAATATCCGAAGGTGGATTGATAAGGCTTGGAAATATCTACGAAATGGTAGAAAACTTTGTTAAATGGCATGATTGGTCGTAAGCGTGACTCTTGTAACGGTTATGTTCAAAGTTTCAAGTAGATGCAAGACACAGTTGTTTACTGGCTGCTATCGTAAATAATCTATATTACACGTTTCACAGAACTGGATAAAGTCAAGTAAAGTGCAGTGATAAAACATTTTTATTAAAGAATGTGGATTGTGGCTCAGCAAAAAACTAAACTGAAAGAAGTTTTGAACAAATTAATAATATAGAGAATGAAAATCCCTAAAAAAAATCGAATTTTTGAAAATTCGAGGTGTATGTAATCCCTTAAACATAATTTTTTTTTGGTCGAAAATTGCATACTAAAGTTGGAAACATCATAATTTTTTTATTTTAGGAAAAAACCCTTCGATAATTTTTTAACTACTACATTATTTTACAAGATAAATTTTTATTTTTGCAGATTGGATTATTTTTTTTGTGACGTTATCTTGCAGACAAGGAGGCGCCATAGTTTTCATTTGACCTGATAAAAAATAATGTTAACATTTAAAACATATTTAAAAGAAAAAATTCTTATAATTTAAAATACAATGAAAATATATAATCGTCATTCTTTTGTATTATTCACTTAATAACCTCTAAAATATTTTAAAATTATATTTTTTAAATATACATATTTTTTGCAGTGCGCAGGTGTATGTAATCCCTTAAAGTAAATAATTAGTTCATATGTAATAAATATTACTATTTTACATTACAGTTAAACTGCAATATTTGTAACTTTCCTATTGGCTTTCATGAAATATAAAACTGATCGAGAAATAAACAAATTAAGCTTTATATAATAATGTACATATTTATTTGTTACAATATGTGAGCGGATGTTATTTTTTAATTTGATTTATGACTAGACTGAACTCAGCAACTTTACTCGATGTTCAAAAATTCCAAAATTTCTAGTAAGTTTAGCTTCCACAATTAGGCGAAGACCTTTCCTCTGTATAGATTCTAACAGAACACTACTCAGTATATATCACCACTACACCAAACACTTTATTTTTGCACTCGACGCGCGTTTCGCTAATCATGTTAGCTTCATCAGGAGCGATGATTGAAAATCATCGCTCCTGATGAAGCTAACATGGTTAGCGAAACGCGCGTCGAGTGCAAAAATAAAGTGTTTGGTGTAGTGGTGATATATACTGAGTAGTATGATTGTGCCAAAGATTCCACATTCCCAACTTAGTCTAACAGAACAGCGTAACACGTAGGCTGAAAAGTTTTTGGTCTGATATGTTACATAGATGGCACCCTTTTCAAAAAATTCATATGATTTTTAGGAAGTACCAACTTTCAAACGATACGTGTCAAAATTTCATGACATTTCGAAGATTAGTTTACAAGTTACAATGGTTTTAGTGACGCTATTTTTAATATTTTCAAAACAATGGAAAAAAAACACTGTTTTTTGATGGGAAAAAATATTGTTCAAGCAAAACAATGGGGATTCTGGTCCTGGAAAATCACTCATCATTTACTGTTATGCTGAATTTAAACGCGGTCGTACAGATACAAATGATGCTGAACGCTCTGGACGCTCAAATGAGGTGGTTCACCGGAAAACATAAAAAATCCACAAAATTGTTTTGGATGACCGTAAAGTGAAATTGCGTGAGATAGCTGACACCCTAAAGATATCAAAAGAACGTATTGGTCATCTTTTGCATGAACATTTTGGCATGAGAAAGCTCTGTTCGAAATGGGTACCGCGTTTGCTCACACTGGACCAAAAACAACAACGTGTTGATGATTCTGAGCACTGTTTGGACCTGTTTAAGCGCAATAAAAAGGAGTTTTTCATGCGATATGTGACAATAGATGAAACATGGATCCACCACTACACACCGGAATCAAATCGACAGTCAGCTGAGTGCACAGCAGCCAGTGAAAGAAGCCCGAAGCCACCAAAGACACAACAGTCGGCTGGGAAGGTTCTGGTTTCTGTATTGTGGGACGGGCTTGAAATAATTTTCATCGACTATGCTGAGAAGGGTAAAACCATTAATAGTGAATATTATATAAAGTTACTGGTGCGTTTGAAGGCAGAAATCGCAAAGAAACGGCCCCAAATGAACAAGAAGAAAATGTTCTTTCATCCAGACAATGCACCGTGTCACAAGTCAATGGTTATTGAAGTGGAATTGAAGTTCGAATTGGTTCCTCATCCACCATATTCTCCAAATTTAGCCCGCAGCGACTATTATCTATTCGCACACCTCAAAAAATGCGGGCGGGAAAGAGATTTGACTCCAATGAAGAAGTTATCGCCGAAACTGAGGCCTATTTTGAAGGCTATATTGGTGAATAAAGTCGAATTTTGCCAAAAAAATATGTTTTAAGAGACCAAAAACTTTTCAGCCTACGTATTACTATGTATACTCTATTTATCCAGTATAAAACTTATTACCTAAATAGGTACCCGGTACTTACTGAAAATTGTTGAAGTGATTCTATTCTATAAATACTTCCATACAAAGTGTTCAATGGACAAAACTGTTCCTCCCAAAACAGTGCATGCTAGGAATACATGTAGCTCTAATACATCACATTTATGTGAGGTTCAGCTTAGCATTCCTTGTACCACCCTCTTTAAGAAACCTTTTATACTGGGAACCTCATTCCTTTCGAAGTTCCAGGAATCCGTTTTCGACCAAGCACAACCTGCAATAATTCAAGAAAAACTTGAATATCTACTTTCGCGCATGTGCATGATAAAATGCCCTTGAAAATTATTTATATGTAACATGAAGGTACAAGGTCGCACATGCAATGCCATAACTAGGAATATAGTTGAAGCTAATTTCTTTTCACTCTAGCCAATTGTTTCATAAAACTCATAAATAAAAGAGTTACTATTCCAAAATTTTTTTTATATATTTATAACATATATATAAATTGAGAACGTGGCTCTGCTTTCGCCTTTTTTAAGACACTTAAACTTCTGAAAAAATGATATTAATCAGATATATTCGGCTCTTGATCAGTAAAATTGTCATTCTACATCGTTTTTTTCCCTACAAATAAGGACTGTTTTTTGCATTACTAAATACATGCTTATTATTTCCTAAGCGAATAAAATTGCAGTTGTATATATATATATATATATATATATATATATATATATATATATATATATATATATATATATATATATATATATATCTATATCTATATCTATATATTTATATATCTATATATATATATATATATATATATATATATATATATATATATATATATATAAACTTGCGTGCATAGAAATCGGCCCATTGTAAACTTTTGACTTTAACTATATTTTTTTTAAAAAAATTATTCATCAGATCAAAAAAAGAAATATGCTGTTTGAAAGACAATTTAATATGCTTTAATGTGAGTATAAATTTACGAAAACTTATTTCGACTTCCTATGTTTAACATAGTGAAATTAATGCATTAAGCAAATTAAGCTTTTTTTATTATTAACATAAATAGGGTTATTGACAATTTAAAACTTAAAACTTAATTTTTTAATAATGGGTATGACCTCCTCTTGCCCTAATAACATCTCTCATACGATTAGGCAAAGATCTAATCAAGTTTGCTATTGTTTCTTGAGGGATGTTAAACCACTCTTCTTCTACTGCAACAATAAGCTCTGCGATCGAGTTTGGGGTATGAAGTCTAGCTCGAATTCTTCGTTTTAACTCATCCCATAAATGTTCGATCGGATTTAGATCAGGACTGTATGCTGGCCACTCCATAACCCGAAAACCGACTTCTGCAATGTAATCTTGCACGATTCTTGCGGTGTACGGCCTTGCATTGTCATGCATAAAGGTAAATTCGTCTCCAATGTAGTCGACGTAAGGTACCACATAAATTGCTAAAATCTCCTCGATATATCTAGCAGCCGTTAAACCTCTTCTTCCGTGAACACGGTCGCCCCTACGAATGAACTCAGGGTCGGTTCGTGCTCCTATAGAAATTGCACCCCAGATCATACAGGAACCACCTCCATAAGCACTCCGCTCTTCAAAGCAGCAATCTGCAAATCGCTCTCTTGGTCTTCGGTACACTTTCCTTCTTCGGTCGCTACCATGGAGGCATATTCTGGTCTCATCTGAGAACAGAACAGATCCCCATTTTTCCAACGTCCAATTCAGATGATCCCGTGCAAAACGCAGGCGGGCTTGCCGATGAGCTGGAGTAAGTTTTGGACCAATCGCAGGTGTTTTAGGGGTCAGGTTATTTTCCTGCAGTCTTCGTCTTACTGTCCACTGACTAATAGCCACTCCTCGCACCTCACGGAGCTGTCGTTGCACTTGAACGGCATTAAGGTGACGAATTCTTAATGTTGTTGACACAATAAAGCGGTCATCACGAGCGGTTGTAAATCGCCTTCTGCCTGTTCCAGGTCGCCTATGAAAGGATCCAGTCTCCTCATAACGTTTGCACACTCTTCGAACCGCTGCGCCTGTCATA
The DNA here is from genome assembly GCA_019049505.1 of Pachyrhynchus sulphureomaculatus. NCBI lineage: Eukaryota > Metazoa > Arthropoda > Insecta > Coleoptera > Curculionidae > Pachyrhynchus > Pachyrhynchus sulphureomaculatus. The sequence goes on from CM032447.1 coordinate 203,528,202, forward strand.
TTCAATTGTCTAGCAACAGCTCGCTGACTAAGTCCATTTTCGATTAAAGCAAAAACTTGGGCGGCTTTTTGTGGTGTAGTATGCATTAAACTAACACACTTAAACACTACTGAGATTTTGAAAAACGAATTAATATGCAAATTTCAGTTGCAAACGCAATAATTTTAATATTTGACAAATTTGTTATTTTCGTTACAATCACCACATAAACACGTTTCATTTGTTTACCGGTTGCTACGCATATAAACGATAAGCCTTCTTGATAAATTTATATTCACATTAAATTGTATTGTATATATCTATATCTATATATATATATATATATATATATATATATATATATATATATATATATATATATATATATATATATATTTACTTACTTACTTAATCCTTATGCCTTTCTACCCCTTTTTTAGGAGTGTAAGGCCCGTGGAGTTGAGTTATTCTATTTTTTTTTCCATATTTCCTTCTATATCTTTCTGTCCTGTTTAAATTGCCGATTGCCTCTTTTGCTTCTTCTGTTTGTGTGAGTTCTGTATCTTGTTCCGGTATTATGTCTCTATGTTGATTTTTGTATGCTATGTCATTCCCATCTGATAGTTCTTTATAGTATTTCCTCCATCTTTCCATAATTATGTCTTCTTCTTTTATGTCCTTTCCTTCTAATTTTTTGCATCCATTTCCTTTCCTTTCTGTTTCTGTGATTCCTACATAATACATTTGTTGTTCTTCTATCAGTCCCTCCTCTTTCCGTTTATACCCCTCTTATTCCGTGTTCTCAATCTAATAACTCGATAATTATTTTCCATTTCTTTCTTCCTATCTATTTCTTTGATTATCTTCTTAGTTGTATTCCTTTCATTAGTCCTCTCTATCAAATTGTCTGCCTTATCTACTCGTTCGTTTTTCTTTTTCTGTAGTGCTCTTATTAGCTTTTTACTCTTCTTGAATAATCCCATTGGCTCTTCTTTTTCTTCGACTCTTCTTCTTTTCGAGTATAATCATCGCTATCCATTGTTCTTTCTGTTACAAAAACTTTACGTGTGCTCCTCGTATATTCCATTTTCAAACACGGGAGAGAAAGGAAAAAAAATGTTTTTTTATGCTTCTTATCATCGTTCTCCGGTGGTTCCTTATACACAGTAAAACGGTCAAGGTTGTCGCTTATCGTTTCGTTAGCTTCAAACAATTTCACAGAATTATTCTTATAAACTTTTAATTTTTTTTACTTATTGTCTTCTTTCTAGTACCTCTCGTTTGCAGTCGACAAAATAATTAAATGGATCGAAACACTACGGTAATAATGCTCGTTGAACGAGTTGATTATTGCGTTCGATTCACATTCACACACTTCGCGATCCGAAACTCAACTCCATATATACACTGGTAAGCAAAAAAATCGACTCAAACGATTTTGCTTCAATTAACACCGACCCTTAAATTTAATTTTCAAAAAGTGGTATTATTTTTGGTTTCATTAGAATGCTGATTTTCTACTCTTTCCAATAATACCAAAAACATTTGGATTTCTAAAAAGTTTTACTGATTAAAATGGTTTTACTCATTAGAACCGTTTTTGCTCGCTCAGCAACGTACTCGTTGCGTGCTATTTATGCCTGGAAAAACACTTGCAACTGGATTTTCCTATTATTCCTTTAACGGAACTTAAACCGTCAACATCTCTGCTGCTCACTAATTACGTCACTGGAAAATGGATACCACTCCGGAAGAAAAAGCACAAATCATTATCTTATTGCAAGAAGGGCATAGCCAACGCACAACTACACCTGAGCCTTTCTAGGGACATTACCAGGAGACTGGCGCCTTTATACGGAGACCAGGATCAGGAAGAAGGTGTACCTCGGAGCGAAACGATCGCTTCATAGTCAACACAACTCTAAGAAATCGTCACTTGACAGGCGTTGAGGTCCAACAGAAGCTCCGATAAGTTTGTGGTCGAGCTATCAATCATTGGACAGTCAGAAGAAGACTTAAAGAAGCTAACCTAACTCCAAAGAGACCAACTAACGGACCGAAATTGACAGCAACCCATCGACAAGCGCGACTCAGATTTGCCCGAGAACATGTCGACTGGACCTTAGAGCTGTGACGCTCCGTTTTATTCTCCGACGAGTTCCGAATGTCATGACAATGATGCAAGAAGACGAGTCTTTAGGAGGCCGGGGAGCGCTATATGCAATGCTACATTACTGAAACGCAGGAGGTTCTCTCATGGTGTGGGGAGGCATCTCACTAGATGCGGAAACCGCTCTGGTTTTCGTTACTGATGAGACTCGTAGCGGTGGTTTAACTGCTCACCAGTACATCGAGGAGAGAGTAGGAACACGTCACTCCTTTCGTTGGGTTTTTTGTCGATAGTTTCGTACTAATGTACGACAATGCGAGGCCGCATGCTGCTGCATCGGTGCGGCAATACCTGGCGGAAGTGGGAATACCCACATTAGACTGGTCTGCTCGGAGTCCTGACCTCAGTCCAATCGAGCACATGTGGGATGAGCTCAAAAGAAGGGTTCGAGCCAGAAATACAGCCCCTGCATTGCTGAGGGACTTAAAGGTTGTGATGGCGAAAGAGTGGGGAAGAATCCCACAGATATTGGTGAAAAAGCTTACCCGCTACATGAAAAACCAGCTAGAAGCAGTAATAAGGACTAGAGAGGGTGATACAAAATATTGATTTTGGTTTTTATCAATAAATTTAATTGTTAAACTTAAAATTTGTTTAATTTTTCCTTTCTCTTCCCCCTATTTTCAATCCTTGTTCTCCTTGTTTTCCCTTTCAATTATTTTAATCAGTAAAAAGCATGAGGTATGCTATGGAATTTTCTAGCATTAGAATTTAGGATCCATGTTAAACAGAGTCAAATAGTTTGAGCCGATTTTTTTGCTCACCAGTATAACACTGAATTTATGTAAAAGACGACAATTTATGAACAACAATAAAATTAATTATATTTAATAAATATAGTATATATGTTAATAATAAGAGAAGTACCTCGAATACATCTTATTTTTGGTTGGTTTTGACTGCTCTAAAAGGTTAAAAAAGTGTTATCTATGTTTTTGAGCTATCTTCTTTTACTTCTATAATTGATCAAGAATGTGAATTATAATATGCAGGGTTGTATAAAGTTGGTTTCCTACGATAATTGTATTTATTCTATTCAACTACAAGAGATCTGACTTCAATTTTTGATATCTTGTTTCTAATTGACAATATGCCATTCTTATTAAAGCTAAAAGATTGTGTATTTGTGGCAGACAATAATACTGTGTTTTTAAAATACATTTGATATTTTCGGATAGGTCTTGAGTATATGAAATTGTTATATATTTTTTTGAGTTAATTGAATTTTGTCTTATTCTTATAACAATAATTTTCAATAAAAGTTAAGAAAAAAAACGAACTAAGAAACACTTTTATTTTTTCTCTTATTTTCTAGAAATAAACATTAATTAGCACATGCAGACTAAAAATTTTGAAATAAAATTAAATTAAAAATAGCATCTATTGGCTCAGGATTTTAACAAATAGATACTTTTTTTATATAATGGTAAATTTGTTAATTTCTCAATCAATTTTAGATTTATCCAAAACAATGAGAAGCGTAAAATGTAAAGCAAAATACTAAAATCTTTTATAGGTTAGTAAATCACTTTAAAGGTAAAATGTATTTAGAATAAAACAAATTAGTTTCATAAACTTTTAGGATATTTTTCATTGTTACTTCTAATACACATTACTAAACTTTTATAAATCACAAATTCTGTTAAATTTAGACTTTCTTTTTTATTCTTTCTAAATTTTGGAAAAATTAAATGACGCAAAAAATATTCACAATTAAATAAAGCGTGATGTTATTTCATTAGTTCTAAAGTTGATGACAATTAATGCTAGGTTGATTTATATGTGTATATTAAACTCAATAATAAAAGTTCTCTCCCTCGTATTAACCTATCTTATTTAAAACCTATCTTTTATTTTAGATTAACCGCCTTTTTTAGCAAATGTTGTGGAAATAGGTATTTCGTGTTTCCTGAAATAAAATGTAGCCCTGCAACGACAGATAAGGTACTTTATGTATATTGGAGACCATAAAACGGACGTGCACATTAAATCTCTACAAGAAAAGCAATTTTTCTGTAATGTAGACTTTGTCAGTATAGCCGATATAAATTTTTAAGTGAAATAATACTGGGCTTTTTTTTTTATCTTTTCAATGTGAAGGAGGAGAAAAATTTCTATGTCTCCTAAAACTTAAATAAACAATGGTAATAGTATTTTTTCTTTGCCAAATATTGTCTTATTTCTTAAGTTCACAAAAATTGGTGAAGTATTTTAGTACTCCCCCTGTGTGGTATAGAATGAAAATAATATTCAATAAAATTAATGCGGATTCATCAACTAGATGGGCAGAGTAGTGCGGCGTGAAGCGATAGGCCTGCTATACCTGCCTGTAATTTAAAAATTTATGATTATTTTCTATTGTTAAAGCTTATTTATACTATAATTCCCATAAAAAAAATATTACTGGATTTTTATTTACTTACTTTGCTTCTAGGTTGACCTTTCTTTCCTGTATTAAGCTTATTAATTTAAGTTACCAAACACAGAACAAAAGCTCGAAACAACAGAAAACCAAAGTAGTGGGCAAAGAGGCGGGAAAAATCTTAACGGATAGAGAAAGAAGTAGTAACATTGGCAGATATGAAAAGCAGATATTATAAATGGTTTTAAACAGAAATAATAAAAGATGGTTAAAAAGAGACACAACAAAAACGTTAGTCATGTCTATTCAAATAGGAAGTAGAAGACATTTTGATTTTGACTAATTATATTTTTGGTTGCTTGATCACCTCTTATATTTTATTATTTAAGTTACAAAAGATTTTTCTTACTGAACCAACTTAATGAAAACTTAAGTTTAAATACAAAGTTTCCTAACCAGTTTTCTTAAATAAACTTATTTTAAGCTCCTCGCCTATTTTATTGAGCTAAATTACACATTTGAACATTATTTTAAACTTTGTGAGTATTTCGTACCTTTTAAGCTGATTTATATAGAAAGGTGTTATTAATATTTCATAATTTACACCAAAACCAAAATGAAGTGAATGAACTAAATATTGCAGAACAAGTACCAAAAGCAAAATAGAAATAAAACATCGGCGTATTAGAAAAGATGAGTTATTTTATATAGTACTATAAAGCAAACCTTGCAGCTGAATATTTGACAAAAATATAATTTTCTTTTTGCTAAAATTACTAGATGTTGACACAAGTTTTCTATATGCAACAGTTATCACAACTATACCAAACAGTTTATTTTTACATCGACGCACGTTTCGCTAATTATGTTAGCATCATTAGGACCAATAATCGTCAGTCAATTTTTGCTTCTATCGATGATAACATGGTTGGTAAAATTTGCGTCGGATGCAAAAATAAATCGTTTGGTGTAGCAGTAATAATTATTGTATAGTGCCATTGTGCCAAAAATTTTAAAATCTCAACATAGTCGCTTTCTAACTGGTAAATGATTTATTATTCAACAATATTTAATTTTATCGCATAAATTTATGGAAATATAATTGCTTTTTTAACGTAAAATATTTTATGGGAAAAATATATGATGGTCATAAAAATTACATTTTTTGTATTTTTTGGTTAAATAGGGAATTTTACTCCAAAAAAAAAATGAAAATATACAGTAAGACATTACTATCCATACTAATATATTACCCTGAGGGTTCGATCTCTTGTGCGTTTGTTTCGTAATCGTACTTAGGGAGTTTGATAATTACTAAATTACGATACACAGATAGATTTTAACTTTATTTTTTCACATTTGTAGCCGTCAAAATTTAAACAATTTATTTGTGAACTAATTTCGATCAAATTTGAATGATGTGGACGTAAAATTTGCGAAAATAATTTCTGACGCTGATAAATGATAAACTAATAATTATATTTCTTTTATTTAAGAATCGATTTTGATTAAAAGTGAACATTAGATTTAGAATTATTTTACAAGTAATTTTTGTTATTGACTGCTCTCAAGTTCCAAAGCTCTAATTCTTTTTTATTTACGGAAAAAGTCTGATCAAATTTGAACGGTACATGTCAAACGTAGTAAAAGTGTTTTGTTTGACATTAACAGCCAAGATTAAAATTTATCTGTCTTCTTTACTAATATACTTATTTAAAACAAATTTGAGCAGTAGATATAAAAGGGATTTCTTGACATGGGCAATGTTTAAAATTAAAACAATGACATCTACTTCATTTTTTGGCTGATTTTGATCAGTTCCAAAAGTTATATGTCAAAAAGATAACAAAACATATTTCAATGTTAGTATCTGTCAAAATGAAAATATTAAATGAAATCTATAAGGATATGTAGGCTATTATTACTATGAATTTCTCAAAAATTTGACATTATGCAGTAAGTGTAATTGCATTTTTCCGTACTGTAATTATTAACACACGTTTCAATAAACAACCCGCACATCCTCTCTCGATTTTAACATGTTACTACAAAATTAAGACCCCCCTCGTTTATTTTTACTTGTTGTCTAGGTCAACGCTCAACAAGACAAAATCACCGCTGATGGCTTAAAATAATACAATGTTTCCATTTCAATTACGTATCAAGATAGACCTTAAATATTTATTCCAACTCACATTGACATTAGCCCCAAAATTGTAATTCTTGTATAGTACCACGTAGCCTGAAAAGTTTTCGGTCTAGCTACTTAAAACACATTTTTTTGCAAAATTCAACTTTATTCATCAAAATAATCTCCTTCAAAAGCAATGCAATCAGTCCAACGTCTTTCCTGTAGAAGGCTTTGCCTTCAAAATAGGCCTCAGTTTCGGCGATAACTTCTTCAGTGGAGCCAAATCTCTTTCCCGCGAGCATTTTTTTGAGGTCTGCGAATAGATAATAATCGCTGGGGGCCAAATTTGGAGAATACGATGGATAAGGAAGCAATTCGAATGGCAATTTTGCCATCGTAACCATTGACTTGTAACACGGTGCATTGTCTTGATGAAAGAGCACTATTTTTTTGATCATTTGAGGCCGTTTCGTTGCGATTTCTACCTTCAAACGCACCAATAACTTTATATAATATTCGCTATTGATGAATTTTCCCTTCTCAGCATAGTCTATGAAAATTATTACATGAACATCCCAAAACCCAGAGGCCAAAACCTTCCCAGCCGACTGTCGTGTCTTTGGTTGTTTCGGGCGTCTTACACCGGCTACTGTCCACTCAGCTGACTGTCCATTTAATGTGTATATAGTACATGTTTCATCCATTGTCACATATCACATGAAAAAATCTTTTTTATTGCGCTTAAACAGATCCAAACAGCACCCAGAATCATCAACACGTTGTTATTTTTGGTCCACTGTGAGTAAACGCGGTACCCATTTCGAACAAGGCTTCGACATGCCCAAATGTTCATGAAAAATATGACCAAACATTCTCTTGATATCTTTAGGATGTCAGCTATCACACGCAATTTCTCTTTACGGTCATCGAAAATAATTTTGTGGATTTTTTTATGTTTTCCGACGTAACGACCTCATTTGGGCGTCCAGAGCGTTCAGCATCATTTGTACTACTGCGTTTAAATTCAGCATACCAGTAAATGTTGAGTGAAGGTCCAAGAGCAAGGTCCACGTAACACTTATCAAGCCATTGCTTTGCTTGAACGGTATTTTTTCCCATCAAAAAATAGTGTTTAATCAACAAACGAAATTCGATTTTTTTTCCATTGTTTTGAAAATATCAAAAGTAGCCTCATTAAAATCATTGTAACTTGTAAGCTAATCGTTGAAATATCATGAAATTTTGACACGTATCGTTTGAAGGTTGGTACTTCCTAAAAATCATATGGATTTTTTGTAAAAGGCGACATCTGTCAGACTAAACATTTTTCATCCTACGTGTTATAAAGAATATAAATCAATAACTAAGTTAGCTAAGAAGCTGCTTGAATTTTAATAAGACATTAACATAACTAGTTTAGACATTTCGCTTAGCCTATCATTAGTATATTATGCAATTGAATTTTAACCTTTGTGGTTATTTTAATCAAATACAATTCTATCGGAATTGTCAATAAATCCACATATATATTATTTTAACGGGGCTGATCCTGTAAAATAAAGCATTTTATTAACATAATTATTTAACACTCTTTCTATATACATAGCACACACAACAGTAACTGGTATCTCAAAGTGCTGATTTAGTTATTTAGCTATTATTAAATTTGCGTCAGTGGATATTGGTTGAGAAATATAGTTTCATTTAGTTCACTCCACAGACCCGGGGTTCTCCATATACAAGTGTTCTTGAAGAGAGCAGAATAAGGAATTAGAAATTAAACCCATAGAGATATGATGTATTAACGCTATGTATATTCCAAGCATTCACCGTCTGGAAAAAGTGGAAAATATTTATAAAACAGTTTCAAGTTCGTAACATTTTTCCAATGTTACAAAGAAGCAAAGTTTCTGATCGATTCCAGATCCCCAATCAGGCTGGCTTCTGGATAGAATCCAACTAGTAAAAAGTATGAGTTATTGCAACTCATAATGATGGGAAAGATTGAGGGCAGACGCGGCGTTGATAGGAAGCAGGTCTCTTGGCTAAGAAACATACGAGATTGGATAAATCCATAGCGTCGAAGAGTTATTCCGAACCGCAGGGAACAGGGATGAATATGCCAGAGTGATAATCAAAGTCAGGGGTACCTGATATGGCACATATATGAAGAAGAAAGAGTATATTGTACATACTCTTCACGTATTAGATTCTACCCAGGAGAGAGCTATTTCCCTAATTGGGGACCCAGAATTCAGTGGAAACCTTGATTCTTTTGGAACATCGAGCTGAGTTGGTAAACTGAGTCTATTTTATAAATACTTTTATAGCAAATATTCCATGGATATAGAATAGAATCTAAAAAAACGCACAGTACGTTAAGGATGAAAACCTCAAACATCGTGAGGAGTATTCCACGGATAGTCGAATTTGGAGTTTTAATAGAATTAACTAACAAATAATTTTTCCAGTGAAATTTTTTTTTTTATTCTTGAAACAAATCATGTCCAGGCATATGTGTTCCCAAGCTAACGCCTAGTAACTTAAATAACGTCGCTAACGGAATATACTATCCTTACATTACTATATTGGATTCCGTAACATTAATCTATTTAGTAAAGACAGCCTCATGAATTTTGGTAGTGTTTAATTCAATGAATTTCTGACATCCTAAGACAAAGTTTCTTACAGGTCTTTGTTAAGCTGTACAACTTCTTGCTACCCGCTATTAGCTGAAATTATTAGTTTAATATATGATTCTGATTTCTGATTTTTAAGATAGCTTCTGATTTCTAATAGATATTGAAATATGGCCACGACGTAGTGGAATGAAAGATAAATAGGTCTTAAAAGACTAGTATTCGTGAAAGTGACTTATTTCCTTCCCCTGTTTTTTAAATGCCAAGAATTGCAGTTCAATACATACTGACATAAATATTCAACCAATGGTATTGCCAACTAGGCAGTAATGTACAAGCGCCAATAGTTTATTTGGCAAAGTACCAGTATAGAAACCGGTTCCGAGTTGGAAGGTACCCGAGGTAAGTAAATGTCAGTAATTTATAATATCAAATATGGTATTTTTCTAACAAAGTAGAAAATATCTTTAAAAGGAAAATTTCAATTTCCTTAGAAAGCCAAAAGGAATATTTTTCTTTCCTTCGAAATGAAATACAAACTCCTGTTTTAAATTAAATGCCTTTTAACCGCAGCAACTAGATTAAAGCAATACATCTAAAGTGATTAAATGAAAATTTAAAATTCTTTTTTAAAGAAACTTTTAGTCAAGACGGTTATAAGTTTACTGCAATTTAAAAATATACAATGGGGTCTTTAAAATAGCTGACTATTAATTTAAAATTTAAATTACCAATTAGTGTATCTCAATTAACTTCCAGGCTTATTAAATGAGACATTTTTTATCTCAGATTAAATATTAGATTGTGCTTTATATTAAGAAGAATCTATCGCTTGAGCCTTGTAAAACAAAAAAACGAAACTAAAAAGGTCTCTGTCAAACCATCATTTATAAATTTTTCAGCTGTGTGTTTTCAACTGACGTGAAGTCAACGATTTCAATGTATTAAACTATTTTATAACACTATATATATATATATATATATATATATATATATATATATATATATATATATATATATATATATATATATATATATATATATATATATATATATATATATATATATATATATATATATATATAAATGTTTAATGATGGTACACAAAGATGATGTGGTCAGGACGCTACCTAAATTTCCATTCTAACCACCCCAACACCCATAAGAAAAGTGTTATCATTGGACTAACGGATAGAGCTCTTACCTTAACTTCTGGTAAATTCCGAACCGAGGTGATAAATAAAGTCCGTAAAATCCTTCACAACAACAACTATCCTAAAAACCTGTTAGAGACAATCATTAAACAACGAACACATAAATTCTATAATACGGCAATCCAAACACAAACTAAAACTAAGAACACAGCAACACACATACCAATGCCGTACACACCAAAACTTTCTGAAAAAATTAAATACATAATGAAAAAACACGATATCTGTGTTTGTCACAAATCTCAACACCGTCTTTCATCGCTATTCACACCACTACAAGTTCAAACACCTACTAACAAAATGTCAAACGTAATATATTCCATTCCATGTCGTAATTGTCCCAAAAATACATAGGAATGAAAACACAATACCTTGACAATAGACTAAATGGGCACAAATACACAAAAAACGCGTCTACTGCCCTACATAAACATGAAAGTACTCCAAAATAGTCACCCAGGAAAGGAACTATCGCAAACTTCTTATGAAAGAAATGATACACATTAAGAAAAAAAACAGGCATGTAATGACAAACAAGACGTAAATAACTTAAGTCGAATTTACCACCAATTAATTAATTAATTAAGTATTAGTGTCATTAAATTATTACCATAGTACAATTGTAACCAAAAGACGAATTAAACATACTATATTAAAAATTAAAATATCTGGTACTGATAACAAAACAATAAAAATAGTTTCTAATGTGTGTCAAAGGTGCATATTGAAGTGAGTAAATGTAATAATTATAATCATTTTATTTTATATACTATAGATTTTAAAGTAAGTGTTTATGTGTTTTAACAACAGTTTAATCGTCATATACAGACGTAGCGACCTATGTTGAAAAATAATTTTTAAATGTATTGATTATTGATTAGTTAAGAAATCTGGTTTAATTTGTAGATGCAATAAAAAGAAAAATCATTGAAAAAGCCAGCCACGCCTGAGCGAAACGTCTGAGAAATAAGTTGTTTAATGTATATATGTATATATGTATATATATATATATATATATATATATATATATATATATATATATATATATATATACATATATATATATATATATATATATATATATACATATATATACATATATATGTATATATATATATATATATATATATATATATATATATATATAATATACATAAATTTTTTTAAATTTTTTAACATACCAGAAACAACTATTTTATATATATACACAAGGCCATTTTTTTTATAATTTCAACGTAACTTCTACCTATATTAAGGCACTTGACATATAGTAATACTAGTTCCTGTATTCGATACTCATAGAAATCTGTCGCATAGTTTGTTAAGCACAGCCGTTTTGGCGCCCTCGTTGTAATCGTAGCGCTGACCACCAAGGCGCTTCTTTAAGTGTAGGCATAAATGGTAGTCACTGGCGCTAGGTCAAAGCTGTCCTAGGTCATCATTAATGACGGGCGTATTGTACGGACAGCCTTTAAATACTTTAACCCATTTTCTTACCATTCCATCGCTCATAGCGTTTTCGCCGTATACTTCAATAATCTGCCGGTTTTCTACCGCTTTCACGTCTTTTGCATTCAAAAAACGAATTACGCAATTTCACAATTCGAGCGATTTTCAATTGTCTATATTACTATACTACTACGTATTTTTTGTCTCTTACATAATTTCTCTAAAAGTTTTAGTTTCTGAATAAAAAAATGTTGAATATCTGGGAAAATTGAGGCCACGATTTCTTATTATGCCACTCAAAATTCAAAACTACATATCATAAGCTTTAATCTGGACCAGATTGTGTCCTAATAAATTGCGTCAGTTTATGGACTAAAGGGAGAGTCCAGTTGACGAAGAATGATATATATATATATATATATATATATATATATATATATATATATATATATTTATATATATATATATATATATATATATATATATATATATATATATATATATATATATATATATATATATATCTATATCTATATCTATATATATATATATATATATATATATATATACATACCTGCAACGCATCTATTGGCAATCCACAGTCGCCATTACGGAAGCATTCGTCCGAATTTAAATGCTTTAATGCGTGTTTAAAATGCTTCAGACAATTGAAAATCGCGCCAATTGTGAAATACGAGCAGTAATTCGTTTCCTAAACGCAACAGACGTGAAAGCAGTCGAAATTCATTGGCAGATTAGTGAAGTGCATGGCGAAAACGCTATATATATATATATATATATATATATATATATATATATATATATATATATATATATATATATATAGGTCATTCTTCGTCAACCGGACTCTCCCTTTAGTCCATAAACTGACGCAATTTATTATGACACAATCTGGTCCAGATTAAAGTTTATGATATGTAGTTTTGAATTTTGAGTGGCATATTAAGAAATTGTGCTGATTTGAGCTCAATACTGATGCAAATCTGAGAATGGATTTCATAAAATTTCAGAAAAACTAAAGTAAAAATTTAACTTCCTAATATAACCAAATGTTTTCTCTGATAATCTTATTCTACCGCAAAAAACCTACAACTTTTATAGGAAAAGTTTTTTTTTTATGGCCTCAATTTTCGGAGATATTTATCACAGCGTATTTGCTATATTTTGGATATTCAACAATTTTTTACTCGAAAATTAAAACTTTTAGAGAAATTATGTAAGAGACAAAATATACATATGTAGTAATGCAGTAAAAACGGTCAAAATAATGATGAGATGGAGAGAGTTTAGATACAGCAATATTATGATTTTATCCTCTCTGGAGTATCACCAGGAATATTGTTCTAAGTTTTGGACCTCGAAAAATTTATGCTCTTTTGTTCATAAACATACACAATAACTCTGGTTATATCAGTCGGATCGAGACAAACAAAAAACTAAACTTTTCGTAATGAAATTTCCGACAAATACTCGTTAGCTTTAAATCGCTCAAATGTGTACATAACCTACAAAATTGAAAAAAACTGGCAAAATATGTTTTTTTTTCAATTCCAATAAAAGGTTGACTAAACGAACCGATCGGCTTGAAGCTTTCAAGAAGTATTCCTTTTATTATAGTAAAAATAACCTGGAATTTTGGTACAAAAATTTTGAACTCAGTAGACACAATTGAATTTGTTATTTAAAATTCGAATTGCCCGCCATTTTATGCCGTTTAGTCCAAAACGGATCTTTTTTTTTCAAAATTTAGGTCTCGACGTCAGCTTTCCGATGACATTAAAAAAACATTTTTTTGGAGTCATTTTAACGTTTTTTTTTTTTAATTTATTTATTAATCAAATAACAATTGACATTTTGGAAAAAAAAATTGTTAACGAAAATAATTTTTTTTTAAATAATTTTCAATTTTTTTTTTCAAAATGGCCGAAAAAACGCACTTGTTTTTAATTGATTAATAAACAAATGTAAAAGAACGGTAAAATGACTCCACAAAAAAAAAATTTTTATTGGCATCGGAAAGCTGGCGTCAAGCCCTAAATTTTGGAAAAAAAAACTATTTTGGACCAAATGGCATAAAATGGCGGGCAATTCAAGTTTTAAATATCAAATTCAATTGTACCCACTGGGTTCAATATTTTTAAAGGAAAATTTCAGGATATTTTTCCTATAACAAAAGGCATATTTTCTGAAAGTTTTCGCATTTTAAACTCAAGAAACACGTTTTGAAAACTTCAATTGATTATAAACAAAAGAGCACAAGTTTTTCCAGGTCCAAAACTCAGGACAATAGCCCTGGTGATACCCCAGAGAGAATAAAATCATAATATTGCTGTATCTAAACTGTGCAATTTAAAATGCTTTTTTACTGCACTATTGTTTTTATTCGTATAATCACCATGAGTTTTTTCAACATTTTTTTAACAATTCGTTATTTTTTTACGATTTTTTCGTTTTAAAACAATTTGCTGGTGCGTATAATAGGTGAATTGTTGAAATGTGCTTTAAAAATTCTGAAAAAAATTCATGGCGATTCTACAAATAAAAACAATTATTTCTTATCTCGTACACAATTTCTCTAAAAGTTTTAGTTTTCGAATAAAAAAATTGTTGAATATCCAAAATATGACAAATACACTATTATGAATATCTCCAAAAATTGAGGCCATAAAAAAAACTTTTCCTACAAGAGTTGTAGGTTTTTTGTGAATAAGATTATAAGATTATCAGAGAAAATTTTTGGTTATTTAGGAAATTACCTTTTTACATTAGTTTTTCTGAAATCTTTTGAAATCTGTTTACAAATTTGGGTCGTTATATGCCACTCAAAATTCAAAACTATATATCCTAAGCTTTAATCTGAACCAGATTGTGTTCTCATAAATTGCGTCGATTTATTGACTAATATATTATATGAACTAACAGGGGTGTCCGGTTGACGAAGAACGACCCATAAATATATATTATATATATATATATATATATATATATATATATATATATATATATATATATATATATATATATATATATATTATATATATATATATATATATATATATATATATATATATATATATATATATATATATATATATATATATATATATATATATATACACATATATATATATATATATATATATATATATATATATATAAAAAACATTTACAGTGCCCAAGCTACTAACATTATAACGAATTTCGTGCATAAAGAGGAGAAAGTTTTTTCTGAAGAGATTGAATATTTCAATAAGACAAAAATCTTTTAAAAAAATCATCCAGAAGTTTATATTACAAAATCCGATAAGGGTAACTCAACAGTTGCACTTTATAAACAGCAATATATGGAACTTGCAGAACTTTTGTTGAATGATGAGATTTATTATAAAAAAATTCCACGCGATCCCACGTCGACGATTCAGCAGAAAGCAAATAAAAATAGTTTCTGATTTAAAAAAACAAAAACAAATCACTGATGTTAATGCAAAAAATCTAACAATTTATAACTCGATATGCCCAAAATTCTACGGTTTACCTAAGGTTCATAAACCGACCTTATCTTTGCGACCAATCATCTCCTCTATAGATTCCCCAACATCAAAACTAACTGGTTTTATAACTCAAATTTTAGCTACATCCTATGACTATAACAATGAATATTATGTGACGGATTCTTTCAAATTTTCAAGCTTTATCAACGATTTCAAATTACCAAACAATTTTCAAATTATAAGTCTGGACGTTGTTTCCCTATTTACGAATCTCTCTTTGGAGTTGGTACTCGAGAGCATCACTAAAAAAACTGGACAAGAATAGGAAATAATACTGACATAAGTCAGTCCAATTTTCTTGAAATAATTCGGTTCATTTTTAATAATACATGCTTCGCTTACAACAATCAGTTCTATAAACAAACATTTGGTACTCCAATGGGCTCAAAAATTTCTCCCATTCTGGCACAATACGTGTTAGACGATTTACTACAAGAATGTATTCCAAAATTATCTTATGAATTACCATTTATAAAAAAGTATGTTGATGATTTGATATGTGCAATACCACTTAATGGCGAAGAAGAAATACTTAGAGTCTTTAACAATTATAACAAATATATTCAGTTCACAATGGAAACAGAAAACAACAATAGCGTGCCATTTCTAGATACTAAACTTATCAGATGCGAAGAAAACAACAAAATCATTCTAGACTGGTACATTAAACCGAGTAGTTCTGTTAGGTATCTTAATTACTTCTCATACCACCCAGAAAGAATGAAAATTAACTTAATTCTATGTTTAAAAAACCGAGTGACTTCTATAAGCCACCCCACATTAAGAGTCAACAACTTAAGAAGGGTTTATAACTTACTTTTGGACAACTCCTATCCGAAACATCTTTTAAACAAACTTCTTTTCTCTACAAGTGAAAGAGTTGTAACTGATAACACTGATCAAAACCGAACAGCCAATTCTAACCCAAGAAAGCATTATGTATCTTTTCCTTATATAAGAGACTTAACCCCAAACTTGCAAATATATTTCAAGGCAAGGACCTGATTGTAGCCAACAAAACATTAAAAACCACGACAACACTTTTTACCCGTTTAAAAAATAAAACAAACAACATTAACAAATCTAACTTGGTGTATCAAATTAGTTGCCATAACTGTGATAAAAAATATATAGGACAGACTTCCAGGTGCTTAAAGGATAGACTGGCATCACATAAAAGTGATATCAGACTGAGACCATATGCTTGTGCCCTGTCTCAACACACAAATAATACCGGCCACTTGCCTAATTTTGAAAACGTAAAAATAATAGATTTTGAAAAAAACTATTTTAAAAGAAATTTTCTTGAAATGGTTTACATCAATAACCAAAAAAATTGCATGAACAAAACATCAGATGTTCAACATTTAAACGTAATTTACTCCAACCTACTTCAGATTAGTAATAAGGAGGAAGTGAGACGCCTTCAGCTACCCCAAACTTAACATAAAATATATTTCCCCTTTTTTCTTCTTTTCCTTTTTTCTTCCCTTTTTTTACATTTCCTTTTTTCTTTTCTTCTTCTTCTCACTGTGTGTGTAATTAATTTCAATTTTCTCATATATGTTTTTCGAAAATAAAAAGATGGACATCTTATTATATACCATAAATTATAATTAGTTTTAAAATAAACCGTATATCCTCTATCTTCTAGAGAGAAATTCCTAAATCTAACAAACATCTTCAAAAAAAAGTGCATATTTACCACGACTGGCAGTGCTATACCGCTCTCTGTGCGTCCCGAGTATATACATGTATAATGGTGTTAAATTTTGAAAATTTTAATTAATGACTGTTTTTCCTTTTGAATGTTCTTATTGTTTACATGTACACTGTGTGGTGAAAGAGACAAAAAAGGTTTTTTTTGGAGAAAGAAAGAATGTTGGAA
>CM032447.1:203552220-203699720 GCA_019049505.1 Pachyrhynchus sulphureomaculatus
ATAGCTTTCTCATGTCCAAATGTTTATGCAAAATATTATGTACCCGTTTAGTCGAGATGCTCACAGCACTAGCAATCTCACGCACCTTAACTCTTCTGTCATCCATCACCATTTGGATTTGATCAATGATTTCTGAAGTCGTAACCTCCACAGGCCGTCCAGAACGTTCAGCGTCACTTGTGCCCATATGGCCAGTCCGAAAATTTTGAAACCACTTATAAACTGTTCTAATCGAGGTACAGAGTCACCATAATGTTTATCAAGCTTCTCTTTAGTTTCCTGAGGCGTTTTGCCTTTCATAAAGTAATGTTTAATCACCACACGAAATTCTTTTTCGTCCATTTCTTGAAAATCACTCGACTTCCTTGATTCACACGAATGCCAAACACAAAGAAATATACCAATATGGCTAAAACTTGGTGTGCGTTCATTCAAGAGATGCTACTAACTAAACATGACCTCGATACGCGCCGGTGGTGCCATCTCTCGGCCTTTGCACGGACTTTTCAAACCAGCCTCGTATATATATATATATATATATATATATATATATATATATATATATATATATATATATATATATATATATATATATATATATATATATATATATATATATATATATATATATATAATAAATGAATGAAATGAACAGAGGTGTGAAATGTCTAAGACTGACATTAGGAAGACCAAAAATAATCACCATGAAAAACAATAACGGAAGAGAGGAAAGAGAGAAACAGAAAATAGAAAAGCTAGTACCAAAATACTATAAAGGCCTGTACGAATCTAAAATTGCACCAGATCACAACATCCAAGGAAGCGTAAGCGGAACTATTACAAATGTCAACTCAGAAAACCTGCCAGACATCGAAAACTATGAGACAGAACAGGGGCTATAAAGGAACTCAAAAATAATAAGGCGGCCGGCCCTGACGAAATAATAGCAGAAATGTTAAAAGAAGGGAAAGATCTCATAATAAACACCATGAGGATATTACTAAACGATTGCCTACACAACGCAGTCATCTCCGACGAGTGGTATGAAAGTGTAGTTATCCTCCTGCATAAGAAAGGAGACAGAGCGGACGTAAATAATTATCGCCCTATCTCACTACTCTCTCAGATGTATAAAGTATTCATGAAAATAATTACTAACAGACTTACCCCAAAGATGGATGCATGCCAGCCCGTAGAACAGGCAGGATTTAGGAAAGAGTATAGTACCTCAGACCAACTGCTAACAATAAGAACACTAATTGAAAAAGCTACCGAATACCATTTATATTTGGCATTCGTGCACTATAAGAGAGCCTTCGATAGCGTGGAGCTGTGGGCGGTGGAGTAGGCCATGAATAACTGTAGGACAGACTCTCGCTATAGACAACTAATTCATAACATATACAAGAAGGCAACAATGGTGATACAACTCGAGGAGAAAACAGGAAAGATACCAATTAAAAGGGGAGTCAGGCAAGAAGATGTAATATCCTCTAAACTTTTCACGCTTGCCCTGGGAGATGTATTTAGATCGTTACAATGGGCAAAATATGGAATAAATAAAAACGGTAAAAAAAGTCTCATCTTAACGGTGACGATGTCATACTAACAGCAACAACTTTTGAAGAACTGCAAACAATGATTAGAGAACCGAAAGAAGCGTCGCGAAAGGTCGGCCTAAAAATGAACATAGGGAAAACAAAAGTAACCACGTACAAGAAGAAGACAGAAACGTAAGGATTGGCAACTGTATACTAGAAAAGGTAAATGAATACATATACCTCGGACAAATCCTAAAGCTGGGTAAACAGAACCAGCCGGCCGAAATGTACCGAAGGATCCGACTGGCATGGACAGGATTCGGAAAGTTAGCATTTATACTAAAAAATTCCAAGCTACCACAACATCAAAAAAGCATGGTATTTGACCTGTGTATATTGCCGATTCTGACGTATGGCTGTCAAACAAGGATACTCATCAAAGCTAATATAGATAAAATTGCAAAAACGCAGAGGTCCATAGAAAGAATAATGTTAGGAATCAGGTTGACAGACCGAAAAACAAATTTAAGGATTAGAAGGAAAATGAAAGTTAGAGTTGTTGTAGAATATGTCGCTACACTAAAATGGACCTTTGATGGTCATAATACACGACACACAGATGGACGCTGGAATAATCAAATCCAGAACTGGAGGCCATAGATGGGACATCGGAAGAGGAGACGCCCACAGATGCGTTGTGGGGATGATCTGAAGAGGATAGCTGGATTTCACTGGAAGCGTGCCGCGCAGAATAGAGCTCAATGGCGGAAAATGAGAGAGGCCTATGTCCAAAGCTGGACGAGGGAGGAGGGCTAAGAAGATGAAGATATATTTATATACATTTATATACATATATACATATATATATATATATATATATATATATATATATATATATATATATATATATATATATATATATATATATATATATATATATATATACTGGTGCAAAAAAATAGACTCATACGATTTTGCTTCATTTAACGCCGATCCTTGAATTTAATTTTCAAACAGTGGTATTATTTTTGATATCATTAAAATGCTGTTTTTCTACTCTTTCCAATAATACCAATGTTTTTGGTTTGCAATTTCAAAAAATTTTACTAATAAAAACGGTTTTACTCAATCCGTTTTTGCTCGCTCAGCAACGTACTCGTTGCGCACTATTCATCTCTATAAAGATTTATTTTATCCAAAAGTTTTATAGGTCCTTTCGTTATTATTGATAATTAATGTATCATCGGCGTATCTGGTGTTATTTATATGAACACCGTTGATGTTGATTCCTTCAGTGGTACCGGTGAGTGCCTCATTGAATATCACCTCCGAATAGAGGTTGAACAACAAGGGCGATAGAACACAAGGCGGTCGCACTCCCCGCTTGATTTTAATTTCGTCCTAAAGTTGATGCTCCAACTGTTCTTCGACAGTCTGTGGCCAGACAAATTGACGATGATACGAATATCTTTGTCGTCTATACCTGTCGTTTTTAAAATCTCTAGAAGTTTTTCGTAGCGTACCTTGTGAAAGGAAAAAGAACACATTTTCATTGACATCGCGACATTTCTGGAACAACACATGGATAACAAACAATACCTCTCTACATATATATATATATATATATATATATATATATATATATATATATATATATATATATATATATATATGTATATATATATATATATATATATATATATATATATATATATATATATATATATATATATATATATATATATATATATATATATATATATATATATATATATATGTATATATATATATATATATATATATATATATATAAAGAATTTACACATTACACTACACTGGTCAGGATAACCAGATAGGTAGAATTATTGGACAAAGGTATCTTAATGAAGATTTACATTTTTTAGTTTAAAGTAAGGGTATATTTCCGAGTTCTATCATATAAGTAGTCAGGTGTCTATAATAAAATTACTTTAGGTTTAAAATAAGATAGGTGAATTTCGCGTCTCTACCCTAGTTTTATAAGTAATGTTGAATAAACGTTGGTGATGTACGAACGTATTTTTCGAGCCGAAATCGGACTCAACGATTATCCACAAAATTGATTCTATTTCTCTGATTTACACTAACCACAAAATTTGTTTATTCCTAAAATTCTTACCCATGGTGTTTTTTTGACTACGATCATACTTGTTTCTTTATTAATAACAAGTTTACATTTAACTGAGGAATAATTTAGTATAACCTCTAGTTATGCAAATATAATTTATTATTCTATTTTAAGCACAAAAGATAAACAATATATTGTAACAAAATCAAACCTTGAAACAATCTGTGCTTATTAAAAAATTCATGATTTTAACCCGATTCCAACATTGATTTCGGTAGGAGGCGAATTTATAAAGTATATTTAGGAACATTTATATTCAGAGCAGTTCAAAATAGGCGAAAATACTGTGTTAGCGAAAAATACCGTAATTTTCTTTTACAGCACCGAACTTGGATATTTTAAAATGTGTTGTAATGGGTTTATATATTATTCTGGACAAGTATTATCGAATTATTTCTTAGGTGCTTTTTCGTAATAATATTAATGGAAGTTATTTGGACATAGAAGTCGATACCTAAGTGTCTAACACGTAGACTCAAAAGTTTTTGGTCTAGCTACTTAAAACACATTTTTTTGCAAAATTCGAGTTTTTCGTCAATATAGTCTCCTTCAGGAGTGATACACTCAGTCCAACACTTTTTTAATATTTGTATACCTTTCTTGTAGAAGGATTTGTCTTTGCCTTCAAAATAGGCCTCAGTTTCGGCGATAACTTCTTTACTGGAGCAAAATCCCTTTTCCGCGAGCATTTTTTTGAAGAGCGAATAGATAATAGTCGCTGATGAGCCAAATCTGAAGAATACGGTGGATGAGGAAGCACTTCGAACTTCAATTCGTGCAATTTTGCCATCGTAACCTTTGACTTGATGAAAGAGCACCTTTTTCTTGTTCATTTGGGCCATTTCTTTACGATTTCCTCCTTCAAACGCAGCAATAACTTTATATTTGCTATTGATGGTTTTTCCCTTCTCAGCATAGTTGATGAAAACTATTCCATGAGCATCCCAAAATACAGAGGCCAAAACCTTCCCAGCCGACTGTTGTGTCTTTGGTCGCTTTGGCCGACTTTCACCGACTGCTGTCCACTCAGCTGATTGCCAATTTGATTTCGGTGTATAGTGGTGGATCCATGTTTCATGCATTGTCACATTTCGCATAAAAAAAATCCTTTTTCTTGCGCTTAAACAGGTCCAGCAATCATCAACACATTGTTTTTAGTCCACCGTAAGGAAATGCAGTACCCATTTCGAACAGAGCTTTCTCATACCCAAACGTTCATACAAAATATGACCAACACATTCTTTTGATATCTTTAAGGTGTCAGCTATCTCATGCAATTTCACTTAACGGTCATCAAAAACAATTTTCTGGATTTTTTTATGTTTTCCGGTGTAACCACCTCATTTGGGCATCCAGAGAGTTCAGCATCATTTGTATCTGTACGACACGTTTAAATTCAACATACCAGTAAATCATCGCTCCTGATGAAGCTAACATGGTTAGCGAAACGCGCGTCGAGTGCAAAAATAAAGTGTTTGATGTAGTGGTGATATATACTGAGTAGTATCATTGTGCCAAAGATTCCACATTCCCAACTTAATACCAGTAAATGATGAATGATTTTCCAATTCCCCGTAACACCTATCAAGCCATTGCTTTGCTTAAACGGTATTTCTTCCCATCAAAAAGCAGTGTTTAATCAACACACGAAATTCGATTTTTTCCATTGTTCTGAAAATATCAAAAGTTACTAAAACTACTAAACCCACTATAACTTGTAAACTAATCGTCGAAATGTCATGAAATTTTAACACGTATCATTTGAATATTGGTACTTCCTAAAAATCATATGGATTTTTTGAAAAGGGTGACATCTATGTGTCAGACCAAAAACTTTTTAATATATAATAAAAGACTGTTTTTAGTCAATTTCCACTGGTTTATTTAAGTTGCGATGACGCGTTTCGCTGTCGATGCAGCTTCTTATATAGATCTGAAGAAGCTTCATCGACAGCGAAACGCGTAATCGCAATTTATATAAACCAGTGGAAATTGACTAAAAACAGTCTTTTATTATATATTTATAATGAATTTCCATCAAGTAGAAGCTACCACCATCCAAAACTCAAAAACTTTTCAACCTCCGTGTTACACTGTAATCGAAATAGGTGATATAAAATACAAATACCCAATTAAGAGCGATTCCAGAAAACCATCAAAATACCACAGACATAGAAAAAACTGATTAAGCTAATACCTCTTTTGCTAGTACAAGTTGCACAATAAATACGGAATTTGCATTTCCCACACACACAAAGACTAATCACTACTACCCAATATTTTAAAGAAAAAATAAACCTTTTGTAAAACATCAATATTAAATATGGGAAGCTTTAATTTAAGCAAATGATTATATTTAAAATTAGCCATCCTTTATACCAAAAACAAGTAGAAAATAGCATAATACTCTTCGCTCGTAATCCCATCTCAGTCTTCTCTACATACTATTTCTTTTAAAATTAAAAATAATGAAAAATTACACAATTTATAGATTCCAAGAGTCCGGAATGTGGAAACGGAGATATACCAAGCAGTCCCTTTACCGCCGTTTCTCAGCCCTTTATTCCTTTATATGTTTAAGTCTAACTATTTAGATTCCTTGACCAAAGAATCCCGAGAAAGGCGAACAATACAATATATAACAAGCAACCTTTTTAACTTCTTTCCACACTCGTTTCAGCCTGCATATGTTTGACTATATTTAACTAAAAATAATAAAAGACTAACAAAATTTTCCCTGACTTTCACAAATCTGAAGTGTATATATAACTCGATTTATATAAAACAACCTCTCCAACTAACCCCATATCCCACATGTTTAATACTTTTTTATGGTTGACCATAAATTATTGAAAATACTAAAAAAATTTTATACCATTTCCAAAAACACTGACAAGAATGTGTAATATTATGATCCACCACTCCTTTCCCCATCCGTTTTACCTTTTATATGGTTGACTATAGTTGAAAATAATGAAAAAATAACACAATTTGTAGATTTCAAGATTCCGGAATGTGGAACCTAAGATATACCAAGCAGGCTCTTCATCTCCCATCCTCGCCCCTTTAGTTTTTTTTTATGTTTAACTCTAGATATATTTGATGTGTAGATTCCTTGACTCTAAGAATCTCGAAGAAGGTGAATAATACAACATAAAATAAGCAACTTTTTCCCCTTCTCTTCCCACTCCTCAAGTCAGCATATGTTTGACTATAATTAACTAAAAATAATAAAAAAATCACAAAATTTTCCACGACTAAGAAATCTGAAGAGGATGTATAATTCGATTTATAAGAAATAACTCATCTGACTAACCCCCCACGTATTTAAGACGATAAATAATTGAACATACTAAAAAATTACACAATTTGTAAATTCCTTGATTTCCACCATGCTTTTCTACTCCTTTCCCCATCCGTTTTCTCTTTTATATGGTATAGTTCAAAATAATGAAAAAATAACACAAAGCTCATATTTTCTGGCTTCAACAACCCCGAAAAGATATATAGAGCAACTCTAAATAATTAAAATATTCGAAAAAATAACACAATTTTCAGGTTAATCCACTCCAAAAGCCCAGAAAAGGACGTATAATACGATACATAATTAGCAATCTCTCTAATTCCCTTACCGCTTTATCCCTTAATTATTTGTTCACAAGTACGATATAATATAATATATACGAATATAATGTTCCTGCAGTGTTCTGTTTCCCTGATTATACAACGGCCTTCGATACAGTATAGTGGGATGGCTTATGGAGAATTCTTTAAGAAATGGAGATACCAGACCACCTAGTCTTCTTAACCTACAAATTATACCGCAACGACATCGCTTATGTTAGAGTTGTGAAAAATCTGTCTAAGCCATTCCAAGTCGAAAAGGGGGTGAAGCAGGGTTGTATCCTCTCTCCACTACTGTTCAATATATGTGGTGAATGAATTATCCACAAAGCGACGAAAGAGTGGAATAGCGAGTTATTAATAAGAGGCAAAAAGTTCTCGTACTTAAAATACACTGATGATACTACAATAAAGGCTAGCTCCGAGGAAGTCATGGTTGCACTGTTGCATGGAATTGAAAAGGTTCTCGCAAATGTCGGACTTTCACTAAATCGAAAGAAATGTTCTGTTCTTATTAGATCAAGCTAAAATTTTGCCTCCTCTCAAAAAAATCAACGATATACCAGTGAAGAGAGATATTATATACTTAGGCGCCAGAATTTCTAACAAGGGAGGCTGCGAAGAAGAAATTAAAAAAAGCATAGCGATAGCCAAAACTGCAATGACAAACCTAAGCAAAGTACGGAGAGATCACAGAATAAATAAAATGACTAAAAAAGGGCTTGTCAATTCACTAATACTCCCTATGGCCACATACGGAGCCGAAACATGGACTATTAATGCTGCATGCCGTAAAAGAATAGAAGCTGCAGGGCTGTTGTAAATTCTGTGTAACGATGCGAAAGAGACAAGTGGAAATATTGAAGTTATATAACGTATATCAGATTCTTGAACTTCCAGAAACCTTAAAAGGATATATGACACAACATATATGGAGTAACCTCTCTGCCTTTCTTCCTACTCCTTTAATCTCTTATATGTTTAACTGTAAATTAGAGTAATTTACAGTTAATTTTCAGATTTCTCAGCTTCAGGAACCTCGAAACGGACTTACAGTAGCAAATCTTTCCTCACCCTTATAACCCTTTATATATGGACCAAGGAGTATCTATGTTTTTTTTTTTTTTTTTATGGGTCTAGCACACGTGCTACAGGGAAGTCCCTAAAGCGCTACAGGAGCGACACGTGTGCGGAGAAAACGATTCACGTGGTTCTTGAATCGCTGTAGATTGTACTCGATGGGAAACACAGTCCTGGGTAAACCATTCCAAAGGTATGATGTTCTCCATATAAAAGACTGCTTGAAAAGCGTTGTACGAGGAGTAACAAGCTGAACCTCATACGGATGTGAAGCATTAGCGCGACGTGTACTTCTAATATGCACCGCTCTGGGAGGAATTAAAAGGGGCCACATCTTTCGAACACTTTCCATGAAAGTACTTGTAGAATAGGCTCAAGTCGCCAACCGTTCTTCGATGTTCCAGCGAATCAAGGCCGTCGGTCAATTCCGGGTGTCCAATCAGACGAACAGCTCTTCTCTGGATAGAATCCAACAAATGCAGTGTATGTTTGGGAGCGGAGCTCCAAACATGGGAGCAGTATTCCATAGTTGGTCGAATTTGAGCTTTGTAAAGAATTAACAGTTGTTGTGGAGTGTAAAGCTTTCTGGTTCGAAACAATATTCCCAACTTTTGAGAAGCTCTTCTTGCTATGCCTGCAACATGTTCATGCCAGGACATATTTGCTCCCAAATTAACGCCTAACAGATTGAGTGACGATGTTAGAGGGATGGAGTGCCCCGACATAACTATGTCGGGTTCTGCAACGTTAACTTTTTTAGAAAAAACTGCCGCCTGGGTTTTTGTAGCGTTAAATTCCACTTGGTTACTGTCACCCCAAGGTAGAATTTCTTCCAGGTCTTTGTTAAGTTGAATGACTTCCTGCTGTCTGCGGATATTCGTCTGAGTAGTCGATGTCCGAGCGTTCAAAGTGAATGAAGTCATCTGCAAAGCTGTAGATTGGATTCTCGGTCTTTTCCAGCAGATCGTTAATATAAATGAGGAAGAGAGTAGGAGACAGTATGGAACCTTGGGGCACACCGGCGTTGATTTTGATGGAACTTATCGAAGACTACGAGAAACTGGTTCCGTACAAAGACGGCGGACTGACATGGGACGACCACGTATCTTTGACGAAGGCGAAGAAAACGAAATACGACGTCTCTTTGAGGTGGACCCAACCACATCTACAAATGTTGTCGCACAACAGCTTGGTATTTCGCAGTGGAAGGTATGGTTTGTAATGCATACTGTTGGGCAACACCCTTACCACTATACGCACATGCAAGTCATTGAAGAAGGGGATCCGTTGCGACGATTAGAATTCTACAGATTTATGCTCAATATCGATGTCGAAGATGCATCTTTTTTTAAGAAAATACTATGGACTGACGAGTCGAAATTCGACAAAGACGGTCTTACAAACTACCACAATGCCCATTATTGGTCTTCTAAAGAGGAAGGCAACCCAAACAAAAAAAGAACGAAAGGATCACAAACAAGATTCAGCTTAAATGTGTGGATGGGTATAATTTCAAATTATTTGGTTGGGCCATTCTTCCTGCCAGATAATTTGAATGGCGAGGAATACGACAATTTTTTGCGGAACGATTTACCTAATTTGATGGAAGACCTACCTATTGGTTTGAGACAAAACATGTACTTTCAACACGATGGCTGCCCAGCTCACTACAGAGGAAGTGTTCGTGCATGGCTCAATGACAATTATCCCAACAAATGGATTGGAAGAGGCGGACCCATACCTTGGCGGGCGAGAAGCCCAGACCTAACACCGATGGATTTTTATGTGTGGGGTCACATGAAAAGTCTCGTATACGACCAGATGACTCCTATCGAAAACGTGGATGTCCTAAGACAAAAAATAATTGATGCGGCTGACCAAATGAGGCGGCACCTCACAACCAGCGTTGCGAAAAGTAATTTAAGAAAAAGAATGAGAATTTGTGTTAGAAATAGGGGCGACCATATAGAACATAAATTATAATTAATAAAAAATATTAAATTGCAAGGTTTTTTGTTTTATTTGTGTATTTTCCGTATTTTCACCTAGAACTAAAAATTTACCTTTTGCTACCCGAGCCCCCTTTAGGTGTCATTCTGTGTACAGTTTTCCTATTAAACTCCTAGTATTATACTTTTTTTGATAGCTTAAAAAAGACGTAAAAGTTTTTAAAATAATTTGCAGAATAACTTCCATACATTTTTTTTTCTCTTTATTGATTTAAAGTAGGAAACACTTGGTAAAAATTCGTAATTTAGAAACATTAACAAGCCGCCATTTGAAACTGTTAGTAACTAGTTCAAATTTTTTTGATGATTTTTGATACTTGACATACAGACTAACTAAAAATAACCAAAAAAATCGCACTCGAGAACCTCTAATAAAAAAAAAAAATCGATATAAAAGCAAAAAAAAACATGTTTTTTTAGAAAATCTTTAAACTTCAATATCTCGAAAACGGTTAAGTTTAGGACATCATGTCATAGAGTCAAATCGGTCAGAAACGACCTAAACTATAACGTCCTTAATTATCTAGGACGACTTTCCCTGTAACCCTGTATATATATATATATATATATATATATATATATATATATATATATATATATATATAACAAAGATAAGGAGCTGCTGCTAGAATCTAAAGAGGAACTACCACTTAGTTCAAACAAAATAACCGGTCAAGTGCAAGTTGAACTTGCGCAATTATTGTTCCGTACGTTGATTGCTTTTAAAATAAAAAATGTTGTAACGGAAGTATAAAATGATCAGTGACTTCACAAAACACACCCCAAATGAGTTTTCAACAAAGTTTATTTCCTATCTTTACTGACATTGAAATTTTTTATATACCAGATAAATTATTACAGGTAATGCACTCGTGATAATTTTCGTTCAATCTACACCCTGTGGAGAACATTCCAGAATTTTTTCAAAATTTTTCGATAAGTACTTTTCGAGATAAGGCGGGTGGACAGCGATTTTTCGCGATTTTTTAAAAATAATACAAAGAAAAGTGCGCGCAAGTATTACATTATATATATATTTTTTACTCGTGTTTTCACAAGCTTTCATTTGACACCACACTCGATTACCTAGTAAAAAAAAATTTTTTTATTTCCGATTTCACCCCCCAAAACTAACCCCTTAAGTCAAAATTTGACTTTCAAAACTACACGGCTTTGATGAGGCCATATTATTACCAAATTTCAACTTTCTATGGCAAGTAGTTTCGGAGAAAATCGGGTGTGACAGGCGGACAGACAGACAGACAGACAGACAGACACCGAAGTGATCTTGTAAGTGTTCCGTACGGAACACTAAAAATGGAAAATCTGAAGAAGTTTAAACCGTCTTGGTTCACAAACTGGTAGATGTGCTGTTAACCTGGTCAGGTGGGACTACCAGGATGGATCAGTTCTCTGTTTATGTGAACAACAGCAGGGCATGAGGCACCTACTAAATTGTCTGGCTCTCCAACACCCATGCCGACAAAGTGATCTAGCGGCCGCCAACTTGTCAGCGCTGGCGTGCGCGAATTTCTGGAGAAACACAATATGCTTGTGATCTAATGTAATAACTGTTCGATTACGTGATTATGTGATTGTTTATCATCGTATACATATTTTAATCTATTTATTTATACTATATTTGTTTTATACATATGTTTTTAAGTGTTATGTCTACTGTGCATGTATTGCTTTGTTCTATTTTATTTTTGTTATTATAATGTTGAATTGGACACGAGAAGTAAATAAATAAAAATAAGTATACTATTTCACGTTTTGCTCGATATTTGTTGATGTTATAGGTAAAAGTGGCGCAAATGAGTTGTACTGAGCTGACATCTTCTACCATCTGAGAATAGAAATACCTTACTTGAATTTATTTCATGAGATCAAACAAATCGAAACGCGTACAGATTAACATTTCAGTAGTAAGCGTTGGTGGTCCATTCTTTTTGGCTCTAACAAACTTTTAATGCAGGTAAAAAGCTGTAACTTTACCTTCTTATTAGTTCATTTCCTTTCTTTACTAATTTATGGATGCTAAACAAATTTTTATTTGTTACAAATAATATCAAAATCCATCAAAAGAATAAAATTTCCTAAATCAGCACAACTTACATAAAAAAATCTTTCTAATTCCTATAAACACAAAAGAAATTGCTCTTACCAGTGGCAATTATGGCAACAGACTTCCACTTCATATCGTCTACGACCCTAGCAAATCCACCAGCAATCTCGGTAAGAGATGGGCTTTTCTGGAAAACATCTTTCTCTCCGAAAATCTGGAAAAAGATAAAGGAATTTAGTGGTATTTCTTTTTTATTGCTAGTTATTTTGATTTCGATTTAAATTACACTCTAATGGTATATCGAAATAAATCAAGTAATTTGCAATAAATGTTTATAACTGAACGTTTGTGAAAATTACTATTTTCTGTTTATGATAGCGTACAAATTTTAGATAAACAGAGTGGTAAAAAATTATGCTTTTTTAACCCATCATACTTTAAATTATTGGTATATTTATCTTTCTATTATAATTTATGGAAACTAAAGTTAAATTATAAATTTTTTGTAAGACCATTAAGAATGTTTGCAAACAAATTTTCGGAAATAACCTTTTTGAAAAATGTAACCTTCGAAAACAAAATTTTCTAATGAAAATGGAAATTTTCAGATAACCCAATTGGCGATAGATAGCTTCGAAAAGAAACGGTCAAGTGCAAGTTGGACTTGCGCAAATAGAATCCTTACCTATGATGAGTTCCTGACATGTATA
Source organism: Pachyrhynchus sulphureomaculatus (assembly GCA_019049505.1). NCBI lineage: Eukaryota > Metazoa > Arthropoda > Insecta > Coleoptera > Curculionidae > Pachyrhynchus > Pachyrhynchus sulphureomaculatus. The sequence continues at coordinate 203,565,420 of CM032447.1, forward strand.
TATCTTAAGATCCAATGTATATTTTCACATTTTTTTCTTAGTCAATAATGTATAATAGTTAGACCATTTTAGCTGCCTACACTGTACGGAACACTAATTGCGTAAGTCCGACTTGCACTTGGCCGAGTTTTGTTTACTTAAAATTTGTTATTTTCACATACAATTTTATTAACTGTACTAACCTTATTTTATGCCTGCAATCACTGAAAATTTTGAAAGTAGGAACAGACACTAAATAAATAAATAGGTCCTTTTAAATCATAAATTTGATTATATTGATTATATTGAAATAAAGATTATACAATTCTGGGGATATACCTAGCCATCTAGGTCAAAGAATTTGATTTTTGGATTTTTACATTTTCTTTTAGCACGATATCTTAGGACTATTTTCTGTAAATTTTATAAGAATCGATTAAAAATTGACCAAGTTATACCAGTTTAAAAGATGTGCCGTTGCGTAGGGTTTTCGGAGCAGGTAGCGAACATCTGCTCTCGGGTCAGCCTTCACCGCCCTTAACTAGATTTTAATGTCTTTTAAAGTCACAAGGTATTCACATCTGCTATTCTAAGGTGCTATTGTCAAAACTGGGAGTTTGTTCAGTACCGTTGTACAGTTCACTCGTAACAATTCCCTCGTAGCAACTCAATTGTAGCAGTTATTAAAGTTTATATTTTAATTGGCTTCGTTAAATATAATGACAGCTAATGGAGTTCATTATGGCGGAAATGCACATGATTAAGCAGGTAAAGTAGATGAAGAACGAGTTGACCTGACCAAGCGACAATTGCTACAACGTACAAAAGAAGTTAGAATGTGTCCTAGACAAGAACAAATTAGAATTCTAGAAGCTTAAATAACTGATTCGGCATATGGCCCTGGAGTCAATGGTTCACTTACAGGAAAGAATTTATTTTTACTTTTATTTAATTTTTTACTATTTTTTAATCCAATTTTTCAAACCTCAAACTTTAAACGCATTTTTCTCGAAACTACTTTTTCTTGAAAACCACTTAGCGATGTTCAAGATATTTCAAGGCTCACTGAACCGATTTTAATGAAATTTGATACATATTTTCTCTATACATCTTGCTTGTCTTTGAACAAAGGAATTTCGAACAAGAACTTTATTTTTCATTAGCAAAAATGTAAGACGGTAATGCCATATTATTATTAGTTTGGTTTTTTGCTAATTCGTTTTTGAAAATATGTTTTTATTAAATTTATCTAGTTACTGATTTGAAACTGAAAATTTTTGTTTTACCTTTAGAAATTAAAACTGTACCTAAGAAAAGATTTTTTTGCAAATGCCCATAACCATAGGGCGAAACGTCAAATTAAAAACTTTAAAGAACAAAAATGCAAGTTTTAATTAAAGGAAGTTTATGCCCAAGATAAAAATAAAAGTTTATATGTTATATATATATATATATATATATATATATATATATATATATATATATATATATATATATAGATATATATATATATATATATATATATATATATATATATATATATGTATATATATATATATATATATATATATATATATATATATATATATATATATATATATATATATACAGTGAAATCTCCCTTAGGCTGATACCAACAGGACCGACCGAAAGTGTCCCTTCAAGAGAGGTATCCGTTTAAAAGAAGTACAAAAAAAAAGTTTTTTTAATAAAAACTGTAAATAAAGAATCTGGGACATTTAAAACGTATACTTGTACATATTTTTAAAATTTAAAAAAAAACTTAAAACTAAAGGAAAAAACAAAGATTTGTTACCTTTAGATACATATACAATATAATAGGAGTTATACATATGAAATGAGAGGCCACTTTAATGACGCAAAAATTCATATATTGTTGTTTGTCTCCTCTTTTTATTTAAAATGGTGTCCACAAATCGTATTTTTAATTTGGAAAGAAGCTCTATAGACTCTGTATCCCCGTTATTTTCGGCAAAACTTTTAAGCTGCTGGGTTAGGGTAATAGCTTCACCATATTTTGGGATAGCATCTGTTGGTACTGAAACCTCATCGGCAACAGAATCTTCGGAAATTCCTTGTATTTCAACTTGATTTTCAATTTCTTGTTCTGAATGTGGATTTTCAAGATACAAATTTTAATCTATGTTCAAAAGATCATTAAGGTTTTCATTATCAGTCAACACCAACAAATTCTTATTTTTAAGGATATCTGCAAGTACTTTAAGTGGTAAGTCATCTTCTGGATCAGCCAGCATGTAGCAGCCTCAGTTAACTGGTCTTCACTTTGCATATTTTCATTCATAAATCCCGCTTTACGAAAGCAAATTTTTAACTGTTTCCTCGGTTACTTGTTCCCAAGCGGTTTTTGCAAAGTAAACTGCCTCCAGTGGTGTAATTTTCTTAATTAACTCAAAAATTGTACCAGCAGTTTCAGTGATTACTATCAGTATTAGACTTCGATAATAAATTTTAAATTTTTTTATAATTTCCTGGTCAAGTGGTTGACAAGCTGATGTACAGTTAGGAGGCAGAAACAAGATTTTTATATTTTCGGACGTCTTTTGGATTGTCTAAAAATAACAAAATGTTTCTTTCTTCTTTTGTCATTTTCCAATTAAGATCTTGTCATAATTTTCCTGCCATTCAAGCTTTATTATATTTCCAAGTTACAGGCAGTTTGTTTATGTTAATATTTTTAAAAGCTCTGGGTTTAGCTGCCTTAGCAATGATTAAGAGTTTTTCTTTTTCTCCCGCCATATTTGCACAATGGTTGTAAACCTCTCTTTGGGATATTTGCTACCAACACATTTTTCTTTTTTTAATGTTAGCGTTTTGTTGAGTAGAGCCCTAAAATACAGACCTGTCTCATCGGCATTATAGAAAATCCCTTAATTAAAGAAGGGCATTTTTCCCAAAATGATGAAACATCTTCAGCAATAACCGAAGCTCCTTCTCCTGAAATCGCTTAAAAATTTATGTTGTGGCGGATTCTAATTTTATTAAGCCAACCAGAAGAAGCATTGAATGTAGAATGTCCCAAAGACTTGGCTATTTCTTTTGCTTTGCATTGTATTAGCGGACCTGAAAAAAACATTAACGATAAGTTTTTTTGCATTTTTGTCACGATAAGCCTACTGATGCTCTCATCCCTTTTATCCATTCTTTGAATTGATATGAAAAAAAAATCAACGTACTAATTCCAAAAAACCTTATCTAACAAAAATAATTAATGTGCATACCTGTCAAAGGAATCCCCTTATGTCGAGCTGCTATGGATCAGTTATAACATAACTTGTCAATTTTGGTACCATCACGAGTTAAAAAGCTTCTTTTTTCATTCAAATTGCTGTTCGACATGCACTTGTTTAGAAGGATTTCTTTATGTTTAATTATATCAGCAGCTTGTGTTTTTTCGATATTAAAACGCATGCATAAGTCCCTTGCACTTAACTTTTCCTTATTATGAACTTCAATGATCTCAATTTTTTGTTTAAGCGTGAGAATTTTTCTATTTGGAGCCATTTCTACAATGAATGTGTCGCCCACTTTTCGCAGAGGCGTCAGACTAATATTAAATCCCCGCGTGTACCGAAAAATTGAGATTGGTAAATGCCCGGTTTACTCGGGGAACTCCCTTAGTGAAGGCAGGCAACAATGTTCGCGCGATTGAGAAACACAACAGCGATACTCGCCACAGTAAAATGAGACAAGGCGTTTATTTTTTATTGTTTTTTGTTCGGTTAAGAGAACATTTTTTTATGTCCTCGTCCGTTCAAGAAAATGTCCGTCCAAGAGGGAGTTAACACAATGCCAATTATATGAGAGTCGGTCGAGACCATCGGAAACTGTCCGTTCGAGGGAGATGTGCGTGTAAGAGGGGTGTCCGCGAAGGGGAATTTCATTATATATATATATATATATATATATATATATATATATATATATATATATATATATATATATATATATATATATATATATATAATTTAAAATTTCTGAACCATTTGTTTATAACATTTTTTATTTCTTGGACTTTTTGGTTCGTTTGTTTAAAAGAAACACCACCTTGGCGTTTCGCTCTGACGTTTAGGGCATTTTCAAAAGAATTTTTTTATTTTACTTTCATTCCTAAAAAATTATTTTTTCAAACAACCCTACATAAATATACCTACAGTTAAATATTACATATATTAAAGCCTTTAAAAATTTATTTCGTACGCACCTTGAACGTTTGATGGATTTTAAACTATTACTTGTTAGATCCATTGGAACTAATTTGTTTTGTAATATTTCTTTAGAGTTTTTTACTGCTTTTTATTTTGTACGGAATTCTTTTTTATTTATTCAAATACATGGTAGCTTAAAATTAATAACTTAGTGTAAATGTGGGTAATGTGTGCTATGTGTGTTCTATCATTTACAGCGTGCTGTTCGTTTTTAATTTCGATCATTTCTTTGATGGTTAACTTTTCGTAATTGTGATCTTTGTTTATGATTTTGTTCTCATTAAAATTGAAGTTGTGGTTTTGTTTTGTCATGTGTTTGTGCAAGGTAGCTGGAGCGTTTTTAGTGTATTTGCGTCAATTTAGTCGGTTCTTTAACCATTAACTGGTCATCCCTATGTATTTTTTTGGGCAGTCGGCACATGGTATTGAATATATTACGTTTGATTGGTACATGGTTGGTACTTTGCTTGCTTTTCAGATTGGTGTATAGCCTCTTTAGCTTATTATGCGTTTTATGAGAGACCACAATGCCATATTTCTCCAGAGTATTTAGTTTTTCGGAGAGTTCCCTTGCGTATGGTAACGGTAGGTACACTACCGTCAGAAAGTATTTGCCCACCTAGTTATTTCAGTCCCAAGACAACAAAAACCCAGATAATATATTTTTTTTTATATTAATAAATTATTATTTATTTTCACATTTATTTACACATTAGAAAATCAGAAAAATATTCATGATTTTCCAGGATTTTTCTCATCTATGTGACTTCCTTTGTTTGTAATTACCACTTTACAAAGTTTCGGCATTCTGTCCAGTAGTTTCTTCAGAGTTTCTTCGGTTATTTTAACCCATTCTGCTTGTAAAAGTTTCCACAAATGATTTTCTGATGTTGGATTGGGTTTTCGAACACACCTGTCCAAATAGTCCCACGTAATTCGATGGGGTTCAAGTCGGGTAATTGTGGAGGCCAAGTCATCACTTCCAGAACGTCATTGGATTTCCATTGGTCTAAAAGCTCTCTCCATTTTAATCGTTTACGTTTATTCACTTGCCTAAGAAGTGGTTTTCTTACTGCAACTCTCCCGTGTAGTCCACCTTCTGCTAACCTGTTCTTCACGGTTGTCACGGTGATGGGGGTGGGCAGTTCCAGGTTAACTTGAGCCGCGATTTCAGGTGCGGTTAGGCGGCGATTACGTCTACTGGACATTGTTATATCTCTGTCTTCAGCGGGAGTCGTTTTTCGAGACCTTCCTGAACGTTTTTGGTTGGAATTCCATGTCCTGCAGGAAAAATTTTAACGTGTAGTCCACCGTTCTCCTTGGCATTCGCATATCACTCGCGATTTGTCGACTCGAGTGGCCATTTTGATGTCTCACAATTATCAGAGCCCTGTTTTCAACGGAAACTTCTTTCGTTTTTAGCATTTTCACGAAACAATTGACCCTGAATCAATGACAAAGTACTGTTTGCGAATGATTAATTTCCAAAAGAGCAATGGTATTTATAGCATAGTTTTTGTCATTAAATGTCACTAGGAATTTAGATAATCCCTAGAAACTTGAAATGAGTTCTTAGTTCAACTGGAATTCCCAGAAATCACCTCAAAACAATTATCATGCAAAATTTGGAAATTTGTTCTAATTGGTTTTTAATTTGTGATTTCGCCAAAAAAGCATATCTAAACAATTTTATGATGGAGCCTTGTTAAGAACAATAAAATTTACCTAATATAATAAAAGAGTTTAATTATGCGTTAAATTTTGGCAGTTACATTGAAATTTCTAGGTGGGCAAATACTTTCTGACGGTAGTATATTTACTTTGACTTTGAATTTTGTCTTTTTGATGATATTGTTGGTTATTGTATCTTTTATGTGCTCTTTTTTTATTATTTTGTCTATTTCATTTTTTTAAAAATTGTTTTGTGTTAAAACTCCTTTTACTTTATTTATTACTTTTGGTCTTAGTGCTGGCGAGGTTAAGTATAATGCTCGGTCTGTCAAACCAATGATGACACTATTTCTATGGGACCTTGTGTGGTTACGATTTACGAAAAGTTAACCATCAAAGAAATGATCGAAATTAAGAACAGTACGCTGTAAATGATAAAACAGACATAGCACACACTAGCCATATTTACACTAAGTTATTGAATTAATTTTAAGCTAGCATGTATCTAAATAAATAAAAAAGAATTCCGTACAAAATAAAAAGCAGTAAAAACTCTAAAGAAATATTGATAGCAACTCAGTTCCAATGTGTAGAACAAGTAATAGTGTAAAATCAATCAAACTTCAAGGTCCGTACGAAATTAATTTTAAAGATTTTAAAATATAACTGCAGGTTATGTTGTAGCTCTTGTGATTAGTCATTGAGTTTTAAATGTAAAGTAAATATTTTAACATGTGCGTGTTGTTTTAAAAATGCCCTAAACGTTAGGCCGAAACGTCAAGGTAATGTTTCTTTTAAACAAACGAAACAAAAAGTTCAAGAAATAAAAAATTATATATATGCAGTAGAACCCCGATTAACCGAGTGGCGATTATCCAAGCTCCGGATTAACCGAGCCAATCTAAGAACCTGATTATCCGAGGTACGCGCGTCTATGCTGCGTATTAACCGAGCTTCTAAAATATGTATGTACATATTTCCATTTAAAATCGTCGGGGCCTTCGGGGAATCCCCCTGGCCCTTGTGAGGGGTTCCCCTATTTATGTTTTTGGACTCTTTCAGCATGTAAATTTGCGTGAATGCAGTGCGTTATAGCGTTTACTATGGAGAAGTACGAGTATACTCACATAATTTATTTGGTTGGAGTTCTGGTAGTTAAGTGTAATTAATACGAACTGCTTTGTTTGAATTTTTGTTTTTCGTATTATAATGGAGCAAAACAAGCATAAAAGAATCGTCGTTCCTATTGAAGAAAAATTAAAAGCCATCAGAAGAATTGAAGCAGGAGAGACAATTAAAGTTGTTGCACGAGATTATGGAGTAGGTGAGGTAGCAGTGGGAGATTGGAAAAGAAACCGTACAAAAATAGAAGAGTGGTGTATAAATCAAGCCTTCTCGTCCTCAGGAAGAAAATCAATAAAAGCCGGCGACTATGAAAAGGTTAACGAAGTTTTATTCATGTGGTTTAACCAACAGAGATCAAAAGGTCCCATTTTACAACTGGAAAAAACGGTACGGTGTACGACAACTGACTGTATGTGGTGAAAAACTTTCTGATGATGTGTCAACAATTGGGAAGTTTAAGCAGAACTTTAAAAAGCAAATCGAAGATTGTGGATACACATGTGATCAAATTTACAACTGTGACGAAACTGGTCCGAATTATAAAATGCTTCCATCAAAAACATTGGCATCTCGACAGGAAAAATCAGCTCCTGGGCACAAACGAAATAAGGAAAGATTAACTATAATGGTATGTTCCAATACATCTGGCAAGCACAAAATCCCACTGATGGTGATTGGCAAGTCTGCACGTCTAAGAGCTTTAAAAGACATCTCACCCAAAGCCCTACCAGTCTATTACAAAAGTCAGAAGAGCGCATGGATGGATGCGACCTTATTTACTAACTTGAACAGAAACCGTCTTCCTATTAAAGCAATTTTGTTAATGGATAATGCCCCCTCTCACCCTGGAGAAGGACTTCATGTGGGCGAAATTGTTGTAAATTTTTTTCCTCCAAATGTAACCAGCATAATGCAACCAATGGATCAAGGAATCCTCGAAACCATTAAAAAAAATTATAGGCGTTTATATCTTGAACATCTGTTAGAATACACAGAAAAGGAGGATATTATCAATGGGATGAGAAATGTTACACTGAAAAATGTTATTTACTGGGTAAGTCCAGCTTGGAATTCTGTGCGTACTATCACTATTCAAAAATCTTGGTCAAAAGTTATTTATTTTGAGGACTATAATGACAGTGAAGATGATACTCCATTAAATGAATTAGCTTTGAAATTGAGAAGCCATGGAGAAATGTCCTGTTCAAATTTTGACAGCGAGATAGAAGAAAAAGAAAAAAGTTTATTTGAATTAATGCAAAAATTAAAAGGTTGCGAAAATGTGACAAGAGAAGATGTTGCTGAATGAATTACAGCAGATGATTTGGAAGAAGAAATGAGTATTGAAGAAATAACGAATGCCTTTCAGGAAACCGAAAAATCAGATGACGATGACGAAGCGGCGGTGGATGAACAGTATCCCACTAAGATCTCTCATTAACAAAGTTTTACTTCTTTGGAAAAAGCTTTGAGGTATATCGAACAACAACCAGAGGCAACCCCAGCGGATTTGCTTCTTCTTAATAGATGGAGAAACATTGCAGCGAGAAAAAGAAGATGCAATATGAAACAGAAGCGCATAGATACCTATTTCACTGTTTTATAATGTATGTACCTATTTATATGTTAAAAACGTTAATACATCGGTTTAAAGTATTGGTGTTTATTTTTTGAATGAATAAAAAACAAATCCGGATTATCCGAGTTTTCAGTTATCCGAGGAGGATGCCTCCCCCACGTTACCTCGGATAACCGGAGTTTTACTGTATTTATATATATATATAATATATATATATATATATATATATATATATATATGTATATATATATATATATATATATATATATATATATATATATAAATATATTTTTCAATAAATATTTTACCTAGTAACTAAAAGCCAAATGATTAAAGTGTATGCATGCCAAATTTCATTCCGTTCCAATTTTTAATCTCAAAATTATGTAGCCTATGAAACAAAGTGATCTATTACTTATTTATATTTGTTCCTCTTTGTAGAATATTAATAATCAATCACGACCATGTAGCACACGCTATTGCCAGCTAAATGCATACTGACGTTTATTGCAACCGAGGTCACGCATAAATGTCCTATCAAATTTAGTTAATAGAATGGGTATTGCAAAACTTAATGGATAGAGTAGATATTATGAAAGACAAAAGAAAAAGTTCTGTAATTTCTCTTTACTTAGTAATTATATAACACCTATGCATTTCACTTCTTTAAAGCATCATCTTCGGGGGTATTTAAATGCCAGTGAGAACAGACATATGTTATACAATTTGTAGTACAAAAGGTTACCGTGTTTAAAACAATAATAATAAAAAAAATTAACCAAAGTCTTAAATTCTAAATAGTCCTAGTATACATTAGACAACGTTTAAATATACAATAGAATCACATTAACACGTTAAAACAGTCGCTAAAATTAACAGTGTCACCAGACAGCAAAAATTAGATATAAAAGATGAGAACATGCTGCCAATATAAAAGGCAGTGGTATACCAATACAATAAAAATTTGATGATAAAGAGTAGCCTACATTGGATGCCGAATTTTAATTTCATGCCTATATTTTATATTGCGGTTCGAAACTCTGATGTCTTAAAATATGGAACGCTGTACGAACGAACAGCACATTATCATTATTAAAACCAAGCCTTCACATATTTATATTGAAATAGGAACAATCATCTAACGTGAACATAAAATTTATTGGGCAAGGCATTGCTAGTAACGTATATATCGAATGTATACTGTTGTCCGACTTCCAAATGGCGCACATGCTTTAGTTAATAGAGAAGAAAATAAATATTATTGCACATTTTGACTTTCCTTGCTAAAGCAAAATATTGTTGTATTCGTGAAAAAATCACATTCCGAGATATCTTTACGTCTGAGGGTACCTAGATCACGAAAAATATAGTCACTCATTTCCATCGGCCTGTCGGTCCGTCAGTGTGTCAGTCTGTTGGCACGATAACTCTCGAACGAAATGAGACATTAATTTCAAACTTTGCGGGTACATAACACCCAATAAGGGGATTCAGCCTGTAGTTTTTGAGCGATATTGCTTAAAGCGAAGGGGGTGAAAGGGGTGGGAGTCAGTACATTTTGTAAGGTTTTACTAGTAATATGGCAATTTTTCCTGAGTTTTGTTGTAATAATAAACAAATTTTATGCAGAAATGTTTATAGTAAAACACGTAGAGGGAAAAAAGAGTGGGGGAGGGAATTAGAGGGGTTGTTTCGTATGTATAGCGCTATATGCAAAAATTAGGGTATTATTTTTATTACTTTCAATTTTAACTCAAGCAGAGAGTGAATGCGAGGGGCGTAATTAAATATTATATATTTTCAATATATTTTAAGAGTTTTTCTAGATTTTTAATTGTTAATTAACAAATTTTAAACATTATTTATAGTAAAATATATAAGGAATTGGTGGAGTAAGATGAAGGGGTTGCCTCGTATATATTGTGCTATATGTGCTTTTCAGGATTCTTGGTCTGCAGGGATATTAAAGTGTTCCGAATGGAACACTTATAAGATCACTTCGGTGTCTGTCCGTCTGTCCGTCTGTCCGTCTGTCCGTCTGTCCGTCTGTCCGTCTGTCCGTCTGTCCGTCTGTCCGTCTGTCCGTCTGTCCGTCTGTTACACCCGATTTTCTCCGAAACTATTTGTCATAGAAAGTTGAAATTTGGTAGTAATATAGGAATTGATGGCCTCATCAGAGTAGTTTTGAAAGTTAAATTTTGACTTAAGGGGTTAGTTTTGGGGGGTGAAATCGGAAGTGAAAAAAAAAATTTTTTACTAGGTAATCGAGTGTAGTGTCAAATGAAAGCTTGTAAAATATATATATATAATGTAATACTAGCGCGCACTTTTCTTTGTATTATTTTTAAAAAATCGCGAAAAATCGCTGTCCACCCGCCTTATCTCGGAAAGTACTTATCAAAAAATTTTGAAAAAATTCTGGAATATTCTCCACGGGGTGTAGATTTGAACGAAAATTATCACGAGTGCATTACCTGTAATAATTTATCTGGTATATAAAAAAAAAAAAACAGAAATTTCAAGGTCATCAATTTTCAGTAAAGTTTGGAAATAAACTTTGTTAAAACTTATTTGGGGTGTGTTTTGTGTGAAGTCACTGATCATTTTATATCACCATAACATAAATTTTGACTTAAGGGATTCGTTTTGAGGGGTGAAATCGGAAGTGAAAAAAAAATTTTTTACTAGGTCATCGAGGGTGGTGTCAAATGAAAGCTTGTGAAAACACGAGTAAAAAATATATATATAATGTAATACTTGCGGACACTTTTCTTCGTATTACTTTTAAAAAATCGTGAAAAATCGCTTATCTCGAAAAGTACTGATCAAAAAATTTTGAAAAAATCCTGGAATATTCTCCACGAGGGATAGATTGAACGAAAATCATCATTACCTTTAATAATTTATCTGGTATTTAAAAAAAACAAAATTTTCAAGGTCACCAGTTTTCAGTAAAGATTGGAAATAAACTTTGTTGAAAACTCATTTGGGGTGTGTTTTGTGAAGTCACTGATCATTTTATACCACCCTAACAAGATTTTTTATTTTAAAAACAATCAACGTACGGAACACTAATTCTGCAAGTTCAACTTGCACTTGACCGGTTTTTTTTTTATTTTTAATTTTAATGCTAAGATTTGCTTTAAGTCAAAAAAAGTTTTTCTTAGATACATCAATACTCATGGGATCTAAAATTCTGAAAAACTGTAAATCCCAGTTTTTAATTTCTCCAAACAAAAAAGTAGGAAAAAGAGATTTTGTATTGTTTCAATACAATTATGAAAAATTTTCTAGATGTTTTAGATGGAAGAACGAAAAAATAGTATTATAAGAATCTTGCCCCGATTGGGATATTGTGGGTGAAAGGGACGAGATAGGGGTCTAAAAGGGTGAGTGCGTATTTATCATTATACACCTCTATGTGTGTGCTCTATAGAACCATTTTTAGAAATATAAATTGTTAAGTTTTCGGAAACGTATTTTTATATATATATATAAATTCTTAATTTATTATATATATATATATATATATATATATATATCCGATGTTATTTTGGCTCGTATGGAAGCTTACACTCCTTTTTTCGAAAAAATGCCCTTCCAAAGGCAAGCCTTGGTTTGACCGCTTTGCTTCTAAACATCTGGCCTACCGACAATGGCGTGTAATTCCTAACACCATAAATCGTAACACCTTTGTTCGTGCCCGGAACAGATGCAAAGAAATTATCGACCAAACCAAGGAGGCACACAATCAACGAATTAGAAACAAACTTCTCGCTTGTTCCAACATTTCCAGGTCCCTTTGGTCAGTCGCTAAGGCAATTAATCAAAATTTCACTAAATCCACCTACCACCACTCACACGGCCAGATAATTCTATTGCAACGACACCTGTTGAAAAGCGAACTTGTTGGCTAAACTTTTTGCTTCACATTCTACTGTCGATTTCCAAGGAAAGACACCGCCTACTATTCCAGAATGCCCGATATTGTCTTCAGACAGCGAATCATTAAACGTATTTTAATGAAGCTAGACACCAAAAAAGTTTCTGGCGCTGTAGGAATACCTGTCATAGTTCTCAAAAACTATGAGAGAGAACAAACAACAGTTTTCTGTAGACCTATCCTACAGAAAGAGAATATTTCTTCCCTGCTGGAAGACCTTGCCAAATAACTACCGACCAGTCGCACTGCTTTCAATAATATCAAAACTAATGGAAAAGACTATCAATCAGCATCTTCTAAAATATCTAGAAGGATTCAACATTATTAGCGATCACCAATATAGCTTTCATAAACATAGATCAACAGGAGATCTTCTGACTTATGTAACATATGTTTGGAACAACGCAATTGAACACTTTGGAGAATCTCGAGCGGTTGCTCTTGACATATCCAAGACATTCGACCGTGTTTGGCACGATGGACTATTGGCTAAGCTACGCTCTTATGGTATGTCTGAAAAATTCTGTTTGTGGCTCTCATGTTTTCTCAGAGAGCGTTCTTTACGAGTGGCGGTCGACGGACAGTTTTTTCTAAAAAAGTTAACGTTGCTGAACCCGACATAGTTATGGCAGGGGGCTCCATTCCTTTAACATCGTCACTCATTTTGTTAGACGTTAATTTGGGAGCAAATATGTCCTGGAATGAATATGTCTCAGGGATAGCAAGGAGAGAGAAGAATGGTTGGCGACTTGAGCCTATTCTACAAGTATTTTCATGGAACGTGTTCGAGGGATGTAGCCCGCTTAATTCCTCCCAGAGCGGTGCATGTTAGAAATACACGTCGAGCTAATACTTCACATCCGTATAAGGTTCAGCTTGTTACTCCTCGTACAACGCTTTTCAAGCAGTCTTTTATATGGAGAACATGGAATAATTTGCTCTGTTTCCCACCGAGTACAATTTACAGCGTTTCAAAAACAACGTGAATCGCGGTTTCCGCACACGTATCGCTCCTGTAGCGCTTTAGGGACTTCCCTGCAGCACGTGTGCTAGACCCATAAAAAAAAAAAAAAATATATATATATATATATATATATATATATATATATATATATATATATATATATATGTATATATATTATATATATATATATATATATATATATATATATATATATATATATATATGACGAACTGGGATTCCGAATTTCCACTAATTTTATTTTTAATTTTAATGCTAAAATTTGATTTAGGTCAAAAAAAGTTTTTCTTAGACACATCAGTTTTCATGGAATCTAAAATTCTGAAAAACTGTAAATCCCAAAGCTGTTTTTAAATTCTCCAAAAAAAACTTCAAGAAACTTTCTATAAATGTTTATTTGAACCCCTCCCTTAATCGTGGTATCTCATGTGCAACAAAATATCTTACATTTTGGGCTATGAATGTTTACTGCAAGAGATATATATGAGCATTTCCTTAAATTGTTGGTATGTTAGCGGTATGTATGTATATATACATTGGCTGTAAGATTAATATCCTTAAATAGATCATTTTTTAATTTACAGACATATTTGATCAAAAAGTGGTTAAAATCTGACCATAACTTGGAAACGATATCCTAATATCAACAAGATAAATAAAAATTCGAAGTCACTAGGTCAAAGAACATAAAAAAAAGTGTACCTGGAGGTTAATTTGACTAAAAGATATAAAATGGGCAAAAAATGGTCATTATATAAAAGAGGAAAACGTTATCAGGATTCGCAATGAATAATTTCAATAAATCGCATGGATAAACTTATAATACGGTACATAACATATTGATTTTCGACACTTTTTACGGCAATTCAGCGAATTTTTCCATTGTTCCCGCAAAAATTTGCATATTGAGCTGTAAAATAAAGGTTTTTAAAAAAGTCGTGTTCAGCTGTGGATAATTGTTTCTGCAGGCCCAAACAAGGATTTAAATCCAGCATAATGAGTGTCACTTTCAAAAAAAATTCTCTTTTTTGATTTCCTAACATACCAACAATTTACGGAAATGCTCATATATAAAGCACACCTGAGGAGATAAATATGTTATAAAAAAAATGGCGACGGAGCAAACCATAAATTAAATGATTCCCTTCCGTTAAGGCTTTACGGTTTCATATATATTTATGTATTACATTTTATGTCATCTATTTTCGAACGACTTATCTCTCTGAGAAAGAACGTCGCTATTATCATTTATTATTGAGGGGACTATTTGTGCTAAATTAATTCTCTGAATTGAATTCAAAATAATCTTTTTCATTTTTTTTCTGTGTTGCGATGATATTTGTTGTTTTAAGTGTTACTGAACATATTTCAATAAAGACCTTTGAAAAACCGGTAAAATGTATTTATTCTCTCAAAGTGCCAGTCCAACCAACTTATGTGTCCACCAACACCAAAATGATATTTTTAGTGTTCCGGATGGAAACACTTATCGGATCACTTCAGTGTCCGTCTGTCTGTCATACTCGATTTCTCCGAAGCTATTTGACATATAAAGTTGAAATTTGGCAGAAATATAGGAATTGATGGCCCAGTCAGAGCCATGTAATTTTGAAAGTTAAATTTTGACTTAAGAGGTTAGTTTTGGAGAATGAAACCGGATGTGAAAAAAAAAAATTACCAGATCATCGAGTGGAGTGTCAAATGAAAGTTTGTGAAACCATGAGTTCAAAAAAATCTAGGATGTAATACATGCTCACACTTTTCTTTGTATTATTTTTAAAAAAATGACCAAAAATCGCCTATCTCGGAAAGTACTGTTCAAAAAATTTCTGGAAAAAGTGTATATTGAACGAAAATCATCACGAGTGCATATTCAGTACATTACTGCTACCGAGTTGCTCGTCGCTTCTGTACCGAGACAAAATAATTTGATTTTATTTTATTTACTTATAATTAAACAATTATTTAAGTTGTAAATATTTGTTTCACACTTTTACCAGATTCTAGATTGAGCTAGATTGATTTATTGGCTATTAGGTGACTAAGATGCTACAACTATTATACATTAGTGACTAAGAAAAAACGTGACATTACATATTGCATCTTAATGTAAATACCTAAACCTAGTAGTTTTTCTAATATTTTAATTTTTTAAAAAAAATACTAGTTTTTCAGTTTTGTAAAAAAATTGCCAGTTGGGCCATTGTTTCTGAAGGTAGAATACTCATATTTGGTACGAGCGTTCTATAGAAATGAAAAAAAAAAATTGTATGTAAAGAAATTTGAGTGAGGTGCTACAGGCCGTTCTAAATAAATTTATACATTTCGACTATTTTAAATTGAAAAATCTCAAATTTTTTAAATGGCACACCCTGTATATTATTATTTTTTCTGATAGATTTTACAAATCCCTCTAATTTTTATTAAGTATGTCATATACCTATTTCTAATAGTTTTCGATTTATTTTGAATTTTCAATTTTTACCCTTGTTTTTAATACACTTGCGCTATTTTGAAAACAAATAAACAGTTAATAATATTTTTGATATGGTTTAACTTATCTTGTGGTGGGTAACGATCGTTACTTCTTCACTTCCCGGTGGTAATGAGTAGGAGCTCCGTCTTGTTGAGTCCACATTTGTTCCCTTTCAAAGTTATCAACTTCTTCAGAAAGCTGGGCTCGTTTTGCAAAAAATTTAGATATCTAGGCCCGTTAAGCGGTTCGCGGAAAAAATATGGACCAATAATTCAAAAATTTAATATTCCACACCATACCCAAAATTTAATATTCCACACCATACATTAAGCGACCAATGGCTTACCTGACCCAAAATGGATTAACTGTTGAATAATAATGCATGTTGTGGCTGTTAACTGCTCCATTACTGCGAGAAGTAGCTTCATCAGAAAACATTATTTTGGATAAAAAAAATTGGATCGGCCTGTATTGCTCTATTTATGGTGGTACAAAAGTTTACTCGTCGTTCAAAATCACGGTCTTAAAGTTCTTGATGTAGTTCCATATGAAACGGATGATACTTGCATTTTCTCGTGATGCAATTAACCGTAGATTGGGATGTATCTGATAAGTCAGCTAATTGACGGCTGCTGACCTGGAGATTATCTTCAACATGAAGTAAAATATCCATTTCTTTTTCCTCATTAGTAGCATTCTGGTTTATTACTTTCCGTTTCGTATACTCAACGCTACCACTACCATTAAACCGTTCCATTAAGCACTGAAAAGATTTTCTAGATGGTATACGTCTGTTGGGGTACTTCGCTCCGTAAAGCCTTACTGCCAAAAGACAATTTTTTCCCGCCTCGCCCAGTGTATAAACCATATCAATTAATTCATTTTTAGGAAAATCCAAAACTACTACCTTTAAACGTCACTTACTTCAACAAATTAAACTATTTTTACTTATAGAGTTGTCAAAATTTGACAATGTCTACATTTTTGTTTTGTCTTGGCAACTATGATGTTATAGCGTAAGTGTATTAAAAACAAGGGTAAAGATTCAAAAATTCAAAATAAATCGAAAACTATCAGAAATAGGTATACGACATACTTAATAAAAGTTGGACGGTTTTGTAAAATCTATCAGAAAAAATAATAAAACACAGGGTGTGCCGTTTTAAAAAATTTGAGATTTTTGAATTTAAAATAGTCGAAATGTAGCCTGTAGCATCTAACTTAAATTTCTTTACATATATCTTTTTTTGTCATCTCTATAGAACGCTCGTACCAATTATGAGTATTCCACCTTCAGAAATAATGGTGCTACTGGCAATTTTTTACAAAACTGAAAACTAGTATTATTATATATCCGCCACACTTTTTTTGAAGGACCCTGTGTACTCAAAAATAATTTTAAACCGTCCACCTTAACATTCCTTAAAATTCTTGTATTGTACATATCAGGGACCTAATTAACTGAGCATAGGTAAAGATTTTATGTTAATTTAAAAGCAATCACTGGAACGCTAATTGCGCAAATTGCCGATTTTTTTTTTGATATAATTATGTTTTTTAAAATAATTTATGAAGATTTCTGCAACTACCGGCTAGTTAGAATATCTTATTAGAAGACCATCAGTTTGTCTCTATATTTTATTGATAAAGTTGCAGAAATCAGTATCGATACAGTTTTTCCTCAGTAGAAACCGATATTGAACTTGATTATGGGTTAGTTACAGACGGATTAACCGTAAAGATGGTCTTTTAAATGAATGAAACTGGTAGGAAATTGTAACTAAATCAAGAAGATTGGCAAGACTTTTTTTATTTTTCTTCACAACGATATCAACCAACTGTTAATTTAGATGAAATCTTATTTGACAGTTAAACGTTACTGCGACGAATGCAAGAATAAGATAATTAAATTTGGCCAAAATTACGATAACAAATATGACAGTAATAAAAGCAAAATTAGAGAACTACAGTTTCAACTTTTCGTGCTGACCCATCTTGGATCCCTAACCGTTTCAGAAAATACGAGGTTTAATAAATGAGAGCCCCTTCAAACAAAACGGAACTAGTCGACAATTGTTGGAAATTAAGGCCGTATTAAAAGGTAATTTATTACCTGGAACAAAGGTCAAAATTATTATTAAACTCAAAGTTAGCAATAAACTCTGAGGATTTTCAATCTGTGTTTATTTGCTTCCATTCCTCTTTATGTTATTTCGTGAATTTTCCTTAATATTCATTTTTAAATTTTACTTTAAATTAAAGTGACAATATTATTAAAATTGTAAACAGTAACGCATACCTATTTTGATTATTCTTGGAAATTACGTACTTATTTCTGTCCTGTTCATAAGTAATTTATAAATCAATCCGACAAGACCACGGAAACAAGTTTCCTTAACAAAATTATATTTAGCACAGTTGCCAACTCTCATTAAAGGTTAACAAGCTGCTTTTTTGGCACACAGGTAGTTTTTTTGGGTGTAGAATACGATAAAAAAAAGTTTGCTAAAGTTTGTTGTACGCTAAGGTCACAAAATCCAAAATAAAATTAAAAATTCGTTTTTTTTTGGTATTATCTCGAAAAATGAAAAAGATATCGAAAAACCACGTGAAAGAGCGGGAAATGTTACAAAAAATGGTGTATAGATTTTTCCAGATTTTTTTTTATTAGAATGAGAATTTATTGAAAATTCGGATAGGTGATTCAAAAAATGTACCGCGCCTAACAGGTTAATTTGAACGTCTACGCGCAACGCTTGAAGGTTAATCGATATTATTTATAAAATTTATAAAACTTAAACCGAAAATTTTTTTTGCATGTTTTTTACAGGCATACAAATTACAAATATTTATATAATATTATATATTAAATATATTAAACTAGAGCAATGAAAAAAAATCCTGGTGCATATATCATTATCATACCTTAAGTTTTAATTCAGGAATAATTAAAAATACCCGCATTGTTTTTGTGTGTGTTGTGTTATTTAAAAATTGAGTTTAAAAGTATGGAAATTTGCCTGCTGTAGTGCACCGCCAGCAATTTTACGTTCAAAGCAGTACGAAATGGTTAAAAAAAATCGGACAATTTTTTTTAGTTACATTTGAAAGTATACTTGATATTAGAAAATCATTAAAAACTTTAAAAAAAAACTGTCTCTTTTTTGTAATTTTGCTCTTACAAAAGTGTTCAAGATAAACGTATTTTTTGCTTATTTTTGATTATACAACTAAAACTTAAAATAAAAAAAAATAACCGGTCAAGTGCAAGTTGAACTTTCGCAATTAGTGTTCCGTATGTTGATTGCTTTTAAAATAAAAGATTTTGTTACGGAGGTATAAAATGATCAGTGACTTCGCAAAAACACACCCCAAATGAGTTTTCAACAAAGTTTGTTTTTCAATCTCTACTAAAAACTGATGACCTTGAAATTTTTTGTTTTTTTTTATATACCAGATAAATTATTAAAGGTGTGTGATAATTTTCGTTCAATCTATATCCCGTGGAGAATATTCCAGAATTTTTTAAAAATTTTTTGACCAGTACTTTCCGAGATAATGGAGGCGACAGCGATTTTTTCGCGATTTTTTAAAAATAATACAAGGAAAAGTGTATGCAAGTATTACATTTTATGTATATACATATATATATATATATATATATATATATATACATATATATATATATATATATATATATATATATATATATATATATATAAACATATATATATATATATATATATATATATATATATATATATATATATATATGTATGTATATATATATATATATATATATATATATATATATATATATATATATTGTAACATTCATTTTTTCCTAGATTTTAAGACCATGTAATGTTACTGATTTTTCACTTCAAATTGTACTTATTTTCATTTTTGTATCGAACGGTATATTAAACAGAGATTCCAAGACGTTCGGTATATACTGTGCAGTGCGGGTTCCTGACCGAATCTACCGCTACGCCGCGATTGGTGAAATGTGTGTATCCGCAGTTTTGGTTCCGGCGGCGCCATATTACCGGCAGAGTTTGCATGGTTTATTTAAGGGTCCGAGAACCGACGGTCTTGGCTAATTTCCATCCAGCCGCTGAGTGGCGAATTTCCACCCAGCCGCCGAGTAGGCGAGGCTAATTGCATCGGAGCCGCCAAGGAGGTTTCCTTCGACTGAGCTAGCAAAAAAAAAGCTCATAACAACCATCATGCGAGCTAAGTAAAGCACCAATTTCTTAACGAAAAGCCGTAGTGGGCTCTCTAAGTGTTTGCTAGAAAAGTGTGAAATCGGTCGTATTCCATCAAAGCAGGAATAAGAACAGTAAGTTACCAAAGCATATTTCAATAGACCTGTCCCTGAATAGTGCCTTAACAGTAATTTAAAGCTGACTAAAAAGTGAAGTGAAAAGCACTATTTTTCGTCTTCGGGGGTTGTCATAGTGCAGAATTTAAATGTAATAACTTCTAGTTAGGCTAGAATCTTTTTGTAGAACTGCAAAGGTTAGAACTTTTTATTTTTTAAAAAAACTTGAATAAATTTTCTTTTTGTTGATTAAAGCTAGTGTCTCACTGAATACCTATCTTACTTTTCAGGATAAGAACGGCTGTACCATACTGATTTTTTTATTTACCAACAGAACACCCTCTCAGTATTTTTTCATTTTTTTTAGCTGGAGTTAGATCCTTTCTATTTTAAAATGAATGGTGCCCAAAATTTGTACAGCTAAAGCTTTTTAAAAAATAGAAAAAAAATTCCAAAAAGACGTACAAAAATTATCTCTTACCCATATCTCTCTACCAAGGAAAACTGAGCTAGGGTTTGTTTAATTTCTTTAGTTCTTTTAAAATCATTAGTCACTCAATTCATTATCAGAAATTAAAGCGGGGCTGCAAGAAAATTGCGCTCAAGCGTGGGACAAACAACTTTTCACAGGATAAAAAAAAAACAGGACAGTTAACACCTTACAAAATTACGCCCAAGCTTGGGGCAACATTTTTTCAAACGGTACAAAATAGCGCTGTCAACGCGGGGCTTTTGGAATTTTATTTTTTAAAGGGTTCAGTGTACTAGCTTTCGAACAAAGTAAAAGCTCTAACTTTGCAGATATTTTTATTTCATAATATTTATTAAACGAAATTACACTATAGCAATAAGACAAAAGCAGGAAATTTGTAGAATTATTTATTTCAATTTATCTGATGGTGGTTTAGATATTTGAATTTTGTTAATCGACTCTAAGGTAAGAGATTCCTACTTTTTTCTTAAAAGCTACTTTAATAATTCAGATTAGCAGATGTGCTGGTTTACTTTAATTTTTGCAGTGTTAGATTTATTTTGCGGTTAACCGAACAAAAAACTGTTCTTCCTTCTCACCGATGTTTTGCATGAATATTAAAAATACTTAGCTGATACGAAACGATATCTGGAGATTTTTTTGTTGAAAATTCTTAACATATTTGGTAAAAGAATTTAAATACAAGGCAATACTTAGAAATTTTTTTTGAAATTGTTGAAAATTTTTTAAATGTTTGGTAAAGAAGTTTACATATTTTAAGTGCCTTTACATATTTTTTATTTTGACTATTGGGAGCAC
The DNA here is from genome assembly GCA_019049505.1 of Pachyrhynchus sulphureomaculatus. NCBI lineage: Eukaryota > Metazoa > Arthropoda > Insecta > Coleoptera > Curculionidae > Pachyrhynchus > Pachyrhynchus sulphureomaculatus. The sequence continues at coordinate 203,587,037 of CM032447.1, forward strand.
AGGAGAAATATTTTCACGACTTTTTAAACAATTCTTTTAAATTGTATTCATTTATCATGGAAGCCTTAAATTTTAAAGTCAATCATCTACTGGAATATGAGTTAGACTATGAACTGAAAATCCGTCGTACTTTTTCAGAACGTCCGGTCGCGGATAAAAGAAAGATTCTAACGAGGATCTTAAGTAAATAAATATTCCAATAGATCAGATTGGACTAAATAGTTACAAAAAGTTTCTGATTTTTTTAAGTCTAATAAAAGTTCTCCTTCTCAATTTAAAATTCCTGCTTCTCCAAATGGTCACAAGTCTCCTTTATTCGTGCATAAATATTTAGCTAACAGACCGCATATCAAGATAAATCTATTAGGTGTCCATTTCTCGGCTTTATTTGACTCTCGTGCAAATGCCTCCGTTGTAGGTCAGAATGGTATTAAAATTTTAAGTCGTTTAAGTATAAAAATATGCCAAGTCAAAAATAGAAGTGTTACCACTGCAGATGGCAGCCGTCTAAAAGTTTTAGGTACGGTTGAGTTGCCGCTAGCCTGCAATGGTCATTATTTAGTAATTTCTGCTTTAGTAGTACCTTCTCTATCACATACTTTGGTTTTAGGATGTGATTTTGCACCAAAATTCGGAATTCTAGTAAACTTTAAAGATAATTCGTGGTATCCACAGTCCCTAGAAGTCAACTCTCAAACAAGTTTTAAAGATTGTTATTCAGAAAGTTCTTTAGACCACCTTTTCTCGCGCCTATGTACCCTAGATGATCTCTCGCGGACGGAACGCTTAAAAGCAGAAAATGTAATAAGCTCTTTCAATGAAATAAGTAGTAAAGATAGGTTAGGCCGAACGAATAAAATCAACATGTCTATAGATACGGCTGATGCCAGTCCTGTAAAGACAAGGCCCTTCGCCATGTCTCCATATATGTCAAAAGTATTAAATAAGGAGTTAGACGAAATGTTGAAACTCGGAGTGATTGAAGAATCAAACAGTCCTTGGTGTTCTCCAATCTTATTGGTGAAAAAGGCCGATGGACAGTATCGTCTGTGCTTTGACGGAAGAAAGCTCAACGAGGTCAACAAATTTGATAACTATCCATTACCGAACATCGACAGAATTTTGACATCACTCAGGAATGCTAAGTATGTATCTTCGATAGATCTTAGAAAGGCTTTCTGGCAAATTCCTTTGGACAAATCCTCTAAGGAAAAGACCGCTTTTGCAGTAGTAGGCCGAGGTCTATTTCAGTTCGTCACTATGCCGTTTGGTCTAAAGAACGCTGCTCAAACTCAGCAACGTTTAGTAGACGCTATATTTGGTCCGAAATATGAGCCACATATTTTCACCTATCTCGATGATATTTTAGTAACATCGGAAGACTTCGAATCGCATATTCGCTTACTTAAGGAAGTAAAAGATAAATTGAAAGAGGCCGGGCTGACGATAAATTTGAGCAAATGTGATTTTTTCAAAACTTCTCTAAAGTTTTTAGGCTATATTGTAGGCTCAAATTCCTTGCGTACCGATCCGGATAAAGTAGCAAGCATGGTTAATTATGCGAGACCTACTAATACTACGGAAGTTAAGCGCTTCGTAGGAATGTGTTCATGGTACAGACGTTTTATCGAGAATTTTTCTACCCTGTTGTCGCCTATTAATGATCTTTTGAAAGGACGAAAAAAAGGACAATCGATAGATTGGACAAAGGCAGCCGAAGAATCTTTTATAAAGATTAAAGAGCTATTGGTTTCAGCTCCCATTTTATCCCAACCAGACTTTTCCCAACAGTTTTATATTTCTAGTGATGCTTCTAATACCGGTTTAGGGGGCGTCCTAACACAGAAAATCAATGGTGAGGAAAGAGTGATAGCGTATGCCAGTAGAACTTTATCAAAGGCTGAACGTAACTATTCGGTTGTTGAAAAAGAATGTTTAGCAGTACTCTTTAACATCGAAAAGTTTCGACCTTACATAGAAGGTGTTCCTTTCACGGTCATAACAGATCATTATAGTTTATTGTGGCTTAATTCTATTAAAAACCCTAGTGGCAAACTAGCGCGTTGGGCGATTAGGCTGAGACAACATACATTTAATTTAATTCATAGAAAAGGAGTCCACAATGTTATTCCTGACGCTTTGTCAAGAATCCCAGATCATACAGCGGATGAAAACAGTTTTAATGCGAGATTGGCGTAAGAATTGATACAGTTGACATAGATCGCATTGACCCATGGTACGACAATTTACGGCAGCAAATTAAAGAATTTCCTGAAAATTTTCCGCAGTGGAAAGTGGAAAATGATTTCGTGTACAAGTTTATCCCAAACCAGTTGCCTTTAAAAGTTAATGTACCCGAGTGGAAAATACTAGTTCCTAAACCACAGAGAGAGGAAATTATAGACTTGTGTCACACTCCTCCTACTTCTGGTCATTTTGGCTTTTATAAAACTCTTCACAGGGTTCAGGAACAGTATTATTGGCCAAAAATGCGTTTTGATATCTTAAAGTTTGTGAGGGCTTGTGAAGTATGTGGAGCGCAGAAATCTCCAAATGCACTACCTATGGGACTGATGGGAAAAGAGAAAACGGTTAATTACCCCTTTCAAGTCATAGCAGCTGATCTAGTAGGCCCATTCCCACGTTCAAAAAGGGGAAATAAATGGCTTCTCGTGGTTTCTTGCTGGTTTACAAAGTATACCATGCTATTTCCTTTGAAAAGCTCTAAAGCTGGACATATAGAGAGAATTTTGGAAAATAATGTCTTTCTAATCCACGGCGTTCCATCGCTCTTAATATGCGATAACGGTACTCAGTTTACCTCTAAAAGTTTTAAGAGCTTAAGTGAAACTTATGGTTTTAACATCCGTTTTAATCCCGTGTACTCTCCCCAATGTAATTTTGTGGAACGTAATAACCGAACAGTCGGGACCGCTTTAAGAAGTTACGTGGATTCACATGACACTTGGGATGACAATATTTCCAAAATCCAACAAGCGATAAATACCGCAAGACACGAAGTAACAGGGTTCACGCCGTCTTTCTTAGTTTACGGCAGACATATACCTCTATCTGGATCGTACTATAAAAACTTAGATTTGGATGTCAATGTTGACAGCGAAATAATTCCGGGTAACAGGGGTGAGTACGCCGAAAATTTAAAGGGTTTAAAAGATATTTTTCACCGACGTGCGTAGTAGGATACATAAGGCTTATGAACAGAACAGTAAGTCTTACAACCTTAGAAAAAGGGATTTTTCCTTTAAGATAGGTGATCACGTTTGGCGAAAAAATAAAATTCTTTCCAGTGCAGCAGATAAATTCACATCTAAGTTGGTACCTAAGTATGTGCATTGCGTGATTAGAGAAAAGATTTCAGATTTAGTTTATGGCTTAGTTAATTTAAATGGGACTAAAATAGGACGATGGCATATTAAAGACTTAAAACCAACAACTTTTCACAGGGTACAACAAAAGTGCGGGCAAGTGCACACGTTACAATATATATATATATATATATATATATATATATATATATATATATATATATATATATATATATATATATGTATATATATATATATATATATATATATATATATATATATATGTTATATATTTTACTCGTGTTTTCAGAAGCTTTCATTTGACACCACACTTGATGATCTAGTAAAATATTTTTTTTTTACTTCTAATTTCACCCCCCAAAACGAACCCCTTATGTCAAAATTTAACTCTCAAATAGTTTCGGAGAAAATCAGGTGTGAAAGACAGACAGACAGACAGACAGACGGACAGACAGACAGATACCGAAGTGATCTTATAAGTATTCCGTACGGAACACTAAAAAGGTAGGAAATGAAAGATAAAAGCCTAAGCGTTTTTATATTTCATGTAAACATCCAGGTACAAAGGAAAGAGTTATTGAAAACACAAAAATTCTAAATTACTCGAAGGAATTTTGTTAATGGCGATCGGAGTAGAAACGCGTGCGCAGCGCTACCAGCCCGATCTGTTTTCTGTCATCTGTAGTTTGTATATTGTTAAATAAACTTTTAAATAAAAAATAATTAACTTTAAGTATAAAATAAGTGCTAGTTGCTGTTTAGTGAAGTGAAATATTTTTAACTGTTGTTTTTAGAGTGCTACATTTTACGCTTCTACATTTTAAAAATTATCAATGAAGTAATAATAAATTAATAATAGTAATAACATTACTACAATAAATAAATATAGACTTTTAAATGAAACTTACTATTATAATAACCTGAAAATACATCACCAAGACACGTAACGTACAGAAGTGTTTTTTAATAAACTTAACTCTAAAATAAGTTAAAGATTACTAAAAAATTACACTGTTATTTATACTTATTTTCAAAGAAGTAATTTTTTGAAACATATAACCCCGGTAAAAGAAGAAGAAAACCCCTTAGTACACACTTTAAAAAGAAAATTGGAAAATTAAATGAATTACGTACTCTCTGGCCGCTATGATGGATCTGCCATTTAAAATTTTTCAAATCTGTCATTCTATTCTAAATCAACACCACGAGAAACCCCTTAATAGCCAATTTCAAAATATTTAGCGGTATACAGAAACGTTAATTTTATCATAAATGAGATTGGAAGCATGATCCCAACTACAACTGAAGAGGTTAAACCAGCCATTTTATTTTAAATAATTTTTTTAAATTACGGTAAAACTAAAAAATATTATCTATATAATATTTTCGTGTAAAATTTCCTGTTCTTTCACGTGGTGCTATTAATTTTTCAGTATCTTTTTTATTTTTCGACACATTTGCGAAAAACTAAAGTTTTCATTTTATTTTCGCTTTTGTAGACTTAGCGTACACTTTAGAGCAGCAAACTTTTTTTTATCTTATTCTCTGTCCAAAAGATTACCTGTATGCCAAGATACAGCATGTTAATATTTAACGAGAGCTTTTTGTCAAAATTTGCCTCTGACGACTGGGTTAATTGAAATAAAACTTGATAATTTTGTCAAGGACTAGTAGATAAGTTTTCTATTAGAAATCCACATTAGAAGAAATATATCATTAGACGAATTGTTGGTTAAGCTATGCTCTTATGGCATGTCTGAACGGTTTCGTTTATGGTTTTCTCAGAGAGCGTTCTTTAAGAGCGGTAGTCGACAGATTTCTTTCTAATACCTTTACTATCAACGTCAGTGTGCCTCAAGGCTCTATACTGCCTCCTACCCTCTTTCTCATTTACATTAACGATCTTCTGGAAAGAACCAGAAATCCAATCAACAGCTTTGCAGATGATTTTTTTATTGTTCTATTGCAACGACACCGGTTGAAAAAGCGAACTTGTTGGCTGAACTCTTTGCTTCACATTCTACTGTCGATTTTCAAGGAAAAACACCACCTACTATTCCCATAGTACACTCAAGGATGCCCGATATTGTCTTCACACAGCGTATCATTAAACCTATTTTAATGAAGCTAGACACCAAAAGAGCTTCTGGCGCTGACGAAATACCTGCCATAGTTCTGAAAAACTGTACGAGGGAACTAACACCAGTTTTCTGTAGACTTTTCAACCTATCCTACAGAAAGGGAATATTTCCTTTCTGCTGGAAATGTGCCACAGTTCAGCCGATTCCTAAAAAAGGCAGGAAGACCTTGCCAAATAACTACCGACCAGTCGCACTGCTTTCAATAATATCGAAAGTTATGGAAAAGGCTATCAATCAGTACCTTCCAAAATATCTTGAAAGATTCAACATTATTAGCGATCACCAATATGGCTTTCGTAAACATAGATCAACAGGAGACCTTCTGACTTATTTAACACATGTTTGGAACAACGCAATTGAACACTTTGGAGAATCTCGAGCGGTTGCTCTTGACATATCCAAGGCATTCGACCGTGTTTGGTACGATGAACTGTTGGCTAAGCTACGCTTGAATGGTATGTCTGAAAAGTTCTGTTTGTGGCTCTCATGTTTCCTCAGAGAGCGTTCTTTACGAGTGGCAGTCGACGAATTTCTTTCCAACACCTTCACTATCAACGCCAGTGTGCCCCAAGGCTCCATACTATCTCCTACTCTCTTTCTCATATACATTACCGATCTGCTGGAAAAGACCAGAAACCCAATCTACAGCTTTGCAGATGACAGTACGCTTATCTCTTCATTCACTTTGAACGCTCGGATATCGGCTACTCAGACGAATATCTGCAGGCAGCGGGAAGTCGTTCAACTTAACAAAGACCTGGAAGCAATTCTATCTTGGGCTGATAGTAACCAAGTAAAATTTAATGCTACAAAAACCCAGGCGGTAGTTTTTTTCTAAAAAAATTAACATTGCTGAACCCGACATTGTTATGGCGGGGCACTCCATTACTCTAACATCGTCACTCAATTTATTGGGCGTTAATTTGAGAGCAAATATGTCCTGGCATGAGCATCTTGCAGGCATAGCAAGGAAAGCTTCTCAAAAGTTGGGAATATTATTTCGAACCAGAAAGCTTTACACTCCACAAAAACTGTTAATTCTTTACAAAGCTCAAATTCCAAACATACACTGCATTTGTTGGATTCTATTCAGAGAAGAGCTGTTCGTCTGATTGGAGACCCGGAACTGACCGGCGGCCTTGATTCGCTGGAACATCGAGGAACGGTTGGCGACTTGAGCCTATTCTACAAGTATTTTCATGGAAAGTGTTCGGAGGATGTGGCCCGTTTAGTTCCTCCCAGAGCGGTGCATGTTAGAAATACACGTCGCGCTGATACTTCACATCCGTATGCGGTTCAGCTTGTTACTCCTCGTACAACGCTTTTCAAATAGTCTTTTATATGGAGAACGTCATCCTTTTGGAAGGATTTGCCCAGGACTGTGTTTCCCACCGAGTACAATTTATAGCGATTCAAGAGCAACGTGAATCGCTTTTTTCCGCACACGTGCCCTGTAGCGCTTTAGGGACCTCCCTGCAGCAGGTGTGCTAGACCCATAAAAAAAAATTGGGGGTGTGCTTCCAAACATACACTGCATCTCTTTCTACTTCTATATTCTGTTCAGAAGCTAACTGTTTGCCTGAATGGAGACCCAGAACTCAACAGAAACCCTGATACATTGGAACATCGAAGAACGGTTGGTGACTTGAGTCTATTCTACAAATATTTTCATTGACAGTTAATTAATTCCTTCCAAAGCGGTGCGTGCTATTAATACACATCGCGCTAACGCATCACATCCGTGGTTTAGCTTGTTACTCCTCGTACAACACTTTTCAAGCAGTCTTTTATATGAAAAACATCCTCCGTTTGTAATCATTAGTCAGGATTGTCTTTTCTACCGCATACAACTTATTGCGATTCAATAATAACATGAATCGCTTTTTTCGCACGCGCGTCGCTCCTATAGTGCTTTAGAGATTTCCCTACAGAACGTGAGCTACGTCCATAAATAAAAATCCCTACTGCGTATCGTCAAAATTAACTTTATTTAGGATAAAAATGATTTTATGTTTATAAAAATATTGTGTGGTTATACTACTACTGATATGCTACAGCTTAATTATTGTTAATTACTATTTCAATTTTATTATCACTTTAAAAATGTCTGAATGTTTAAATTAACATAATAAATAAAATAAAATACAATTTTAATAATAATTAGCTTAAGAACGTAATCATCAAAATAATAAAAAAAAACCTTTAATCTTAGAAAATGAGAATATTTTATTAAAAAATGAGATAAAAATTCGAAAAACGTTTGAAAGTCACCCTCATGTAAACTTAATCCATTTTTTACATTCTTCTTGACACTAGGTTTGTGACGCCTATATTTCGAGAAAAAATCTCGCTGCTTCTCCCTCTGTTATTATAACCATACAAAATTTCAAAGGTACTCTTGGGAAAACTTATAGTAATAAAACCACCGTTGAAAATGCTGAAAGCAAGATTTAAAGTGTGGCTTTAATTCAAAAACCTCTGCTCAAATTTAAATTTTTTGATCGGTGCGTATCGTCTGTGTAGCAGTTTATATTATAAATATCTTCTGTCCAAAAAGAAATTGAACTTTTGTTAGAGAGTAGGGACTGACATTTATAATTCTTGAAATCATGTACCCTCTATGAGTTTTTGTACAGCATTTGACATGGCCAGCATAAATTATTGTGAATTACTATTTCAATTAATAGTATCGTATCGCCTTCCTTTTAGACCAGTGATTCCCAAAGTGGTTCAGGTGGACCCCCAGGGGTCGACGGGAGACTCGACGGGGGTTTACGTTGGCGTGAAAAAAAATGGGGGTTCACAAGTTGTAAGTGGGGGTCCACGAAAATTTATCTGGTTTCGATAGTAAAGAACAAAAATGTTGGCTTGGCTTTACCTATCAATGTAAGCAGATAATACACTACTCAAAAAAATTAAGAGAGCAAAAAAAAATTCCAAATTTTTCGGTGATTTCAACAGGCTGTATTTCGGTGAAAAATGGTCGTATTTAGACTTTTAAAAAAAGCATTTGGAAGCTTTAAGATTCTAATTTTCAGATTTTTTGGCTAAAATTTTTTAGGAGCTACGGTTCTCATGCAATCCTAACAGATAGCGCGAAAAAATAATATTGCAAATATTTTGCTTTTTTTTTTTGGTCCACAGGCTTGAAAAAAATTTTTTCAGTTAGGCCGGCATATGGATCAGATAGCCTGTTTATTTAGAATTAATTTCCTTGTTTTAAAACCTCCCTTAATTTTTTTGAGTAGTGTATTTTAAGAAGGTCAGCGACTGTTACTTGTAAAAACTTGCATATTCGATATTCAGTACAACGCGCGTCGACACTTGCAAAGGGCCGCCCGCCCGCCCGCAACGCAACCCGTTCAGACGTGCAAAGGGACGAAATACGACTTGTGCTGTGCTTGCAATCTTACATGAACTTGTTTGATTCTTCACCAATATAAATACGAATGCCAAGGACAAGCGTTACTCTTTGTTTCCGTAATTTTAAAAAGAAAGTGTGAGTGAAGTGTTTGCCAGTGCCGGAAAAAGTAAGTACCTGCATATTTGTTATTTATACTTTTATCTTATATTGTAATAATATTATATTTGTTATGTTTGCGTGTAGTAGGTACATAACTAAAATTAAATACTGAATAGGGCCATTATTCGATACTTCTATAAAAGAACAGAAAGCAGAGAAAGATTGAACTTTTAGTACTTTTTATTATAAAATTATTTATTTACCCGACTGTGGTGATTCACTAAAGGAGGGATATATGATTGACCTGCATGTTTGTACATATTTCAGTGCCCTCGTAGTTGCTAATGCTAAATGACTAAAAATATTTTCATAAATTGTACGTGTCTTTATGTACCACTCGTAACGTACATCAAAGTAATAAATAAATCATTAAAATCGCGGAGTTTTGATGTCAAAATATTCTTTAAAAGTATTTTCTCTCGAATCTACAGAAATGTATCAAAATATAATTAATCAAAAAATATTTTATATTACATTAAAATAGGTTCAGCCGTTTTGTGAAAACCTCTATATGGGTCTTAGCAGTTTATTGCTTTTAATAATTAAAATCAGTTTTGCCGCCGGCATTTTGGTTTTTTCATTGCAATAATTAATTAATCCTATTTTATTCTGTTAAAATAGCCATATCCTGTTAAAGTCGCCTTATGATTACTAAAACAAACATTTTTTTCTTTACAGGTAGGTAACTGATACGAAACATGGCTGAATCTAAAAAGAAATGTCGACAGTACAGTGTTGATTATTTGAAATTTGGTTTTTCTTCCATCAAAGGCATACAAACGATTGTCCATATGCCTTTTTATGCAACAAAGTTTTGAACAAGAACTCTATGAAACCATCGAAGCTCGAAGATCATCTAAAAAGGTGTCATCCTGATAAAATAGGTAAAGATTTAAAATATTTTCAAACATTGAAGGAAAAATATATAAAAAGACCCACCGTGATGGCCTGCGGGCATCTTACAATATCTCATCGAAATCTGGAAAATCGCACACCATCGGAGAACAGTTAATTTTACCCGCTGTTGAAGAGGTTTTAAAAACTGTTCTGCACAAACCTCCATTTGACGTATTTAAAAGAATTCCTTTGAGTAACAACACTGTACAAAGACCTATTGATGAAATGAGCTCTGATATTGAAAGCTTCTTGTGTAATTATCTGCAAACAACTCATTGCTGCTATTGGCGAAAACTTTGGAGACGGACACTAAAGGCGAATCAATATTTAATGTCCTGAGTGATTTTTTTTAAGGAAAAATCGATTCCATTTACAAACATTATTTCGGTTGCAGTAGATGGAGCGAGCTCCTGCCATCTTCGGGCGATATCGTGGGTTTATAAGCCATCTTAAAAGAATTATACCAGGAGTAACTGCAATTCACTGTGTCATCCACCGACAACACCTGGTAGCGAAAAATTTGAGTGATAGATTGCACCAATCGCTTCAATTTGTGATTAAAGCAGTTAACAAAATAAGAAGCAATGCGTTGAATACCCGTCTATTTGCACAATTGTGCGACGAAAATTATGAAGACTTCCAACAATTGCTCTTACATACTGAAGTACGCTGGTTGTCGAAAGGTGCATGTTTAACAAGATTTTACTTACTTTTTGAATCAGTTTTAGAGTTTCTGGAAAGTAAAGATCCAAATTTAAAAGAAAACCTGATTAAATTGAAAGCAGACATCACGTATTTGACAGATTTGTTCAAATAATTTAATGACATTAACTTGCAGTTACAAGGGAATAGCCTAAATTTAATAAAAACGAAGGGTGTAATTTCGGCTTTTCTTGGAAAATTGAAATTTATGAAGCAAAATATTAGTCGACGCGAATTCTCCCAGTTTCCAAACTTGTCACAGGCAGATTGTCTTGATGAGGATATTCAGACATACGTTCAACATTTAAATGCCCTGCATGATGACTTCAAAAATAGATTTGAAGATATTCTGACGATGGAAATACCACCACGGATCATAAATCCATTTGATGAAACGGAAGTGGCGAATGTGGTATTACAAGAGGAGCTACTTGAGCTTAGCACCAATAAGGAGCTGAAGGTGAAATTTAAAAAAGGCTATCAAACATTTTAGATGCAGGCAGAAATACCCGAAAAATATCCTGGGCTGTGGAAAATTGCGAGAAAACTTTTGATAGCGTTTCCCTCGTCATACCTTGTCGAAAAAAGTTTTAGTGTCGTTACAAACCTAATAACAAAAAAAGGAGCAGATTGAACATCACAGAACGAGGAGATTTGCGGTTATTCCTTACAAAACTAAACCAAATATTGATAATTTGCTGTCAATCCATCAAGTACATCCCTCCCATTAAAATTATGACTATTTTTTTTAATTGTTGATTTGCATTGTTGAAGTTACGGTACGTTATTAATGTTTAATTTTAATTCTATTAAGTCTGTAATCATATTATTTTAATAAATAGAACACAAGAAAATATATTATTTTTCTTTTTATTTTTACCACTCCGAATTTAGGGTTGGAACTCGCAAATTTCTATCGTTAGATCTAATCTTCACATTTTTTGACGAGTTTTGGGCCTATGGTAGAAATGTAGCAGCAGGGGGTCCACCGAAACTAGTAAAATTTTGAAAGTGGTCTACGAGAAAAAAAGTTTGGAAACCTCAGTTTTAGACCAATAGGGCGGCCCCAAAATTAGGACATGTCGACTAACCACCTGCCTAATTGTTCATTCTATCAGACGAGTCGAATGAAAACCTTTAACGTTGATTTTGTGGCCCCCGTGCCTGGAATGCCCAGATAAGGCCCAATATGCTACATCCAAAAATGGACTGTCGTTTAAACCACTTGTATCAAGTACCATAACATTTGTTGACACTAAAAAAGTCGAGCGCCCCAAAGAGCAGACGCCGCCGAGACCGGACCCAGCTTTAGGGCCCCCAAGAACGTTTAACCATATAAAATCAATATATTTAGTTTTTTCTTGATAAAATAAGAGGGAACCTACCGTTAATACTGGAGCACAAAGCTGGACACACTTTTTTCAGCCAGAAACGGTCGTTTTTTTCGAGTTTTTGAATAAATAAAACCTTAAGTCCCAAGTTTTGAGTCCTACGCGTCTGCCCAAGGACAGACCCCTCGCTTGTACCCGAACAAGCCAAGGCAATTTCAATGTTACTAGGTGCCAAATCAGATGAATCCAGCGACCGTGTTAACTCAGTCCACTTTTTAGAATTACAAATGCTTGAAATTGCTAAATCACTGTACGTTTGAGTACGCTGTACCCATTTATCATGCTTTTGAAGCATTAAAGGCAGTTCAGTAGCCAAGTTTGATACAAATGTCAATAAAAAATTTTTGGCTGGTTGTTAAAATATGCTGTCATTCTTATCACGGGTGTCAAATATCATAAAACAGCTGACGCAATACTATTGGAGGTATTCGTTATCAACAAACACAACTACAAAATGAGCTACTATTTTCTCCTGTTTTCGCAAAGTTCATCTTCTTTTTGACCAAAGGTGTATCAATATCCTTTAAAGCACAATACTAATGCATACAGAGAACCCTTGGCTCTATGCTGTAACAAAACCGTAAGGGATAAAATAAAACCAAAAAGAAAACATTTTATTAAATCAAGTTCAAACCCTCAAAAATCCCTCAACCAAAACTAAGTAAAAGTAAAACTTACGCTCGGACAATTCCAGCAGTAAAAGGTCGTATTGAAATATTCACTCAAATGCCTAGCCGACGCACAAACTTCCGGATGAAAAGAACCTACAACTAATCTGGAACTTGTCGAAAGGACGTGAAGGAGTTGTTGATGATTTTCGCATGTATCTGAAACGAAAAAAAAGTCTATTATTGAATAAGTTAGTCAATCAGGGGCGTGGAATATATTACAGTACAAAAAGCAATATCTAATTCATATTAGATACAAGGCAAGTACCAGTTCTAGAAACAATAATGATATCAGTAAAATGCAAGTATTATTATCTGCATTAAATTAAAGCCAATTTTTATATTTAATTAATAATTGTTGACTACTAAAAGTCCAGTTTAAATTCCATACTTCACTTTAGTGCCAATTATAACAATTAGATATATTCGTCAATGAAAAATAGATTGAAAGTAGTAAATACCTATTATAAATCTTTAAAGCAATATGACCGCAGGACTACAAAAAAAAAATTGTAGTTGAAAGGTGAGATACATTACTATTTGTTTTTTGATGTGCTAAAAACGAATTCAAGGGTAGAAAAAACTCATCACCCAAGGATTTTGAAATAACCTAAAAAAAAATCTCGAAAATAACCAAAAATACTTTTGCAAATCAATTAAAGCAAACCACCATATCTATACGTATGTCGGGGTACTGAAATCGAATCCAAGGTCAGAACTCATCCATTATGTCAGCATTTTGATAACCTCAAAAATGTTTAGAAATACGTCTTTAAATAAATTAAAAAATTAAACGAACGGACCACCATATCTGTACGTATTTTGGGATGCTTAAACCGAATATGCCAAAAGATTTACCTATTAAGTCAAAATCTTTAAATAACCTCAAAAAGTCCAGTCCTTTCATTCACAAATTGCTGGATTAAGATGAGTCCCCTCGCTTATAGCCCACCGAATGCTTTACTAAAGTGATTCCCCGATTGTGAAAGGCGAGGGGACTCGCTTGAATAAAGCATCCCGATGAAGAGATATGAGGGAACTCACTTAATTAAAGCACAGGTGAGGGGAATTACCATAATAAAGCACATCGTGGGTGAAAAGCGATGGGACTCACTTTAATAAAGTACCCCGAGGGTGAGTGATGAAACTCACAATAAACCATGCTGGATTATTGTGAGTGAAAGGACTGGACTAATTGACGATATTTTAAAATCCTAACGTAATAGGTCATTTCTGTTGACATATTTGCTTTTAGCGGCCCAAAATACATATAGATATGGTGGTCTGCTCGTTTTTTTTTTGCATTAGGTTATGTTATGGTTATAGTTTAACATTCTTGATGTAAATTTCCCCTGTTAGGTTATGTTAGGTTTAGAGTTCTTGGTGTAAAGTTCTTAGTGTAAGATTCTTGCATTAGCTTATGTTAGGTTTAGAGCCTTTGGCGTAAAGTTCTTGGTGTAAATTTTTTGCATCAGGTTGTTAGGTTTAGAGTTCTTAGTATAAAGATTTTGGTATAAGTTGCTCGCATTAGGCTTTGTTAAGTTTAGCGTTCTTGGTGTAAGTTTCTTGCATTAGGCTGCATTAGGTTTAGAGTTCCTGGTATAAAGTTCTTAGTGTAAGTTTCTTGCATTAGCCTATATTAAGTTTAAATTTCTTGGTGTAAAGCTCATAATGTAATTTTTTTGCATTGTGCTATGTTAAGTTTAGACTTTTTGGTATATAGTTCTTGCATTAGGTCATGTTAGGGTTAAAATTCTGGATGTAAAATTCTTCCATTAGGGTGAGAGGCGAGGGGACTCACTGTTATCCAGCATCGCGAGGGTGGTGTGCGAGGGGAATTACTTTAATCCAGTGGGCGAGAGCCAGGGGACTCACCTTAATTCAGCAACCTGTGAATGAGAGAACTGGACTTTTTGAGGTTATTTCAAGATCTTGACTTAATAGGTCAATTCTTTTAGCATATTCGGTTTAAGCACCCCAAAATGCATATATATGTATATGGTGGTATGTTCATTTAATTTTTAATTTACTTACAGACGTGTTTCTAACCATTTTTGAGGTGTTTTTTAAGGTTATTCAAAATGCTGTCGTGATGGGTGAGTTTTGACCTTGGATTTGATTTCAGCAACTCAAAATACGTATAGATATAGTGGTTGGTCCTTTATATGTTTAGTTTATTTGTAAAAGTATTTTTGGGCATTTTCGAGGCTTTTTTAAGGTTACTTCAAAATCGTTGGGTAATGAGTCAATTCTGACCCCGGATTCGTGTTCAGCACATCAAAAAACATATGGTATGTATCTCACCTTTCCACTACAAAACATTTTTTTTGTGCTTGACTGACATGCTTATTCTCTCTAATGTGGCATAGGAAGATAGCTTGTTTTGGCCAGCTCTGACTAAATAATAGAAATAGCTTGCAAGAATTCCAAAGCGTCTGCCTCAGATACAGCTTAGTCCCATGAATTGGTCATGAAGAAAATGTCAATCGTCCATTTTGGATATGATCCTAATATATTTTTTATCTTGTGGTGGTCCAAAGTTAGGTGAAATGTGAGTTTCTGGGGGCGGTAGTGCACCCATTTGGCCGCCATATTGAAAATAAGGGTACAAATGGTTTTTTTCATATATGTATCTCGGCAACCGAAAGTCTGACAAAAATTTTGTAAAGAACTTTTTTGTAGATTCTACAATATTATACAATTTTTCATAATTAGCTTTTTAGTGTTACTTCAATAATTAACCTTACGTTGGACCCCACACATGATAAAAAAATAAAATCGCATCATACACAAAATGCATGGTTGAATGCCCAATTTATTGGACTAGCTATGGAATACGTAAATTCGATCACCTAACCTCAGTTTTTCTAAACATACAACTTGAGTTTTTAAAATAACTATTTCAAGACAGCCCAAATACTTATACGATAAATTCACTAAAGGAAGTGATAGGGGGTAATATGCCACCGACATCTTTTTTCCGCAACCTACCAACGTTCCTTTATATACAATGCGGTAAAAATTTTAATGGGCTGCCAGATGACATTAAGTCTCGAATTTCAATCGTTATCTTTAAAAGAAAGGTAAGGAAATATATTACGCGTAGGAGAGATTAATAAATATATAAATTGTGCAAACATTTTAGTTATAAATGTTGTTACTGTTAATTTGTCACAAATTTGTAATTTTTTTTTTGTGTTTTTATTACTTTTATTAATGTATTTATTTACTTAATTCTTAACTATTAATTTCTGATTATTTTTATTCTCCGCCTAAGGTTATTATATTGGGATGGTTAGGTAGAATAGCCATGCTAGACTTCGCCACCCTTTAAATATAGTGTTTGTATCTACGAGTATATATATTCCGATCAATGATTCTTTGCATGCACGTCATAAATGTCTGAATATAGTGTAAACATCCGTCTATATTATTCTTCTTGTCAATATGTTAAGTATATTTAAAAACTTAAAAACGTAGATCTTCTGTCATCTGAAGTTATTTACGACATTCGCTCTATTATCTGTCTCGGTTATTTATACATATGCAAGAAAGACAGCTGGAATTTGGTTATAGCTTCATGTTTTAGAAACCAGTACCGCCGAGTTTATAGGCAATAAAATAATAGCAACCTGAAAAATAAAAATAGGTGATATTAGCCGTTGGATTTATACAGAGAGGTAAATGTCCTTCACAAGTAAAAACTAGGGTATTTTACACACCATACACATTTAACATATCCGTAGTTTTCGTTAATTACCAAACCAGATGAAAAATTTTAAATTCTATTTTGACTTTTGAAATTATCATTTAAAACTCAGACCGCCGACACTGAAGTGAATTAAATCCTATGAATATTCTTGACGTCGCGTTGATCACATGACTGCAAAGATCCGTTGATTAGACTATATGTAAGATGGCAAATGAAGACCTATTTATTTATTTATTTTTGAAAATCTGAAGTGTTTGATTGGTGACTACAATTAACTCTTTGACAAATACACAGTGATAACAAATTTATTAGGTTTACTACGTAACTTTTGACATCCTAAAACATATGTAACGTCTCGGTAAATGTTAACCATCAAAAATTATTATAGTGCATAAGTTTCAATGTTTATAATAATTTCCAAGAGAATACATCTATTTATAGACCAGAACATAAATGATATACCACAGTATATGATAATTTCAATAATTACGAAAACGGAATAAGAATTGAATAATACTAAAATCTATAATTTACAATGCAAACTTACAAAATACTATTATAAATTTATGCTACCATTTAACGAACGAGCTTAGGAGATTAATAATAAATGAAAGATATCACAATGTTCGCCCAATGTATTAAAATTTGTACACATTACAGATACAGGACAACTAAACAAAATATTTGTTCTAGCCTTAGCTAAATAAAACGTTTGAAAACAAATGTTTAATTCGATCCACAATATATTTGTTAGTAGAGCTAAAATTATTCTATCCAATATGTATATATTTCAAGTAATCTAAAAAGCTTTTGATCTTTTATTAATTCTGAAAAAGCAACAAACTCACTACCTGAAATATTTGTGGACTATAATTCTCAGTATTCGGATCCTGAAAGTGTTGTAAATGCATTTGCCACTTTTTTTGGTACTGTGTACGTCGCTCCAACTTATCTGACCTATTCACATCAATGTGTCAATGACAGTTTTTTTGTCATGCTTAAATGCGTATCAAAGGAATTGATTATGAGGGCGTTAAGAAGGTCGAAACACGAATTGACCTATAACTGGAATCAGGTACCCTGCTTTGTTGTCAGAGACTGTACCGCTACACTGCTTAAATCCTTATTATTTTTTTTAACTTAGCTATTAAGAACAAGATTTTTCTGGAACTACGGAAAGAGGTAAGAATTACCCCAGTCTTCAAAAAAGGAGATCCAAATGAAATATCTAATTATAGGCGTTCGCCTATATTATCTCCATTTGCTAAAGTTTTCGAGATGTTGATACATGATTGTTTATTTAACCAAATTAGATATATAATCTTCCTTAAACAACCCGATTTTTTAGTAACCGCAGTATGGTGAAAAACCTAACCTGCCTTACGCAATTCGTTTTGCAGGCCTTGAATACACCTAAAAAAGTAGATGATGATTACAGAGTAAATCATTTTGTTTTGTTGCAAAAATTGTCTAAAAATCTAATAATATTTTTGAGTCATATCTGAGAGATCGCTTAGAATATGTTGAGACCCGTGGCCATATATCTGTTAAATTTAAAACCACTGACGGCGCTCCTCAGTGTAGTAACTTTGCTCCTCTACTATTTTCAGTTTTTGTCAATAATATAAGCAATAATATTTCTTTTAATATTTTGCTATTTGCTGACGATCCAGAAATATTCAAAGAAATTCAGGAGACATATGTTTGTTATTCTATTCAGAGTGATCTTAGTGTTCTGGATAGTTGGTGCAGTACCAACAAGTTAACTCTAAATAATAACAAACGCTTCACTATGTCATTTACAAATAAATTGGATCCCATTAACTTTAATTACCACATAGGGGGTATACCGATTAATAGTTGTAACACTTTTAAAGACTTTAGAGGCATTTTTTGCTCCAAACTTTCTCTCCATTACATATTAATAGTATTTGTGGCAATCCAACAAGAGAGCTCGGGTTTATACTAATTCATTAGGGTGATCTTACAAATATTCAAACCCTAGAAACACTATTTTAGCTTTATGAGATCTAGCTGGAATTTGATGTAGTTGTATAGAAACCCATTTTTTATAAACATTTTACTCAATCAGAAAATATCCAATGAAAATTTTTAAATTTCTTTCATTTGAGAAGGATGGGGTATACCGTCCTGAACGTCTAGAACAGAGCATTCTTCTGCATAGATTTCAAATAACATCTTTATTTAGTCCTAGAAATTATATAATGGTTCAATTTTCATTAAGATATGTAGATCTCTTATAGATTACTCTAAGATATTTTCACAAATAAACTTACATGTTCTTTTACGAAATATCAGACCTGCTGTTACGTTCTACTTACCTACACCTTCTAGAAATTTCTTAATTAAAACACCACTATATCAGTCTATGGATATCTTTAAAAAAAACCTGAAATAACATTGATCTGTGCAGCCTATCTTCATCTAACTTTACCAGATTATTGCCAAATCTAGAAACAAGTTTGTTCTAAATAATCGTATATTTAATTTTATTTTGTTATGTCTTTATTTTATATATTTGTCTCATAAATGGATGTATTCTGTTAGGCAATAAAGATTATTATTATTATTATATATTATTATTATTATATATTTAGTTCCATTGTTAAGAGAAGTATTGTATTCTTTAAAAAACACCCTCCATTTCGTAACGTTTCAGGATTCCTATGATTTATATAAAACGTAGTCTCCAATTTTCGTCAGTCCGTCGCTTTTCTGCCTGTGTGTGGACCCGATAACTGTCACACAAATTGAGAAATCGATTTCAAATTTGGTACACGTGTTAGTTAAAGTAAGTATCGCTTTAAGGAAATGGGTTGAAAGGTGTGGAGGTCGATCAGTTTTGTGTAGTTTCAATAGTATTATAAGAATTTTTCCTGTTTTTTAGTTCGCTAATGAAAAATGGTAGGTTAGAATTTGTCATGTTATGAGTCTTTTTTAAGGTTCTGAGTGCCAAGCAATCTAAAAATTATTTTTCCATTATTTTAATTTTAATCAAAATTATGTCTTAACTGATGTGATGACATCTTGACCACAAAAAATGTATAAATTGACAATAAAACTTGTATTTGCTAGGAAAGTATAACTTTACTTCCCTTGCCAAAGGGACGTATATTCGTAAAAAAATTACACTCCGAGATTTATGCTTTTCTTCATGTTCCAGAATCTCTTAATCATAAAAAGCATAATCTCTCTGTCTGTCGGCCCGTTGGCACGTACACATATTTTACTAGAGTGGAACCTGTAAATTTTGGTCAACACCGCTAAACGAAAAGGGGGTGAAAAGGGCGAAGGTCGATAAATTTTGTATATTTTCCTTCAATCTAAGTGTTTTTTAAGTTTCTGTTAATACACAAATTTTAAGCATACTTATTTATAGTCAAACATGGGGAAGGGTATGATAGGAGTTGTCTTGTATGGGGTTACAAGTTCCTTTTAGGGTTCTTGGAATCAAGAATTCTAAAAATTCTGTTATTCATTATTTTTAGGATCAAGAATATAAGAGGTTAATTAAGTGGGGGTCAGAGAGATCGCTTCATATATATCGTGTTCTCGGAGTAAGGAATTCTGAATATTGTGTTATTCTTTCCCTATTTTCAATTTTTTTTTATGATCATACGTTACGGCTTTAAAGAGGTGAGGCCTAGGATGACAAGGGTTGCATCGTGTTATAAATTCTTTTTAGGATTCTTAAAGTTAATAAATACGAAAATTGTATAATGTTTTAAATTATTTTTACCTAATTCAGTTAATGAGAAAAGGGAAAGAGTTAGAAGGTTGGCTTCGAATATATTGGGTCGACGAATCCATAATTGTCTTCTTTATTCAATATTTTCAATTACTTAAACATGTTGCGTAATAAGGCAGGGACGAAAGTTAAAACTAAGAGGCCTTTTAGGTTCCTTGAAGTAAAGGAATCTGAAAACTGTTTTTTTATTATCAATAAAATATGAACAGTGTTTTTTTTTTATGGGTCTAGCACACGTGCTACAGGGAAGTCCCTAAAGCGCTCCAGGAGCGGCATGTGTGCGGTATTAATGAGATAGAGAAAGTGGCGAGAAGGGCTGCTTCGTATATAGCGCCTTATACTCTTTTCTAGGGTTTCTTAAGTCGAGAAAATTGTATTATTTTGTGATATTATCAATTTTAACAAAAATGGTATGTAGAGAGAAATGTGTAATTTCAGTTGTAAATCTCTTTGAACCCTTTCCTGTTGTCAAGTTTTTTTTGTAATAAATATATTTCCATACAGTACCTATCATTTAGAATATCGACTTATAATGTTTGGATTAAGTTATTTTTTTTGCAAATTCGAAAAGTAATGGCCGTTTGCTTATATTTAAATGTTGGCGGATCTGAATAAAGTTGTATACACGAGGCGTTTTCAAAAAGTAAGGGCAGTTTGCTTATATTTAAATATTGGCGAGTCTGAATAAAGTTGTTCACATGCAGCACCATCTATTGATTGTTTCCGAAGCCATGTTTTGATCCAGTTGTCGTTTGCCTGTCGGTGAATGCAAATAACAATGTCCACAAAAATCGTTGCTCCCGCCAGTTGTGAAGTGCGTACTGCAATTCGATTTTTATGTGCAAAAAGACCATCAGCTGCTCAAATTTATCGGAAGTTGTGTTTAGGTTATGGACCTACAGTAATGAGTGACGGAAAGGTTAGACAATGGTGTGGAGACTTCAACAATGCTGAAGATCTGAGTGGCAGGCCCAGTATCCAGATCGATGAAATCGTCCAACAAATGGACCAAAAAATGCGATTGGGTCGACGATTGTAGTTGAAACAGTGGCTTGGTGAACAACGGTTTAAAGACGACGAGGAACTTAAGACCGCCCTTGTAAACTGATTCAATGCCCAGGCGGAGAACTTCTATGCAGAGGGATTAAAAAAGCTGGTGCATTACGAAAAGTGCTTAGAAGTGAACGGCGATTAAGTGGAAAAGTGAAGTAGGTTTGTAGGAAACTAAAACCGTCAATAAAAACTTTTTCAAACGAATATATTTTTTATGACCAAACGGCCCTTACTTTTCGTATATGCCTCGTATTTCAACATTTAGTATTAAAATAAATAACAAGGAGATAAATAAATATTTGTTTTTAATAAAGATTAACCGTTTTTATTAATACATTTTATGCTGCAAGATTATTACCTTCCACTTTGGCTTACGGGGTTGGCTGATCTTGACCATTTAATTAGGACATTTCTTAGTAAAGGAGGCTATAAGATCGTTATAGAGTAATTATGGACTTATTACGAATCATATAAAGGGATCGTTGTTTGGTCATTATGACCCATAATCAACATAAAAGTGAATTCACTGGAGCAGTGTCACTTTGATCGAAATAATGCAAGACTTATTTTAGAACTCAGCGCACGCCCCTGTCCGCAATTAAGTTTCTTGAAATTCTGATCCCATCGCTTAGCACGTGAACTTAAAAAGTTTTAGTGAAGATTAGGAATTGGTTACATTTTAGCAGCTAATGAAACTTAGTTAATTTAGCTCAAACTCCGTTTGAGAATAACTAGTAGTAAGTGGGGAAATTATAATTTGAAAATAAGTATTTATTTCATGATGATCATTACCGTAGTGTGAGAGTCATGCTTTCAGAGTATTATTTTGAAATAAAAAGAGACTACAATTAATCTATAATAGGATGTGCAGAAGTTTTTGATTCCAAGTGCCTTGTAGTACGTCGCACGGTAGGGCAAAACACTCGAAAAATGAAAAAAAAACCTCCTAAAGTACTTCAGTAATATCAGTTATTTATTTGTGGTGCCAATTCCAATGTGTTTTTAGTATTCCGTACGGAACAGTTACAAGATCACTTCGGTGTCCGTCTGTCTGTCTGTCTATCTCCAAAACTATGTGACGTAGAAAGTTGAAATTTGGCACTAATATAGGAATTGATGGCTTCATCAGAGCTTTGTAGTTTCCAAAATTAAATTTTGACGTAAGGGGTTAGTTTTGGAGGGTGAAATCGAGAGTGAAAAAAAAATTTACCAGGTCATTGAGTGGGGTCTCAAATGAAAGCTTGTAAAAAGACGAATTCAAATGTGTATATATATATATATATATATATATATATATATATATATATATATATATATATATATATATATATATATATATATAATTTAAGACTTGCGCACACTTCTCTTTGTATTATTTTTAAAAAAGTGCGAAAAATCGCTGTACCCCCCTTATCTCGAAAAGTACTGATCAAAAAATTTTGAAAACATTCTGGAATATTCTCTATAGAGTGTAGATTGAACGAAAATTATCACGAGTGCAATACCGTTAATAATTTATTTGGTATATAAAAATAACAAAAATTTCCAGGTCATCAGTTTTCAGTAAAAATCAGAAAAAAACTTTGTTGAAAACTCATTTGGGATGTGTTTTGTGAAGTCACTGATCATTTTATACTTCTGTAATAAAATTTTTTATTTCCAAACCAATCAAGGATGCTTTCTAAATAAAATGCAAAAAGCAATAAAAAAAAAAGGGTTTTTTTTTTTCAGTTTTTCGTTTATAACCCGAAAACCGCGCCCTTTTCGAGAAGAATATTCCCATATAAAAATAAACTACATTAAACTTTCTACAAATTATGGTTATTTTGTCAAGTTTAGCCGCTAGAGTGCTTTGAAATTTATGACATAGAGACAAGATAAGAGGAAGATTTCTGCATTTCTCGCTCGCAGCTCTATTCTTTGGTCGCAAATGTGGGTTAATAATTTTATTAAATATAACTAATTAAAATGTTTTAAATAAAGATATCGTGAAAATAGAGCTCCGAGCGAGAAATGAGAGCGTTCTCTTGGCTTAGAGCTCTGTCCGAAATATCACTAAATTTCAAGGCGCGCTAGCAGCTAAACCGTTCACCTAACAAAAAACCTAAACAACATAATTTGTTGGAAATTTAATGTAGTTTATTTTTGTATACCTTACTTTACTGTATTATTATCGAAAAGTGTGTAGTTTTCAAGTTATAAGTGAACAATTGAAAACAGAGTCTTTTTTCACCGTTTTTTACATTTTACTCAAAACTTACAACATTGACGAGGTCGCAAAGTTGAAATTCTAGTTCAGCACCCCGAAAAACATAAAGAACAATTGAGAAAAAACTTCTATATTTTTTTCCTGAAATGACCACTTTTTGTCCCTTGTTTACTGGACTATCATCGCATTCGGTGATATTCGGTGGCCTTCTTTGCAAGAAATCGAACCTCATAGTACATACTACCTAAGCAAACAAGAGGTTCTTTGGAAGCCAATGAAGCTAGTCTTCAAAACTCCAGGAAAACAAAAACCATCACCACAATAGAAGGAAAAATCGGTAATATAATATATACGGTAATGTACTCATGTTCGCTGCATGATTGCTTAATTTTGAAGAATTTCTTGAAGAATAAAAACCATTAAAAAACGTTATAAGCAATTTGGAGTTTACTACCTCTAAAGAACATTTCCATACAGAAATCGGGTGTCAGCGGTGATCTCTGGTTTGGGCTACTTTAAGAGCTGTTTTTATTATTCTGTGAACGTTATTTGAGAAAAGCTTGTAGAGGTAAGAAACTTTAGGATTTAAACTACAATAAAAATTCTTCTTCTTCTTTCTTATAAGGTGTGTCATATAAGTAGCCATACTGCCTGTTTTATCCCCATTAGGCCTCTTCCGATGTGGATGTCTCGCATTCTTTCCACCTTTTCGGAGGTCTGCCCCTAGTTCTTCTACCGCAGGTTTTATTGAGTTTAGCCCTTTTTACCAGTCTGTTGTCGTCTATCCGATCTATGTGTTTATTCCATTGTTTTCTTCTAGTTCTGGTCCATTTGGATATTTCTTCAATCTTACTTAGTTCTTGTAGATCTTTGTTGCGGATTTTGCCGTACATAAAAATTAACAACAATAATTTTTGTGTTTTTAGTTTTTCCCACTTATTTCCCACCGTGCGTCGTATGTTTCAAATAACGTTTTTAACAGTTGAAAATTTAATAGATTTTCGGTTAATAAAATAAACGGTTTAAGTTTTTGTCAACAAGAATTTAGAATTTTTTTGGTGACTTTTAATAATTTTATTGATTAATAGTGTTTATTATGTGCATCTGAAGTTCTAAAGATTTATTAAAAATATTCATATTACTTTTATAAGTATTATGTATTTTTACTTACACGCAAAAACTTTACTGCAGATGATAAAATAAATAACAAAAGGTTATAACGACAACTGTTTAAGTGATTTTGGGGATATCAAAGTAGTAAAATACATATTAAAAATAAGCGGCCAACTGCAAGTCGGACTTGTGCAATTAGTGTTCCATACGTTGATTGCTTTTGAAATAAAAATGTTTGTTACTGAGGTATAAAATGATCAATAACTTCACAAAACACACCCCAAATGACTTTTCAACAAAGTTTTTGTCCGAGCTTTACTGAAAACTGATGACCATGAAATTTGTATTTCTTTTTAACTAGATAAATTATTAAAGGTATTACATTCATGGTAATTTTCGTTCATTCTACACCCTGTGGTGAATATTCCAGATCAAAAATTTTGATTAGTACTTTCCGATTTTTCGCAATTTTTAAAAGATACTATAAAGAAAAATGTGCGCAAGTATGACTTTATATATAATTTTGAACTCGTGTTTTTACAGTCTTTCATTTGTCACCCCACTGGTATTTTTTTCCCTCCCGATTTCACCCTCCAAAACTAACCCGATAAGTTAAAATTTAACTTCCAAAACTACACGGCTCTGCTAAGGCCATCAATTCCTATATTAATGCCAAATTTCAACTTTCTATATCAAATAGTTTCGGAGAAAATCGGATGTGACAGACGGACAGACAGGCGGACAGACACCGAAGTGATCTTATAAGTGTTCCGTACGGGATACTAAAAAGAATTTAAAATTATTAAAGAGCCCAATTCAAATATTTTTTTCTCTTTTTGAAGAGCATAGTACACGTAATGCAAGAAAACCCCTAAAGCGCTACAGAAGCGATGCGTGTATGGAAAAAGTGATTTACGTTGGTCTTGAATCGCTGTTAATTGTACTCGGTAGTAAACACAGTTCTGGGCAATGCATTCCAAAGGGATGATGTTATTTCCATGAAAGGAAAACGGTTGTACAAGAACTGACAAGTTGAACCTCATAAAAGATATTCCTAACATGCACCACTCTGAGAGGAATTAAGCGGGCTACATCCATCAAACACTTCCCATGAAAATACTTGTAAAATAGACTCAAGTCGCCAACCGTTCTCCGATATTCCAAAGTATTAAGGTTTCTGGCGAGTTCTGGGCCTCCACTTAGGCGAATAGTTCTCTTCCGAATTAAATCCAGCAAATGCATTGTATTTTCGGTAGCAAAGTCCTAAACATAGATTCCATCGTTGATCGAATTTGAGCTTTATACAGAGTTAACAATTGGAGTACAAAGCTTTCTAGTTCGAAATAATATTCCCAGCTTTTAAGAGGCTTTCTTTGCTATGCATGCGTCATGTTTATGCCAAAACAATTTGCTCACCAGTCAACGCCCAGCGAATTGAATGACAATGCTAGAGAAATGAAGTGTCCCGACATAACTATGTCGGGTTCAGCAACGTCAACTTTTTTAGAAAACTCTGCCTGCTGAATTTTTGTACCGTTAAATTCTACTCACCTAAGAAAGAATTTGTTCCAGGTCTTTGTTAAGTTGAACGACTTCCTGCGGCCTGTGGATATTTGCATGGGTTCCAAGTGAATAAAGAAATAAGGGTATTATCAATCTGCAAAGCTGTAGATTGGATTACTGGTCCTTTCCAACAGATCGTTAATCTAAATGAGAAAAAGAGTAAGAGACAGTATGGAGCCTTCGGACCCTCCAGCGTTGATACTGAAGGTATCAGAGAGAAACTCGTCGTTGCCACTCATAAAGAAACACCAGAGCCATAAATAAAACCTCTGAGACATACCATACGAGCGTCGCTTAGCCAACAATCCGTCATGTCAAACAGCGTCGAACGCCTTGGATATATCAAGTGCAGCCGCTCGAAATTTTCCAAAATGTTCAATTGTGTTATTCTAGACATGTATTAGATGAACTAGAAGATATTTTGTTGATATTTGCTTACAAACTGATAATCGCTAATAGTATTAACTCCTAGATATTTTAAAACATTCCAATTTATAGCCTTTTCCAAAACTTTCGATATTATTGAAAGCAATGCGACTGTTCCTTAGTTTTTGGATATCGGCTGAACGGTAGCGCATCCAGCAGATGGAAATATTCCCTTTCTGTACAATAGATTAGAGAGTCTACAGAAAACTGCTCGGGGATTTTCTGAGTAGTTATTCAGCGCCAAAAGCTGTTTTAGTGCTTAGCTGCCTTAAAGTATGTTTTATGATACGTTGGCTGAGGACAATATCGGGCATCTTTGACTACCAGGTGTACAAGTATGAAATGCGAATTTCAGACAACAGATGGTGCACCAATGCAGTCTGTGCTAAAAAGATTTGACACTGCGCCATTTTGTTGTCTCATCAACAAGGGTCAGACGCGCACGAGTGATAAATTGGAAAAGTGTGTGCATAGTATTGTGTTGTGTTCAATATGTCGAAATTTATACCGAACAAAGAGCATTCGCGGACAGCATTAATTTTTTGTTTTCATTTGAAGAAAACTGCTGTTGAATCATACCGATTACTTCGAGAAGCTTATGGTGAACATGCACCATCGCAAGATACGTGTGAACGATGGTTTCGGCGTTTCAAAAGTGATGACTTCGGTGTTGCAGACGAGGAACATGGAAAACCGCCAAAAATTACGAAGATGTGGAATTGCAAGCATTGTTGGACGAAGATGATTCGCAAACACAAAAAAAACTCGCCGAGCAATTGGGCGTTAGTCAACAAGCTGTTTCCAATCGGCTACGAGAGATGGGAAAGATTCAAAAGACCGGTTGATGGGTACCACATGAGTTAAATGACAGGCAAATGGAAAAGCGCAAAAACACATGTGACATTTTGCTCGCTCGGTACAAAAGGAAGTTGTTTTTGCATCGTATAGTTACAGGGGATGAAAAGTTGATTTATTTTGAGAATCCCAAGCGCAAAAAAAATCATGGGTAGACCCAGGCGCACCATCCACATCGACCGCAAGACCGAATCGCTTTGGCAGAAAGACGATGCTCTGTGTTTGGTGGGACCAGAGGGGCGTGGTCTATTATGAGCTGTTAAAACCTGGGAAAACGGTTTATACTAAACGTTACCAACAACAGTTGACCGATTTGAACCGTTCGCTGCTTGAAAAAAAGGCCAGAATACCGAAAGAGACACCAGAAAGTCATTTTTCTTTATGACAGTAGTCCATCACATACGGCAAAACCAGTTCGCGACACGTTGGAAACACTCAGCTGGGAAGTTCTACCCCATGCAGCTTACTCGCCAGACTTGGCTCCTTCCGATTACCACTTGTTTGGGTCACGCACTTGCTCAGCAGAGCTTTGGTTCGTACGAAGATATGAAAAAATGGCTCGATGAATGTTTCGCAGCAAAAGGAGAAGATTCTTACTGGCGTGGTATTTACAAATTGCCCGAAAGATGGGAAAAATGTATAACAAGCGATGGAGCAATCTTTGCACTTTTTATCATTTATCCGAATTTAACATGTTCTTTTAGAAAAAAAAATCCGCATTTCATACTTGTACACCTGGTACACTATGACAATAGTGGGTGTTGTTTTTCCTTGAAAAGTGACAGTAGAATGTGCAGCAGAGAGTTCAGCCAACAAGTATTGTTGCAATAGTATTACCTTCCCATGAGAGGGGTGATATAGTGAATTTAGTGAAATTTGGACTAAAGGCCGACCAACCAAAAGGAGCTGGAATTGTTGGGGAGGCAAGAAATTTGTTTTTAATTCATAGATTGTGTGCCCTCTTCGTTTTTGAGTAAGATGCTAAGCATTTTAACACTGAATTTAAAAAAGTGATTACTCTAATTATTCATCTATAAGCATAATTAGAAATATTTTTTAAATTTCTTATAAATGGTTTAGTCATCTTTCAAAATAAGATTGGCTGAAATACCGAAATAAAAATATAGAAAAGAAATAAGATGAGGTATCAATTGAATTTGTCGGTTTATATTTGTTTTAAATTGAATTAAAAAGTTTCGAACGAAATTTATTTTAAATTTAATGGCAAATGAACTCATGTGGAATACATCAATTTAAAACTAATTAAAACTTTTTCCAGACAAATTCCCTGAAAATTCGACCCATTTTAGTTGCCGTGGAATCTAAAACCTCTAGCTGTCTGCTGTTTTTGACAAGGTATTATTTTTTCTGGTAAATGTCAACAAATACACGTTTCGTGATTTGACATGAAATTTTTTTTTTATGGGTCTAGCACACGTGCTACAGGGAAGTCCCTAAAGCGCTACAGGAACGACACGTGTGCGGAAAAAGCGATTCACCTTGTGGGAAACACAGTCCTGGGTAAGCCATTCCAAAGGGATGACGTTCTCCATATAAAAGACTGCTTGAAAAGCGTTGTACAAGGAATAACAAGCTGAACCTCATACGGATGTGAAGTATCAGCGCGACGTGTACTTCTAACATGCACCGCTCTGGGAGGAACTAAGCGGGCTACATCCTTCGAACACTGTCCATGAAAATACTTGTAGAATAGACTCAAGTCGCCAACCGTTCTTCGATGTTCCAGCTAATCAAGGCCGCCGGTCAGTTCTGGGCCTCCAATCAGACGAACAGCTCTTTTCTGAACAGAATCCAACAAATGCAGTGTATGTTTGGGAGCGGAGCCCCAAACAGGGGCGCAGTATTCCATAGTTGGTCGAATTTGAGCTTTGTAAAAAATTAACAGTTGTTGTGGAGTGTAAAGCTTTCTGGTTCGAAATAATATTCCCAACTTTTGAGAAGCTCTCCTTGCTATGCTAGTAACATGTTCATGCCAGGACATATTTGCTCCCAAATTAACGGCCAACAAATTGAGTGACGATGCTAGGGGAAAGGAGTGTCCCGACATAACTATGTCGGATTCAGCAGCGTTAACTTTTTTAGAAAAAACTGCCGCCTGGGTTTTTGTAGCGTTAAATTCCACTTAGTTGCTGACACCCCAAGATAGAATTTCTTCCAGGTCTTTGTTAAGTTGAATGACTTCCTGCTGTCTGCGGATATTCGCCTTACCAGCCGATGTCCGAGCGTTCAAAGTGAATGAGGAGATAAGCGTACTGTCATCTGCAAAGCTGTAGATTGGATTCCCGGTCTTTTCCAGCAGATCGTTAATGTAAATGAGGAAGAGAATAGGATACAGTATGGAGCCTTGGGGCACACCGGCGTTAACAGTAAAGGTGTTAGAAAGAAATTCGTCGACTGCGACTCGTAAAGAACGCTCTCTGAGGAAACATGAGAGCCACAAACAGAACTTTTCAGACATACCATAAGAGCGTAGCTTAGCTAACAGTCCATCGTGCCAAACACGGTCGAATGCCTTGAATATGCCAAGAGCAACCGCTCGAGATTCTCTGAAGTGTTCAATTGCGTTGTTCCAAACATGTGTTACGTAAGTCAGAAGATCTCCTGTTGATCTATGTTTACGAAAGCCATATTGTTGATCGCTAATAATGTTGAATCCTTCAAGGCATTTTAGAAGTAGATAGAAAATATTTATTTTATTTTTATCCGTTTACTCATAAACAAGAACTAATTTTCTAGTAGAACCTCATAGCTTGCATTTTTTGATTCTTGTCGATTTAATCTTCTAATTTACCAAATTTGCCTAGTTTTTAAAGTAAAATATTTTAATGTAAAATAACTAAAAACAGTTTACCCATTGTTCTCTTATTGGTCAAATCCATCCTGAGACACATTTCGCTGTATTACGGCTCGTCAGTCGGGCTAGGATTGACAAACAAGAGAACAGGATTTACGAGTACTTATCCAAGTAGTTACGGAACACGATGGTAGGTAACAACGAATTGTACTAAATACGCATACCTAATACTCTATCGAAAGTTGACGCAGCAGCTTCCACGCCGACAGAGTGATTGACACGGTCAACATTTTAAAGCAGGCAGCACTTTTCGAAGGATTCTCCTCAGGCATATATGGTTAATGTAAAATAATAAAGCAGTTTACCGGTTTGTCAATCCTTGCTTGACTGATGAGCCGAGATACGACGAAACGTGTCTCGAAATGGATTTGACGAATAAGAGAACAGTGGGTAAACTGCTGAAATATGGGCCTCGTCCGTTTTCAGTTATTTTACATTAGCCACATATGCCTAAGGAAAATCCTTCGAAAAGCCTGCTTTTAAGTGTTGATCGGGTCAACCACTCTATTGGCTTAAAAGCTGCTGTGTCAGCTTTCGATAGAGTATTAGATATGCATACTTAGTACAATTCATTGTATCCTACCATCGTGTTCCGTAGCTACTTGGATAAGTGTCCGTAAATTCTATTCTCTTGTTTGTCAATCCGCCCGACTGACGAGCTGTAATACGACCGCGTCTCGGGATGGATTTGATGAATAAGAGAACAGCGGATAAACTGCTGAAATATGAGCCTGTATTACAAACATAGTAGTCCCAAATGGCTCTGTATCTTCGAAAAAAGTATTAATGGTGCCCGTTTGGTTATCTCATTTTCATAAAATAAGAAAAAACAGCCGACAGAACTTCTTCAAGGTCTTTGTTAAGTGATATGACTTTCTGCTGTTAGTAGATATTTGTGCCGGTAGCTATTCTTCAGGCGTTAACGATAAATGACAAAAAACATAATGTCGTCAGGAAGTCTACAGATTGGACTTTAGATTTTTTCCCGCAGATCGGTAATATAAAGACGAAGAGTGGGGCATTTTATTTAGTCCTGGATGCACAGTCATTAATAGTATGTTATTAAAGAAAACTCATTAACAGTCATTTACAAACAACAGGTTACTCGAAGGTTACAGAAATATTTTAAACCTACCATAGGAGTAAAGCAATCAACCAACTTTCCCTTGAGTATACTGCAGACAATAACTATCACTATAATATAATTACAGACAACTCTTAGAACAAACCGAGCTCGCAATTCAATCATCGATGTTGATTTTCTTAATAATTGTATATTTTGCTGCTCAATACACAAGTATTAGTTTAAGCTTTAGGTATAAAATATTATCTTTTTATCACGAAAAGCATCCCTATCGTAATTAATGCCACTTGCTTCTAATGACTGACTCTTAAAGCTATCCATTTCAATTACAAACCCTATTACTGCGCGGGCATTTAAAAGATAGCACAATTTTGTTGCTGTTCTTTTGATAAGATTTATTTTCCTTCCTCAAAGTAAATCGTAAACTGTAACGTCTGTCTAAACTGATAAACCGGTTGGCAGGAAATTACCAATTTAATAAAGGGACTGAAAAATCGAGAAAACGTAATGATAAGAAAATAGGTAAATGAGAGCAGCGTTTTAACAATAGTATAAAAATTGAGTTTTGTAAAGTTCAAGAAAAGTAAAGTTCTTCTTTCTTAAAAAAAAACTTAAATTGTTAAAAGCTTTTAAACGAAAATTGCTCAATGTTTTAACTTTACATTTTTACAAAAACTGTAAGATTGAGGCTATATCCTACGTGAGCGTTTACGCGTTACCCACAGTTTCCACCCCACCCTCGCCGCATCTATGCGACGCAAGCGTAGGGACGTCCTACGCTTCAAAACTTAAAGACTTTTGGTCAAATATTGTTTTAGTAAAGTGTTTATTTTTAAAATTTTCAGGAACACGGTTTCATCATTATCGTCATCAAGCCTCCCAAGTTGTTTTCACTTAGCTCTGTTGTTTGCCTTTTGCATCCGATCGTGTCCCGCTAATCTTTTTATGTTGTCCGTCCATCTTGTCTGTGGCCTACCTCTACCTTTTATGTTCTCTAGGCCTTCATTCGACCATACGGCGTGTCCATCTGTTATCATTCATCCTAAACATGGTTTCATCATTATCGTCATCAAGCCTCCCAAGTTGTTTTCACTTAATTCTGTCGTTTGCCTTTTGCATCCGATCGTGTCCCGCTAATTTTTTATGTCGTCCGTCCATCTTGTCTGTAGCCTACCTCTATCTTTTATGTTCTCTTGGCCTCCATTCAACCATACGGCGTGCCCATCTGTTATCATTCATTCCAAGCCCCCCACCCAGCCCAATTTCGCCTTAATATACATTTTCATTGCATTACATCTGTCACTTTTGATCTTTTTCGTATCTTGTTGTTAGGTATACGATCTTGGAGGCTAATATTTAACATTCTCCTCTCCATTGCTCTTTAGGTTACCTGGAGTTTATATATTATACTTTCATTTAAAGCCCACGTGTCAGTGCCATATATTAATACCAGCAGCACATATTGATCGAACACTCTGGCTTTTAGTGTCTTTGGGATGTCCAATTTAAATGTAGATTATAACCTTCCGAACGCAAACCAAGCTAACGAGACTCTTCTATCCAAGTTCCAAACAATGCAATTGAACACTTCGAAGAATCTCCAGCGGTTGCTCTTGACATATCCAAGGCATTCGACCGTGTTTGGCATGATGGACTGTTGGCTAAGCTACGCTCTTATGGTGTGTCTGAAAAGTTCTGTTTGTGGCTCTCATGTTTCCTCAGAGAGCGTTCTTTACGAGTCGCAGTCGACGTATTTCTTTCTAACAACTTGACTATTAACGCCGGTGTGTCCCAAGGCTTCATACTGTCTCCTACTCTTGTTCTCATTTACATTAACGATCTGCTGGAAAAGACTGGGAATCCAATCTACAGCTTTGCAGATAACAGTACACTTATCTCTTCATTCGCTTTGAACGCTCGGACATCGGCTGCTCAGGCGAATATCCGCAGACAGCAGGAACTCATTTAACTTAACAAAGACCTGGAAGAAACTCTATCTTAGGGTGGCAGTAACCAAGTGGAATTTAACGCTACAAAAACCCAGGCGGCAGTTTTTTGTAAAAAAGTTAACGTTGCTGAACCCGACATAGTTATGTCGGGGCACTCCATTCCCCTAGCGTCGTCACTCAATTTGTTGGGCGTTAATTTGGAAGCAAATATGTCCTGGCATGAACATGTTGCAGGCATAGCAAGGAGAGCTTCTCAAAAGTTGGGAATATTATTTCGAACCAGAAAGCTTTACACTCCACAACTGTTAATTCTTTACAAAGCTCAAATTCGACCAACTATGGAATACTGCTCCCATGTTTGGGTGTCCGCTCCCAAACATACACTGCATTTGTTGGATTCTGTTCAGAAAAGGGCTGTTCGTCTGATTGGAAACCTAGAACTGACCGGCGGCCTTGATTCGCTGGATAATCGAACAACGGTTGGCGACTTGAGTCTATTCTACAAGTATTTTCATGGAGAGTGTTCGAAGGATGTAGCCCGCTTAATTCCTCCCAGAGCGGTGCATGTTAGAAGTACACGTCGCGCTGATACTTCACATCCGTATGAGGTTCAGCTTGTTACTTCTCGTACAACGCTTTTCAAGCAGTCTTTTATATGGAGAATATCATCCCTTTGGAATGGCTTACCCAGGACTGTATTTCCCATCGAGTACAATTTACAGCGATTCAAGAACAACGTGAATCGCTTTTTTTCCGCACACGTGTCGCTCCTGTAGCGCTTTAGAGACTTAACTGCAGCACGTGTGCTGGACCCCAAAAAAAAAAAATTAGCCTTTAAATTATTTTTTGGTATTTCGATTTTTTGTCCTAAATATATGATTGTTTGTACCTTTCCTATTCTTCCACCTTTCATTAAGAGTTCCTGGTTCAGTTTCGTTGTTCAAATGTTTGGTGTTGGTGAAGTTTATTTTTACACCTATTTCTCGAGAGTTGTTATTTAATTCTACCAGCATTTCTTGTAATTCTTCTTTTTTGTTGGTTTTGTGGTTAAATGATTTAATCGTTCACGGTCTATTAGTGTTATTAGTATATAGAAACAGGTTTACTAACGTTTATTGTGTTGATGAACATTTGCATAGTGCAAAACGTTAAAAAAATTGCCAAGACATAATATAGTTTTTCCATTTAAGGACTGAAAAAATATTATCGAACTACAAAGTTATAAAAATAGTTAGTTTAATTTTATAGCTTGTATTACTGAATATTTTGATTCAAAATGTACACGCGTGAAAAGTTGTGTAAGTTGGATTTGCGCAAATAGTGTTCCGTACCGTGATTCCCTTTAAGGACTTTCCCAAGAAAATAAATTTTCTTACGATTATATAGAAAATTTGAACATACATATTTATTAGTGTCTTTTATACGTAGAAAAAATTTCAGTACTCCTTATGGCATTAAATTTGTAAATATTGACTGTTAAAATTTGTATTTTTAACATACAAACCCTACCCCGACCTATGTTGAAACAGATGTTTTATTATTTAACAATGATAATTTTCTTACGATTGTTAATACGTTAATTAAAAATATAACAAATATTTTTCTATAAAGAAAATTATAACAAGCGGTATTCGTTTTTTTTTATAAAAATTGTTGAAAATGAGCTACTTTTGATCTTTTCAGTTTTCCTCGCATAACTTGATAAATAAAAAGTTCGTCACTTGGCAACGACGCACTCCACGGGAAGTTTGAAATACCATCAACGCACAGCTGATTTTAATAAATGCGTGTAGCTCACAGATATAGAAAAAATATGAGTTATCGTAAATATAAAGTTAATATTTATAACAAATCAAATATTTATTAGTATTCAATATAGATAAGTAGCATATAAATTAATATCAGAGACTTGGTTTGTTATCACTCCAGTATTTACTAAATTACATTTAGTATAGTTGTCACATTTTAGTTTGAACTTTGAATGAACCCCTTTCCCTTTTAAATCACTCAACTTTTCCATATCTAAAAGACTTCTGCAGCCCGTGCATTTCAGATTTCTAGCTAACTCTAACTCTCTCATTGAAACCATATTATTCTCATCATACATACTTGCTTATGCTATATTTATTTTTTCAACAATTTTTTTTAACAAATCTGGCATTTTATAATCGTGAAGTCATTATTTATGCACTATTAAAAATCTCCAATATAAACGTCACTTCGAAAAATACTCCAAAACATTAAAACCCAACATAAACAACTCGCGTCCCGATCAGGTAAGAATGTGACGTTGCCAGATCCAAAAGACGACGCAGTGGGATTATTTTTGTATTTCTTAGTATATGGGACGGGGCGAAAGAGCGCACTACGCCTCAACTATTTTTTTATTGTACTGTACTACTTATATCTTAAGATCCAATACGTATCTTCACGTCTTTTCTTAGTCAATAATGTATAATAGTTATAGTATCTTAGCTACCTAATACTAGGTAGTATATTAACAAAACCTCCACCATTTGTCAAGGAACATAGTTTTCATAGCTTTTTCATACCAGATAAGTTATCAAACGTACACTCCTAAATATAGCAGATAAAGCAAATTCGGTCATTTAAAATCTTCCACCGGACAAATTCAGGAGGTAATATAAAAATACATGTCAGCGATTTAAATAAGGGTGTGATATAAATAAAACAAGAAAGGTATCTGAAAATATCTTATTGGTGTATTTTGTGGAAAAGTTATATTATGGTCAGTAAATTCTATGCTAAAATCAACACCGAATGTTAAGGAGATCTTGAATATTAAAAAGTTGGTCCTACATTTGAGAAAATGTCAGTTGGATATTGTGTTAAGGAACTTGAGATTTTAACGCAAGAGTTTGCATAGTTTTATAATTCTTATTTTTGAAAAGAATCATCCGCTACTTTTTTCTCTATTTGGACATTTTTAAAATTTGGTAAGAATACCATTTACCGGGCCTTTTTTGTAACGCCTGTTGCAACAATGTTGCCAAATCTATTTTTAGTTACATAATCTTTAATTAAAAATATTTTCCTTAGACAACCAGATTTTTACTAAAAAAACTGTTGTGGAATAAGGTCATTAGGGCAAAATATATTTTCTTAAAGGCATTTTGTAAATATTTCGTATGGAAAAAGATTAAAGTAATCTGAACAAAATCTTTGCTTTGCGCATTTCGAAGTAGTTTTCTTAATTAAAATTTAGTTTTACGAGAGAGAAAATGCGTGCGACTAATGACTGGCAACATGTAGGATATGATGCTAGCGACACACAGTCTATAGTGTTCACCAAAAGCGATACCGGAATGTTTGAATGAATTATTGAAAATGCCATTTTATAATGCAATTAGGTACGCAATATTTTAAAATCTAATGATACATTCCGGTATTATGTAACAAGTTTTAGCTTTGGATAGTTAGTGTATGTTATTTTCTTTGGGAAATAATTCTTTTCAAAGCACTGTTCGTGTAATTTTCTGTAACTGCGGAGATTTTTTTAAGCTGAAAAGATAGCAGTCTTTTAAATTGTTATAACAAGTAAGAAGCTTTTAATAACAGTCTGGGTACAATCCTAGTCAATTGTATTTAACATGTCTCTTTAATACAGTTATTGGTGGACATGCAGAAAAGCCATAAAAGTGCAAGATCAATGTTCTTAGCAGTTAGCAAAAACAACCATTTATCATTATTTTTGTGCAATTGCTATTATTGCTAATATTTCGCGCAATAAAAAAAAATTGTCGTTTTACACAGATAGAAGAGTTGTAAAAAAAAGAATAACATAATTTTCAGGTTCTTGAAATACATAAACGCATACTATGATATATTTGCTGAAACTTTCTGCAACTATTTCCCTACCCTTTTAAATTCATATATGACTATAAGTTTTATACTTAAAATTTATTGATTAACCATACCAAAAAAAAAATCTCATAATCCTATTGGAATTGTTTAAAATTTGTCGGTTTTATCCTGTATTTTTCCCTTTTGTTGACGTGACAAACTTTAGGTTCCCTTCCTACCTCCAATGTTAAAAGCGTACAAAATCAACGACATGATATCTTGCCAACGGACAGATAAATCATTCTAATGACAGAAACTGGAAACCATGTTTTTCGTGATCTACCGACCCTGGAACGTGAAGAAATGCAAAAATTTCCAATTAGATTTTTTTCTTGAATATGTATATATATATGTATATATATATATATATATATATATATATATATATATATATATATATATATATATATAT
Organism: Pachyrhynchus sulphureomaculatus; assembly: GCA_019049505.1. NCBI lineage: Eukaryota > Metazoa > Arthropoda > Insecta > Coleoptera > Curculionidae > Pachyrhynchus > Pachyrhynchus sulphureomaculatus. The sequence continues at coordinate 203,624,590 of CM032447.1, forward strand.
ATATATATATATATATATATATTTATATATATATATATATATATATATATATATATATATATATATATATATATATATATATATATTATATATTTATATATATATATATATATATATATATATATATATATATATATATATATATATATATATGTATATATATATACATATATATATATATATATATATATATATATATATATATATATATATATATATACCTAAAGGGCCGCCATTGTATAAACTAGCTCAGGCGCAATCTTGCTGTTCGTACAATACGCCTACGCTGAGTTAAATCTTACCAACTCTGTTACCTTCTTGCTATATATATTGTTTAGTTGTCCACCAGTGGAGCAGCTGCATATGTTGAAACGAGTGACGTAAGGTAATGTACCTAAAGGGCCGCCATTATACAAAGTAGCGCAGGCGCAATGTCGCTGTACAATGTACAATGCGCCTACGCTGGGTTAAATCTCACCAACTCTGTTACCTTCTTGCTATATATATTGTTTTTTTTTCTGTTTTTTTTTATGAGCCTAGCACACGTGCTGCAGGGAAGTCCCTAAAGCGCTACAGGAGCGACACGTGTGCGGAAAAAGCGATTCACGTTGTTTTGAATCCCTGTAAATTGTACTCGGTGGGAAACACAGTCCTGGGTAAACCATTCCAAAGGGATGATGTTCTCCATATAAAAGACTGCACCGCTCTGGGAGGAATTAAGCGGGCTACATCCTTCAAACACTCTCCATGAAAATACTTGTAGAATAGACTCAAATCGCCAACCATTCTTCCATGTTCCAGCGAATCAAGGCCGCCGGTCAGGTCTGGGTCTCCAATCAGACGAACAGCCCTTCTCTGAACAGAATCCAACAAATGCAGTGTATGTTTGGGAGCGGAGCCCTACACATGGAAGCAGTATTCCATAGTTGGTCGAATTTGAGCTTTGTAAAGAATTAACAGTTGTTGTGGAGTGTAAAGCTTTCTGGTTCGAAATAATATTCCCAACTTTTGAGAAGCTCCCCTTGCTATCCCTGCAACATGTTCATGCCAGGACATATTTGCTCCCAAATTAACGCCCAACAAATTGAGTGACAATGCTAGGGGAATGGAGTGCCCCGACATAACTATGTCGGGTTCAGCAACGTTACCTTTTTTACAAAAAACTGCCGCCTGGGTTTTTGTAGCGTTAAACTCCACTTGGTTACTGTCACCCCAAGATAGCATTTCTTCCAGGTCTACGTTAAGTTGAATGAGTTCCTGCTGTCTGCGGATATTCGCCTGAGCAGCCGATATCCGAGCCTTCAAAATGAATGAAGAGATAACCGTACTGTCATCTGCAAAGCTGTATATTGGATTCCCGGTCTTCTCCAGCAAATCGTTAATGTAAATGAGGAAGAGAGTAGGAGACAGTATGGAGCTATGGGGGCTTAGTTGTTGGGTTCACCAGTGGAGGAGCTGCATATATTGAAACGAGTGACGTGAGGTAATGAACCTAAAGGGCCGCCATTATATAAACTAGCGCAGGCGCAATCTCGCTGTTCCTACAATGCTCCTACGCTGAGTTAAATCTCACCAACTCTGTTACCTTCTTGCTATATATATTGTTTAGTTGTTTGGTTCTCCGGTGGAGGAGCAAAAATAATATCTTCATTTCATTATTTCTTTAGGGCCGATTTTCTCCTATATTATTGAGATCCGCTATTTAAGATGAATTCTCTGCAATCGGTCTTGCTACAAGGATGTGCCAGTTCCAATATATGCAGTAATTTTCATAACATCCTGTATATATATATATATATATATATATATATATATATATATATATATATATATATATATATATATATATATACATATATATGTATATATATGGTTTTTATAAAGAAATTAAAAAGTCTTTTTTTAAGTTATTGAGTATATTCTTTAAAAAGTACAAATAAAACAGGTATATCATAGGAACAAATTATAATTTTTAGTGTTCCGTACGATCACTTCGGTGCCTGTCTGTTCGTCTGTCTGTCTGTCACACCCGATTTTCTTCGAAACTATTTGACGTACTAATATAGAAATTGATGGCCTCATCAGAGCCGTGTAGTTCTGAAAGTTAAATTTTGACTTAAGGGGTTAGTTTTGGGGGGGGAAATTGGAAGTGAAAAAAAAATTTTTTACTAGGTCATCGAGTGGAGTGTCAAATGAAAGCTTGTAAAAGCACTAGTTCAAAAATATATATAATGTCTTACATGCGCACACTTTTCTTTGTATTATCTTGAAAAAATCGCGAAAAATCGCTGTCCTCCCTCTATCTCGAAAAGTACTGATCCAAAAATTTTGAAAAAATTCTGGAATATTCTCCACGGGGTGTAGATTGAACGAAAATTATCTTGTTTTATCATCATGTTCTTTATTTATTATTAATTTATTAATTATTACTAATTTATCTGGTATATAAAAAAAATTTCAAGGTCATCAGTTTTCAGTAAAGATCGGAAACAAACTTTATTGAAAACTCATTTGGGGTGTGTTTTGTGAAGTCACTGATCATTTTATACCTCCGTAACAAACATTTTTATTTCAGAACCAATCAACGTACGGAACACTAATGCGCAAGATGAACTTGCCCTTGACCGCTTATTTTTATTTTTATATCTGTAAAGTAAAAAATTATACTTGGACTAACTAAATGAAAAATGTATATTTTAATGTTTTGCTAATTAAATTATAAAATTAGGTAATCAATAAAAGTACTAAGTTTCCCTAAATTTTGTTATTTTGGGAATTATTTTATAAAATATTTCTAGATTTTATGAGGAAACGCTATACCTTGCTATGGTTAACTGCGTTCTATTAAAAAAATATGGGACTTCAACAAAGGTAAATAATTTGAAATGTTTTAACTGTGGTGTGTTACAATATTCTAGAGTACATTGCTCTGAAAGAAGAGTAATTTTTCTTTAAATAAATAGATATTTTATGTTAAATATAACAAGCAAGAGGTGTCATGAAATCTCATTTCGTCTCTGTAATTGTTACTATAAATCAAAATAAAGACACACATCGAGCCACTACGGAGATTAATGAATGCTTTATTATTCTCAACGGGTGGCCTCTCTCATTTATAGGAAATGTGAAACTGTGGTTTAATGGCGGATTTCTATCGCTATTTGCAGGAAGTTACTTATCATTTTAGAGTTTGTAAAGCTCTTAATTTAGCTGACATGTAATTCGTAACTACGGGAATTTGCTAAAAGGATGCGAAGTTTAAACTCTACTTAGTTGGGAGGAAATTAAAACAGAAATCCATTACGCTAAGGTTAGAGTATTTTCAATAAATAAAAAAATTCACTTAGTTCATGAAGCACTTATCACAGAAGTTTTACAAACTAATATTCCGCATGATGTGACGGCCCGTGGCTCCGTGGCATAGTACTTGCTTGCAGTGTAGAAGGTCTCGGGTTCCAATTCCGGCAGGTCGGTATACTTTTATTTAAGTATATATGGCTAGGCCACGTACATAGGTACTAGTTGTTTGCGGGAATGCAATAACGTCCGTGGTAGCACTACCGCGTCGTCTAAAAGGTAGCGTGAAATACAAAAATGTTTGTTTCGGCACTTGGATAACGTTGACAGGTATTACGACATCCCCGCCGATATCCTCAGGATATGAAAAAGGGTAAAATCCCTTCTCAGGTGAGGAGATGAACGATAAAAAAAGGTACTCTCAAGAAATAAAAAAATGGTAAAGTGTGCTTAGTACTTTCGCTATAAACATACAGAATTAAAGTTAATAATGATTTTACTTTTCTTACCCTAAAGAATAATTTAGTGCAAAAATTACAACTCAATATTTTAAATGAGAGGTACTTTATCGTGAGAACTTAATTAAATTGGCTAAGTGTTTTTAATAAACTCAATAAAAAAAAAACATAATTTTCAAGTTTCTTGACTTCAAAAATCCTTGAAATATATGCGAAACAACGAAAACAACACTCTACAGGTCTTTTGTCAGAATAGTATTGGAGTTTCGTCTATAATATATATATATATATATATATATATATATATATATATATATATATATATATATATATATATATATATATATATATATATATAAAATGCAACGTCCCTCTGTATGTCTGTCTGTTCGTTAGAGCACTTATCACTGGAGAATCAATTATACGGTTTATGTGGTTTTCTTTTAAAACATGCATATTGTCTCTGGCCAGGTTATAAGCTATATTTTATTACGTTAGGTAACATAAGGAGTAAGCAGTGACGACAATAGTGAATCAAGTCGGAACAAAGTTTGCCGCTAGCACGTTCGCTTGCAATACACTGCTTAAACCATTAAATATGGAACAATATCATGTAGCAAAGAACATAATATATAAAATGCAACGTCTCTGTGTTGGTCTGCCTGTCCGTTAGTGCGCTTATGACTTGAAAACCACTTATCCGATTTACATGTTTTTTTTTTAATTCATATGTTTGTTCTCTGGCCAGGTTATCTATAATCTTCTTTAATATATATAAAATATAACGTCTCTCTGTCTGTCTGTCTGTTTGTCCGTTAGTGCGCTTTTCACTCTAGAACCACTTATTGGATTTACGTGTTTTTTTTTAATTCATACTTTGTTCTTTGGCCAGATTATCTGTAATCTTCTATAATATATATAAAATGTAACCTCTCTCTGTCTGTCTGTCTGTCTATTGGCCCGTTAGTGCGCTTATCACTCGAGAACCACTTATCGGATTTACGTGCTTTTTTTAAAAACATACATATGTTCCCTGGCCAGGTTATAGGATATATTTTATTACGTTTGGTAACGGAATAAGCAGTGACGATAATAGTGAATCAAGTCGGAAAAAAGTTTGCCGCTAGCGCATTCTCTTGCAATGCACTATCTAAACCATAAAATATGGAACAATATCTTGTAGCAAAGAATAAAATATATATATATATATATATATATATATATATATATATATATATATATATATATATATATATATATATAATGCAACGTCTCTCTGTTTGTCTGTCTGTTGGTTAGTGCGCTTATCAGTCGAAAACCACTTATACGCGTTTTTTTTTTAGTTATGTATAGAGGCCGGATTATATGCAACAGAAAAATCTTGATATATGCATGCAAATATGCATGAAAAATGCTTAAAATATGCAATATTAAATAATAATAGTTTTAGTTTTTTATTTCAAAATCAGCATAAAATTAACAAGTTATCGACGATGTTTAAATTTAATTAACAGTTATTTAACATTTTTTAAAATTATTTAACATTTGTATTCTTGTACACGTAAACAATAAGGTATTGTTCCAAATGTTGGGTAGTAAGATTTTGTCTTCGATCACTTAAAATATTTTTATAAGTGGAAAAAGACCGTTCCACATCCACTGAGGTAACTGGGCAGTATTTGAATTTGGATGCTATGTTAGCTCTTATTGTTTCTGGCAAAAGTTCACCCGTCCCATTAATAAAAGTATCAATTTGGCACAAAGGTTCAAAGCCTGGGTTATTGCAATAAATGTTTTCAAACTTTTCTTTAACTCTGTGCGGGAATACATCTGGCAATGTGGAGTTTATTTGACGGATTTTATTCATTAACTGAATTGATTCGGCCAAAAGCTGTTTTTTTTTAATATCAGAATCGTTAAATACTTCCTTGGATTGACGAACTGCCATAGCCTCTACACTATCGAAGTCATTTACTACACCTTTGATGGCCTCGAAATGTTCATTGTAAAATAGTACAGCTTCAATCCATGTTCCCCATCGAGTTACTACTGGTTCGGTAGGTAAAGGCATATTTGGCAGTTTTTAGGTGTTATTGCGAGCAGGTGCCTTAAGAAACACTTTCTTTTGCTGATGAAATCAGTTTATTTGCATTTCCATACGTGGTTCGTACTTCTTCAGCGAGTCGATGGACTCCGTGAACAAAGCACGTCACTTGAATTAAATTTGGATCAAATACTTGGAGAACTTTGGCTGCCTTGATCATATAGGGAGCAGCATCTGAGAGAAATATAAACACTCTTTCAACGGAAGAAGATTCAGGAAATATTTTTTTAATACCCTCATTCACAAATCTGGCGATCGTAGAATGATTTGTCTTGTCAAGTTCTTTGCAGGCCACCAAATAGGAGGAAGAAGGCTTAATGCACCCAGAATTAAATTCGCAATATAGCGACCACAACTGTCGGTAGTTTCATCAGCTGAAATCCAAATAACGTCATCCTTAAGTTCATTACGTATTTCTTCCAGAACATGTTGGTAAATTGTTGATATGTAATTTTTACGCAGTGTTGATTCGTCTGGTATTTTTTGATTCAAGCAATATTTTCGCAGAAAATCTTTGAATGTAGGATTTGTAAGTTTGTGGAGAGGAATATTACTTGCAAGCAATGCTTCACATAAATCCATACTAAAGTGTTTTTTTTTGTTTTGCCTATAGAAGTGGAATCACTGCTACTTGCTGCTGTTATAAGTTGTTGTCGTGGGCCTTTTTTGCAATCCTACGATATGAAGACTTGTCTTCACATGCTGGTCAATTTGAAACTTTTTTGTGCACGAAACATTTTTCTCGCAAACTCGACAATATAAAACATTTCCGTCGTATGTAAATGTTCCAGGATAATCAGCTACCCACGAAGAGACATTTTTTTTTGCGGGTGGCATGGTACACGTTAAACTTTAACACAACGCGTTAAAAATTGCAAAAAGACTACACTGATGCAAGCGCGTCAACAATAATGTTAAAACTGATAACTTGTTTTAAAATAAAAATTCGTCTTCGAGAAAATTGTTTATTTGATCCACGCTCAAACAAATATTGTTAGAAACTATCTACTTATCATTTAATATCCCGACCAAGAAACAAAGGAATAAAATATCGTCGTAATTTTAGGTATTCCCTTAGCACTATAACCTAATCGATGTTTAGACTATTGCAGGTAATTTCCCGGCGATAAGATCGGTTCCAGACGGCGACGTTAAAAATACCCTGAGCAATTCAATTGCTTAGTAATACCGAGAAATATTGTAAATATAGGGAAAATATGCATCATTACTAGATTTTGGGTAAAATATGCAATAATCGGTGAGAATGGTCTAAATATGCAAATGCATATGAAAATATGCAAATGCATATAATCCCGTCTCTAGTCACATATATGTTCACTCTCCAGGTTATATAATAATAATAATAATAATCTAGAATCTATAATATATATAAAATGCAACGTCTCTCGTCTGTTCGTTAGTGCGCTTAGCACTCAAGAAACACTTATCCAATTTACGTATTTTTTTATAAAATACATGTGTTCTCTCGCCAGGTTATAGGATATATTTTATTACGTTAGGTTAGGTAACATAAGGAATAAGCAGTGACGATAATAGTGAATCAAGTCCACGCGAGCGGAACTGCGGGCACAGCTAGTAATTACATATTTATATCACACTAGATTAGACCTCCAGTGTAGTATTTTTACAGAAAAGTCTACTATTGAGCATATTTCGTCTGTAGAATTTTATTTGTATTTTCCACCTTATATAATTAGGCGTGATATGTTTCTGTAGCATAGTAATAGATCCGTTTTCATTTCAATATTTCCTGGCCGATTTTTAAAGGAAGAATATTTGACATACCCTGTTACATTTACTTATTCCAAGCAGCGTGCAACAGCTTCGCTCGAATCCGGCTGGACTGTTTTTTTTTTGACTCGAATGAGATTTACGATGTTAAAAGAGAACTAATTTCCAGTGGCTGGCAACAATACTAGTGTACGATTATTTTTCTGTTTTTATAGAGCCAAGCCTAATACTTCTGCAGTTTTGGACCGAAAATTCATCTTTGATAATTCCCCGAATTTCTTTTTTCGCAGTTTCATTTTTCTTGGCAATTTACCTTGGATTTACAGTAAAGGGGGCCGTTTTCTTTTTTTACCGGAGACAAAAGACGACGCAGTGTTCATGATTGATTCTCGAAATCATCTTGAAATCACGATACGAAGTCGATAAGGTAAAGTTACTGAAAAAACTTAATAGACATTCAGGTGGTAAAATATCGTTTATTTTCTTTACTTTAGATTTACTTTTCACAGTTGGCCGTTTTCCCATTTTCCTTTTTTTATTCTACCTCTTAGCACAGTTTTATGTAACGATTGTTACTGGTGTTTCTTTACTGTTTTTCACGATACGAATTTTATGTTACGACTTTTGCGATATCAGTATTTTACTTTTTTATTTCATCACACGTGTCTTGTGCTACCACCTTGCCGTAAGACCACAATAAATCCAATACTGTAGCGCAAGTGAGCTCCAAGTTTGTGATGAGATTTTGACGGCGCGTGTGTCGACAGGTCCCTCTTTCAAAATAGCTGCTCAGTGTTTATATCTGATCTCGTAATGTATCTTTTGAAATGTATTGTCGATCGTTTCTTGATGTGACTGAAGTTCATATGAATTTAAAGTGGGAAGGAAGATAATGTTTGTATAAAAATAGAATTAAAAACGTTGTTAAGTGAAGAAAAGTTTGACAAACAATTTATAGAATCAGAAGGTTATTGTTGTGCCGTTGACAATTGTAAAAATAATTCAAAAAGTACGCCGGAAGTAAGTTTCTTCTTCTTCAATAAAGTTGTTGAATGGTAAATAATTTAATTAAAGAATATAAATTGCGTAAGAGATCGGTAGCGGATAAATTAAATATTTCTAAGAAGCTATTTCTGTTATAACATTTTTTTTTTGTTATAGAGCAAAGATTTGGCTCGGAGCAACCCAAAGCGTCATCAGTTGTCCAATTGAAAAGATTTATTTTTGTATAAACTGGGATTATTCAGTTTCTTTTTATTTAAAACCATTTATATTTGTGTGTATTGTAAATAAAACATATTTTTACTAAGTTGTGTGCTCTCCATAGGCTTCTAGATTAGAAAGGGTATTTAAATCGCACTGATAAACTCACATTTCAACACATATTTATTAGAGTGGTAAAAAATATTTTTTTTTCCAACTTCATCAGGCTTAGGTTGAATATAATTCTACCTGTGAGAAAGGAATACTCCGTGTGTCAAAGGCTAATAACAGAGGTAAAAATTTTTATAAGAGTCGGATTTTACTGTAGTTACAATAAAGCCCAATCAGACCCAGAAACATTCAATTTGTATTGGAACATAATTCCTTGCTGACCTCAAATCTGTATTTAAAAATTTGGGTCGCAGTTTCAGTTCTCACTTTTGGATCTTATAGAGTCCCTACAAAGCGTTGTGCCCAAAATCTGATATGCTCATACAATTCCCTAGAGGAAAACTTTTGTCTGCAACATTTTTTCTAAAAATGCCTTCGTGTCATGTTTTTCACTTATGTTCATCTCTTTTCTAATAAAGAGCCATAGTCTTTTGTTTTTTTATATCACTCATACTGCATTAACTCGATATTTTATTAAATTAAAAAATTTCAAACATTTGTATAATATCTATGATTTTGAATGATAAAACTTTGCACAGTAACATTATTTATATTTAAAATCTCCCACTGGTGCCCTTTTTAACATGGCAGACTGCCACGTGATCCATGAAAACTGATACCTAATTTTCATATATGGTTACCCCTGAGTTTCGCTAATGTATTGAGTTTATTGTGGTAAGGCTTTCCCTGTACATACGTATAGTGTTTTTTATATAACCTCTACATTTATAAATCTGATCGTAATACATTTTTAATATTTTATATCTAGATTGAGTATGAACTAAGAAACTTCTTTTTTTAAATAGTAAATTTGATAGTAGAAATAATCAATTTTCTAAGAAGTTCTAATTCGTCTAGTAAATAGCTTAGGAAATACAGCTACACCGGTATTGATAGCCAACAATTTACCAAGATGACAGCTTTTCTACTAACGGATTATATTTCTATTATCTTAGGCAGTCGAGAAAATTTTTTAACATTAAAGTAGGGTCATTTTACATTGTTTTTTGTAATGCATAAATTATTGTCTCAATTTTGACTTCATTAACTAGTTTTTTATAGATTTTGTTTGATATAAAAATCAGTCACAGTATTTAAACATGTGGTGCCCAAATATTAAAAAGAATGTGTATGTTTCTATTTAATATTTGGGCAATGTTTTTATAACTGAAACTCTCTCTTTACGATATATGAGCTGACGTCTCGCCCAGGTTATGTTTCTACAAAGACTGATGAGTTGTGGAGTTATCGATATGAGTTGATGAATAATATTTACTTTCTCGTTCATCTTCTTTGCTCAACAAATATAATTTTTTTCTGATTTTTCCTATTCAAATATTTTGTTATTATATTTACACCATTGCATGTAATACTTTTATGTACAAAGTCCGTTATGATGTCAACATAACTCGCAGTTTACACCCATAATTAAAGGTACTTGCATAAAATTGTTTCTTTACAAGTTTCTAAGGAAATTACTTCATTACAAATTAATTTAATTTTTCAAGAATATCTTGTTCCAACATTATTATACCGTTAATATTTTGAGAATCAGTCAATTGGCAATAAAATAATTTGTGTACAAATGTGTATAAATAGACAAGATTATTAGGTAATTAAAAACGAAATAAAGTAAGAGCGGCTACTGGCATGTTTGAAATTAACGAAGTTATTGCTCATTTTTTTATATAAGTAATCATAATTTATATACAGATGATACTCAATTATACCTTTCATTTTTATCTTAAGACTATAGACCAATTATCTGACTACACGTTAAATTTAAATCCGTCAAAAATAAAAATAATATTGTGTAGTAATAAAAAAAATATTACAGACGATATTGGCAATAAAATGGCTGAAAGTAGGTAACGATAAATCGAATTTTAGTAATAAAGCTAAAAGCTCAAATTGAGTTATTGACTTACTTATTTACATATATATAATGAAAGACTGTTTTTTAGTCAATTTCCACTGGTTTATATTTAACTTGCGATGACGCGTTTCGCTGTCGATGCAGCTTCTTCAGATCTACATTTTACACTGTCAGGTTAGGTTTAATGTTCACAATTTTATATAATTTCGTAATTATAATATTACACCTAATTAAATTACATTGATAGTATTGGAAAACCCACACAGACATGGAATTAGGAAAATAAATTCAATAATGGTGAATTGTTTAAATCTACCTGGTCGTTGAGTAAAGTACCTGCAGTCCTTAATCGATTTATTTGCATTATCTCTAAAGGGTTTAGTTTTCAACCTTTTCGTTGCTATGTTGATATTTTTTTGATTTAAAAATTTTCCCAGTTTTTCTGTTAGTTTGCAGAAATAGATTAAGCATTTAAATATGGTTTTTCTGTCCTTAAAACGTGGGTATATTTCTGAGATTGTATAGTTTCTAAGTTTTTTCCTAATGATGTTATCGATTAAAGTAATCGAATAACCGTTGGTAACGGCTACTTGTTTTATGAAGTTTAATTCTTTAATAAAATTATCCTCTTATTAAGGGATATTAGTTAGTCTATGTATAAAGCTAAGATCAGCCGCGAGTTTATGATAGTTAGGGTACGAAATTTTAAATAAAGATCCAATAAATATTTTTCAAAAAGAAAGAAAACAACAAATTGACGATCATTCACGATAAAGATACATTTAAATTGATAAATATGAATCCCCAAATCCCACAACTTTATTCACTCATAAAACTACACAAATTTGACCACCCAATCAGACCAGTTGTTTCCTATATGTCTGCTCCCGCATATAAGACGTCATCCTTTTTAATTGATTTAATCAAAAATTTGAACCTAAATATAGTATCAAAAACTCATACGAACTCGTGGATAAAGTTAAGAATATAACAATACCAGATAATTCTAAATTAGTTTCTTTCGATATCAAAAACTTATTTCCAAGTGTTCCCCCAGACGCAACAATAATTTTAATAGAGAACCTATTAACAAAAAACAAAGTAAATGAAGTTATAAAAATGGACATAATTAATTTATTAAGAACTTGCCCAAGACAAAATTATTTTTCATTTAACAATAAATTCTACAATAGTAAGAAAGGGTTAATTATGGGGAGTCCATTAAGTCCATTACTTGCCGAAATTTTCATGGACAGTATTGAAGCAATGATATTTAACAACCATAATAACAATAGTAATAATTGTCTATACTGGTATCGATATGTAGACGATATAATTATATGCTTTACAGGTACGGACAGACAATTAACTCACTTTTTACAGTATATTATTTCCTTACATAAAAATATCAGTTCTGCAATGGAAGAAGAAGTCGAAGGGAAAATCAACTTCCTAGACTTAACAATCAGTAAAACCATGAAAAAAAATGAATTTGCAATATATCACAAACCTTGTCATACAGATACCACAATTCACAATAGTTCTCACCACCCTAACCATCATAAACTCGCGGCTTATCATAGCTTTATACATAGACTTACTAATATCCCCTTATCAGAGGATAATTTTACTAAAGAATTAAACTTCATAAAACAAGTAGCCGTTAACAACGGTTATTCGGTTACTTTAATCGATAACATCGTTAGGAAAAAATTTAGAAACAAGACAATCTCAGAAATATACCCACGTTTTTAAGGACAGAAAAACCACATTTAAATGCTTAACCTATTTCAGCAAACCAACAGAAAACCTAAATCAAAAAAATATCATAACATAGCTTACAAGACTAACAATACTCTAGGGAAATATCTCAAAAACTACAAACCACAAGTCAATAAAGACAATAAATCAGGGGTTTATCAATTAACATGTGGGTCATGTCCTAAAACATACATAGGACAAACTGGACGTACATTTATACAAAGAATTACAGAACACGAAAAAAGTTTCATTCATAGAAAGTCTAATTCAACATATGCTAATCATCTTTTAACAGAAAATCACACGTTTAACAAGAATTTCAAAATTTTACATACCCAACGAAAAGGTTTAAAACTAAACCTTTTAGAGACAATGCAAATAAATCGATTCGGTACTTTACTCAACGACCAGGTAGATTTAAACAATTCACCATTATTGAATTTATTTTCCTAATTCCATGTCTGTGTGGGTTTTCCAATACTATCAATGTAATTTAATTAGGTGTAATATTATAATTATGAAATTATATAAAATTGTGAACATTAAACCTAACTTGACAGTGTAAAATGTAGATCTGAAGAAGCTGCATCGACAGCGAAACGCATCATCGCAATTTAAATAAACCAGTGGAAATTGACTAAAAACAGTCTTTTATTATATATTTATAATGAATTTCCATCAAGTAGAAGCTACAACCATCCAAAATTACTTACTTACATTTTAAATAAATATATTGAAAGAAATAAATTATGGTTAAAAGTCTACTTTGACTTTAAACCACTGTATATAACAAAATATAAGAAAAATCTGGCGTAATTCTTTTGTTTTGTCACGTTTTAACCATTGTGATAACGTCTACAGCCCTTCTTCTGATAGTTCGGATGTAAGTAGAATACAAATTTTAGATTTGAGTACACTAACATGTATATGGTAAAAAATAATAAAATTTTATGATGTCCTTATACTAATATACCTAAACTATTGTAACGAAGTTACGTAATTTTTCTGGAGCACTGCGCGTGTCGAATCTATTCGTACTACACATCAGAGAAGTTTTATTGTGCTTTAATAAGTAACTATGAACCTACAAGATTTAATCTATTCGATGTTATCATAAATACGGAAAATCGACTTTTCTCATTATCGTTCCTATATCGTAACATCATTTTAAGCCGCTGTTTATGATACGCTGGTACTTCCAGAGCGCGCCGAATGCCTCCGGTAGTGCAACCTTATATTTTTTTGGTTTTCTGTTCCTTTTGTCTTTCAAGGCTTATCCATCATCAGCCAGTATCTGACATGGAATTAACCGCGGGGTTTCCGTTTCTCCAATTTAACGAGGGAGGCCCTTTACCACATGAATCCAATGGGTGGCCGAAAATCTACCGATCGTTAGATAACCGATGCTCCCATGAACTAACGCAAAGAAGACCGCGATGCTATATTCAACATATTTTAATTAAAAAAGAGTAAAATTTCGTTCTCACTTTATACATATAGAAAAAACTTAACCAAACATGAACATGACTTTCTTCATTAATCCTACAGTGTAACTTCCTCTATAAATTTGTTAGATTTCAATCATCAAAAGTCCCGCTCCCTCCTGTCATATCTCTAAAAAGAGACACCTTAAAGAGTTCTGAAAAGTTAGTTAAATAAACAATTCTATGATTTATTTGCTTGCTCGCTTTTAATATTTCTTTCATTTTTCTTTCGATTCTCTCTTTTTTATTTCGTATCTTTCTATCTGTTTTTCTATAATTATATTTCTACTTAGTATATATCACCACTACACCAAACTTTTTTTTTGCACACGACGCGCGTTTCGCTAACCATGTTAGCTTCATCAGGAGCAATCATCGCTCCTGATGAAGCTAAAATGGTTGGCGTAGTAGTGATATATACTGAGTAGTGTCATCGTGCCAAAGATTCCACATTTCCAACTTAATAATTATATTTGATAATTCGTATCTTAATATTTTAGTAACCTTACAACAGATAATGTTCAGAGCACAATTTTTGTATTTTAAAACAAATAAATAATACTGCGATACGATGCAAATATTTTTGATGGCAACAACAGAAAATTAATAGACTGTTAACAGACTTTATCAAATACAACTCGAAATACAACTATATTTTAAGAGTTTGTTCCAGATGTGACAAAATAGCTCATTTTTCAGCTTGTCTCGAACACATTCCATATTGGAGTATATTTCTTTGATTAAGTGACCCAATTACATAACTTATGTGACTCTGCGCCACCTCATAAATTCAGCATTATTAACTGACAAAAATTTATCTAGAAATAACCGGATACATTTGGAATTCCAAACCCGTGTCGAAAGCAACTAGTTTTTCGTAGAGCACGTTAATCATTATGTCGTAATATTCTATTACGACATAGAGAGATTTTCTATAGTTTCTTTTATCTCTTGACTTTGTAAAGAGATGCCAAATTTTAATTTTTTTGGCTTCTCGTGATCACAAAGTGAAAAATTGGTTTGAATGTAAGAGTCAACTGAATAAGATCCACTTAAATGACTTAAGAAAACCTAAATGGAATGCTAAAATATTTTTCTCTACCGGGAGCAGCAGTATTCCTGTTAAATATCTACTTTTTATTTATCTTTTCTACCCTTCAAATAATACCCTATTTAACCTTGATAATATGTTTGACTTTTATATTGGCAGTAACCATATTGTTTCAAACATGCCGTCGTCTTCTCAGATGAGGTCTAAATGTCTTTTTACGGTTAATGTTTTAAAATTCAACCAATTTAAAACCTCGGCGCTAACGAGATGAAACTGCTGCTACTGTCTTTGCCTACCTCTAGCTGACAAGGTCTAATCGAAGTGAAACGTTAAATGTCTTCAAGCTAAGAAGCGAGATGTTTCCAAAAGCAATTCACTGCGGCAAATGGCATGTTACGTCAATTCCACTTTTCTACTTTGAACGACTACCAATTTTATTTACTGCACTAAAATCTGTCTTCGGTGACCATCAGGAATGGAGGGACACATGGATTAATTTATGTGGTCGCTTACTTAGTGGAAAATTTTTCCAGATTAGCCGGAATTCGCATATTAGTAGTCTACACTAGCGGGGATATCTGTTGTCTCTTAATGCCACAATGGAGTTCATCGACTAATTCTTTCTATATATTTCCTTATTGAATAGGTTTGATATTTTATTGAAAAAAAAAACAGGCTACAGCGTTTGAGCTTGTAAATGGCGTGAATATGAGCCACGTATTTTTAATTATTTAAATAAAACACAAAGCTTTGTTTGGCACCAAAAGGCCTCCCTCGGCAAATAAATAACATTGTTTGAGCGCTTTGTTTATTAAATGAAGGCTTGAGCGAGAAAATGCCAGTAGGCGACTTTTGTTCAGTTTTTAAATGAGATTGTAAATATTTCATAAAAAAAAAGGATCGTAAAAAACGGTAGAAGGTCGTAAGAATCTAAAAAGTAGCTTTGGTGAGAAAATAATTTGTTTTTAGGATTATATGCTGTATGATTAATTTAATTTAAAAGATTAATGTACCGAAAAAGATCTGATGGATTTTTGTTGCCACCTAGACTACAAATTTTTATTATTTATATCATATTTAGGGCAAATTGGTTGTCTTAAAATAAGTAAGTATACCCATTGATATTCCCATCCCCTTAAATTTATCAGTCTAATAATATATATGTGTATGTACATATATACATATATATATATATATATATATATATATATATATATATATATATATATATATATATATATATATAATATATATATATATATATATATATATATATATATATATATATATATATATATATATATATATATATATATATATATAAAATATATATATATATATATATATATATATATATATATATATATATATATAATATATATATATATATATATATATATATATATATATATATATATATAAGCCGGGCCCGCGGCTCCGCTCGCGTGGACTTGATTCACTACTATCGTCACTGCTTATTCCTTATGTTACCCAACGTAATAAAATATTAAAATTATATCTCCTTATCTCCCAATATTTCTCCTTATCTCCCAATATTTCTCCTTATCTCCCATTATCTCTACATAGTTTTCATTATCTAAGCTTATCTCTGCTCATCTCCCATTATTTCTCCTTATCTCCCATTATCTCACTTTATTTCCCATTATCTAGGCTTATCTCGACTTATCTCCCATTATTTCTCCTTATCTCCCATTATTTCTCCTTATCTCCCATTATCTCACCATAACTCCCATTATCTAGACTTATCTCTGCTTATCTCCCATTATCTCTCCTTATCTCCCATTATTTATACTTATCTCCCATTATCTCACCTTATCTCCCATTATCGAGGCTTATCTCGACTTATCTCCTATTATTTCTCCTTATCTCTCATTATCTCACCTTATCTCCAATTATCTAGGCTTATATCGAATTATATAGAACACATGTATAAATTTATAAAAACACGTAAATCGGATAAGTGGTTCTCGAGTGATAAGCGCACTAACGGACAGACAGAGAGACTTTGCATTTTATTTATATTGTATTCTTTGCTACATGATATTGCTCCATATTTAATGCTTTAGGGAGTGAATTGCAAGAGAATGCGCTAGCGGCAAACTTGTCTCCGACGTGATTCACTATTATCGTCACTGCTTATTCCTTATGTCACCTAATAAAATATATCCTATAACCTGGCCAGAGAACATACGTATGTTCAAAAAAAAGCACGTAAATCGGATAAGTGGTTCTCCAGTAATAAGCACACTAACGGAGGGACAGACAGACAGACAGACAAACGGACAGAGAGACATTGCATTTTATATATATTATAGATATTCTCTGCTACATAATATTGTTCCATATTTAATGGTTTGGACTGTGTATTGCAAGAGAACGCGTTAGCGGCAAACTTTGTCCGACTTCATTTACTATTATTGTCACTGCTCATTCCTTATGCTACCTATCGTAATAAAATATAGCCTATAACCTGGCCGGAGAACATATGTATGTTTAAAAAAAAAAAGTACGAAAATCGGATAAGTGGTTCTCCAGCGATAAGCGCACTAACGGACAGACAGACAGAGATACGTTGCATTTTATATATATTATAGATGTAATAAAATATATACCTATAACCTGGTCAGAGACCATGTATGAATTTTAAAAATCACGTAAATCGGATAAGTGGTTCTCGAGGGATAAGCGCATTAACGGACAGACAGACAGACAGACAACCATTGCATTATATATATATATTATAGATATAGATTATTATTATTATATAACCTGGCCAAAGAATATATGTATGAATTTAAAAAAAGACAGGTAAATCGGATAAGTGGTTCCCGCGTGATAAACGCACTAATGGACAGACAGAGAGACATTGTATTTTATATATATTATAGATTATAGATATTCTTTGCTACATAATATTGTTCCATATTTAATGGTTTAGGCTGTGTATTGCAGAGGCACGCGCTAGCGGCAAACTTATTTCCGACATCATTCACTATTTTACGTCACTGCTCATTCCTTATGCTACCTATCGTAATAAAATATAGCCTATAACCTGGCCAGAGAACATATGTATGTTTTAAAAAAAAAGTACGTAAATCGGATAAGTGGTTCTTCAGTGATAGGCGCACTAACGGACAGACAGACAGACAGACAGAGAGACGTTACATTTTATATATATTATGGATATATATATATATATATATATATATATATATATATATATATATACATATGTATGTATGAAAACCGTTTAGAATATTGGAATGGGTGACTTCTGGAGACATATTCAATATTTAATTTTAGTTAGTTTGAACATAGTTGAAAATTTACATCACTGGACTTCGTAAATTAAAAAAATCATTGCGCTACCTTTGTCACAGCTAATGTTATCATGGCTAAGAGAGAGCGCGTGAATTTTTAATGCGGGTTGAATATATATGATACACTGCTGTTAGCGACAATCGAACCTTCAAACCTCTTTGACAGCAGTACGATTTACTTTTGTTGTGGAAAAAGGAAAGTTTTTTTCACGAAATATTACAATGTTTTATTGATGTTTGCAAGGCTTAGTGGCAACTGGTTTTTATGACAGTTGGGCTTAATTAAACAGAATTATTATTCGCGTGTGTCTCTAATCTATATCTGATGTGTTTAATGCAGTTTTTACAAAGAGTTTTATTATTTCTGACGGAAAATATCTTGTATTATCTATTTCGAACTATACAGGTATTAAGAAGTCACCTAATTGCACTGGTGAAATATATATGAGTATGTAATTAATACATTATTTTCTATATATATTTATCCAGGCAGTGGGTCGTTAATTTATTCAATAGTTGTGATTTCTCTGAGTTAGTTTTAGGCGTTATTATTGACCGAGTCGAATCCATTTCGTATTTGCCTTAAGAGTTGTAATGTATTTGATTATCCCGATATTTCCGTTGTTTCTGAATATCGGAAACAGTGGAGTATTCGACCAGATATGAACGTAAATGTAGAAAGGCGTTAGAAGAAGCATATGTCCGAGTATAAATCGCCAATGGAGACTCTAATTTCTATGCAGTTTTTTGGCACGTGTAGGTACATTAACCAGGTATGCCAGGTTTTGCACTATATTTCCAAGGGATTATTTCTAAATGTTTACTTTAAACTCCTTTAAATTTGTAAAATATAAATATTAATATATTAAGATTAATATTAATAATTATAAAAATTAACAGAATTGGAAATTCTGCATATATATATATATATATATATATATATATATATATATATATATATATATATATATATATATATGTATGTATATTAATATATATATATATATATATATATATATATATATATATATATATATATATATATATATATATATATATATATATATATATATGTATATATATATATATATATATATATATATATATATATATATATATATGTATATATATATATATATATATATATATATATATATATATATATACATATATATGTATATATATATATATATATATATATATATATATATATATATATATATATATATATACATATATATATATATATATATATATATATATATATATATATATATATAAGAATAGGAGAGGTGTATATCATATATATAAAATCAAAATCAGAATTATTTATTGGTATTAACAAAAGCAGCCATTAAATCAATGGATATACACGTCAAAAAAAAACACAAATGCAAAAAAATCAGTAGAAAGAGAAGAAAAAAAACAAAAAAAAAGTTCAAAAACGGTGAACTGTATCACTTAAAAATTCTGAAACAGAATAATAACATTTATTTATCAGAAAGCTCTTAACTTTGTTTTTAAATTCTTTTACAGAGAGCTTTGTTGTATTGTGGGGAAGCTTATTAAACAAGATTACCCCCGCATAATCGAGAGAGATTTCGAATTTAGTTCTTTTATGATAAACCGAAATAAGTTGATCGATATTTCTAGTGCAGTACGAATGAAAGGAGCAGTATCTTAGAAAACTGTGTTTATGTCTTTTTATGTACAATAAAAGTCTACATATATATATATATATATATATATATATATATATATATATATATATATATATATATATATATATATATATATATATAAATGCAGGGAAAGGACATCAATTTCTTTTCTGCAAAAATTGGTTTAGTACTATCTGTTGGCTTTATATTAAACATGAGTCTACCAATTCTCCTTTGACTGCGAAATACTCTTAACCACTCCGCTGAGTTACCCCACAATAAAACATTGTAGTTTAAATGGCATTACACAAGTGAATAATATGGATTTAATAGAGCTTCCTGGTCAATAACATACTTTAGTTGAAATATTGCATAGAATGCAGTATTTATTTTTTTACAGGTTTAATCTATGTGAGGTTTCCAAGTAATATATTGATCAACATATAACCCTAAAAATCTACATGACTCTGCTGAGGGGATAAAGTTTACAGACACGCTCGGTGAGCTAGCTAAATTATTTTTGCCACACCAAATTTCAAAATTAATCACTACATTTTCCACCAGCTCCTGAAGCTCCTCAGGGGTTACTCCCGAAACCACTACCGAAGTGTCGTCTGCGAACATGATGACACTATCACTGCGAATATGATGAGGCATATCATTGATAAACATTAGAGAAGGAGAGGTCCAAGGATAAACCTCTGTGGCACTGCCAGGTTAATATCCGCAATCTCTGAAGATTGATCACTAATCTGCACATAAAACTTTCTATTGGTGTGTTAAGAAAACAACAGGTCATGCATCTTACCTCTGATGCCGTAAGCATAAAGCTTTTTCAATATAAAGTTAATATTCAAACAATCAAAGGCACGAGACAAGTCGAAAAAGAAACCCGCCACATGACGCCCCTAATCAATTTGGTTATATACCACCTGCATAAACTCACAGGCGGCTCCCTCCGTCGATCTACCTGTTCTAAAACCATACTGGGCCGTGGTTAGGACGGCACATCCATAAAAAAAAACTCAATAGTCTATTGTAATATAACTTTTCGAATATTTTCAATAGCGCATTTAAAATGGTTATGGGCCCATAGTTTTCAGCACAATTTTTGTCACCCTTTTTATAGATCGGCATAACTTTACCAATTTTCATTATATCAGAAAAAGTGCCGCTGTCATGTGCTAAATTAACTAAATGCGATTAGGATTTGGCAATATAGAACTTGATGGCCTTTAGTACCTTGATAGATATGCCGCCACAGTCCACGCTGGCCTTATGCTTAAGACTATCAATAATACTTATAACCTCGTTACTGTCACAAAGCCTATAGAAGAAGCTGTGAATACTCGCAGAAGTTGGTAACGTACACTTTGTAGATAGTTATTTAGTTGTTGTAATAAAATAAATTGGGTACAACCCTTACATCCTGAAAGAAAGAGTAGGAGTTCAGTAAGACACTACACATAAATAAGGAAGAGAATATTAACAAAATAAAAATTCCTACTTTTATTACACTCTTAAAATTACCTCTACTAAATAAATTACCTTTTATACTATGAGAGTGCACACTATTGCAGAGAGTCTCTAAATTAGAATTATTAAGTTTTTAATAAACGGCTTTAAAGGACTCGTGGGTTTTCCATAAGCTGCTTGGCCTCTCCTGGTGAGATTCTCATCAAAATATTGTCTAGTATAAACCAGAATTTGGGAAGAAATAGACGGAACACAAAAATAAAGTTACAAACCGCACGGGGTGAAATTTCTGACACTAAAAGAATAGCTGATCAGTCCAAACAGTCCTTTGTTCATTTTCACTATTTGTAATAATATTAGAAGTATACTGTTTTTTTTTTTTGATTTATTTAAAATTGCTTTATATTCTTTCTTTTTGTTGTTATAAATCAAATGAACTTCTGGACTATCCGAGTTTCTAACTTCATGA
This sequence comes from Pachyrhynchus sulphureomaculatus, assembly GCA_019049505.1. Taxonomy (NCBI): domain Eukaryota; kingdom Metazoa; phylum Arthropoda; class Insecta; order Coleoptera; family Curculionidae; genus Pachyrhynchus; species Pachyrhynchus sulphureomaculatus. The sequence goes on from CM032447.1 coordinate 203,646,694, forward strand.
AAAAGTATCTTTAACTCGCGACTTCTTTCGACAATAGCATCCGAAACCCATCCTTTATTTGGTGGCTTTGTCTTTTTTTGTTTTAATGGACAATTAGCATTGATAACAAAATGTAGGGTGGTGTGAAATTCAGAAAAAGCTCCATCAAAGTCAGAATCAGCCTCAAATACTTCTCTAAAGTCAATATTTAAAAAATGTTGCTTCAGCATATCAAAATTGAAAGGTGATGTACTCCTGTAGTATTCACAGGCCTCGACGGCCGTCATCTGGTGTGAGCTACAGGTAAATTCCGTAACGAGAGCTAGATGGTCACCCAAATTAGGTTGAGTTACATAACTGTCATTATTATTTGTTAAGTTAAGACTATATAGTCTATTTTGGTACTAGCCTGAATCACACTGAATGAATATGTGTTGAGCTTGGTTAAGTAAGTCTGTTGTCAGTGAGAACAACTTTGAAAAGAATACAGGCATGTCAGCAATTGGTGATCGATATACACTCAAGACTATGTACTTACAGTTTTTGATTGTAAACATAATTACACTACACAGCCTAAAAACCATACCTTTTGTCCTAAAATTAAAAGTACAGACATCCAAATTTGTGGGCGTACCATGTATGAATCACAAAACTAGAGCATAAATATTTTACTTCATATCAAAACTTGTCAGACAGCCTAAGTGGAAAGACAAATCACAAACATCCAGTATCAGCTCAGGAGGTTTAAAAGACATACACCCAAAAGTGTCAATAGCGAAAAAATACCAGCGCCATCCTATGTGAATCCTCCAAAACTTTTAATTCAAGAGCAAAAGCCATAGGTAAAAGAAATTTAGTGTTTTTATTATTATAAGAGAATAGAGTAATAATACCGCTATTAAACAAATAGCCCTAACTAAAAAATTAGAGTAGTAATACCACTATTGGATGTTTAAAAGTAACTAGAGATCAACATAAACGGAAACACTGCGGACTCCAGAGAAATATTTCTTTAATATTTCACTCCCCACCCCTTCATGTTTTTGGCGAATTATTTGGCAGGACATGAAGCGAAACATCCACGTCCTAATTTGGTGATTCATAGATTGCAACCCCGGGTAGTTCATAGCTTTGGATGCAGGTACTTTTGATGCAAAAGCAAAGAACATTTTATCAGTTAAAGCTGGTAAATGTTTACTTTGTTTAGAATCGTAGCTACTTACTACACTGCTCATGGTAAATTAAGTTTCATCTCTCGTATCTTACGCACCCCTCGCATTGCTAGATTTATTCGCACACATATGACTCATCCCTAAGCAAGATGCTAACAAAACCGAATTTCGTATCTCAACAATTTCTATAATACAATTTGTAAAGTTTATCAAAATCAATTAAGATCAGTTAAGTCAATTTTAAGCAGCCTACAGGAATTTAGCAATAATAATAAACACAAAAACGGATGAAAAAATAAATATTTAGTTTCGGTCAAACTAAAAGTTATAACTTTTTAATAAATATTTAAATCGTTTTTTAATTCAGGAAGATATAATTCACTTTTTATACGTTCCGAAACATCGTTACTTCCTACTCCTCCAAAAATTTTACATTTATTATGCTCATCACGCCTTATTTGAACCTCTTACATAATACTTGGATTGATTCAGCCGATATTTGGTGGAGATACATAACTAGAAGTTTTGCAAGAAGTAAAACACTACTTAAATTTCCACTAAATTTTTTATTTTTAACACCATGACATGTTTCGCCGTACGACAGCTTCTTCAGATGATTTGTTACAAAATGAGGGTAAAATTACTATAATAAATGGTTGATTCACAATTTATGGCAGGTAATAAAATAATTTAATTAAAACAGATTTAGTAATGGTGAATTATTTAAGTCTGATTGTTCATTTATTAAGGAATCTGAATTTTTCAATTTGTTTATTTCTAAAGATTCTAGGTAATTAAGTTTCAGGCTCTTTGTGCAAGTATGTAATATTTTAAAGTCTGGGTTGAATTGATGGTTATTTTCAATTAAATGATTTGCGTAATTTGAGTTATTTTTTCTATTGATGTATGATGAAGCATGTTCTTTTATTCTTTTTGAAAAACTTCTTCCTGTTTCACCTATATATGTTTTTGAGCAATTTTCACAATTTAATGTGTACTCCGGATCCATTGTCTCTATCTGTCTTAGTTTTATTATTTTTTATAAATTTGCCAAGTGTGTTGGATGTTTTAAATGCTGTATTAATATTTAATTTTCTCAAGAATCTATTTAATTTAGTGCTGCATCTACCATAGTACGCTATTGACTTTACGTTTTTATAAGGTTCTTTATTACTCGGAAATCCTGTACTAATGGCTTTTTTGTAAAGTTTTTTCTTGAGAATAGTATCTATTATGGATGGTGAATAGTCATTATTTACTGTTAATTGTTTTATAATATTAAGTTCTTCTTGAAAATCGTCTTGGTTCAGAGGAATATTTATTAGTCTGTAAATCATATTATGGAAAACTGCAAGTTTGTGACTTGGTGGATGACATGAGGTATTATCGATAATTATGTCAGTATGTGACGGTTTATGGGAAATAGAAAAAATGTGTTTGTTATTATGTCTTTTTATTGTTAGGTCAAGGAAGTTTAAGCTACTGTTGATTTCAATTTCACTGGTGAATTTTATATTTTTATGTATATTATTCAAAAAAATTTGAAATGTGGCAAATTCTCTATCACTTCCTGTAAAACAACATAAGATATCATCAACATATCTATGCCAGTATACAAATTTTTTATTGAACCAACCATTATTATAATTTTACTCTCATTTTGTAACAAACCATCTGAAGAAGCTGTTGTATAGCGAAACATGTCATGGTGTTAAAAATACAAAATTTAATGGAAAATTTAAGTAGTGTTTTACTTCTTGCAAAACTCTTACATAATCTCACAGATTGAAAACATGTGTTCTCATGAGGACTCAATGATTTAAATTTTAATAAAAATGCATTAAATATTTTTTTTACAGTTGGTATTCTACATTTATTTTATTCAAGAACCTTTTACAAAGACCAATATCATATTTTTACAAAGAACTTTTATATTCCAACATTAACTAGGACAAGCACGAAAAAAGTATTAAAACATTTTTTCAAATTAAAGTTTTCAGATATCTTGTATTGTACCCCAGTTAATCTTGTAAAACTTGAAGCCCCTCACTTATAAAGTTTTTATCTCAAAAAACTTTATGAAACTCTATTTTTAACTTGTTTTTTTACTAAATTATTTTAGTCCGTTTACAAAAGTTAAGTATTTAATTTTCTGGAATTTAGTTCCAAAAATATTTTTTACAGTTTTTATGTTTTCATTAGTTTTTTTTTCTTTTTTTTTATGGGTCTAGCACACGTGCTGCAGGGAAGTCCCTAAAGCGCTACACGAGCGACACGCTTGCGGAAAAAGCGATTCACGTTGGTCTTGAATCGCTGTAAATTGTACTCGGTGGGAAACACAGTCCTGGGTAAGCCATTCCAAAGGGATGATGTTCTCCATATAAAAGACTGCTTGAAAAGCGTTGTACGAGGAGTAACAAGCTGAACCTCAAACGGGTATGAAGTATCAGCGGGACGTGTACTTCTAACATGCACCGCTCTGGGAGGAATTAAGCGGGCTACATCCTTCGAACACTCTCCATGAAAATACCTGTAGAATAGACTCAAGTCGCCAACCGTTCTTCGATGTTCCAGCGAATCAAGGCCGCCGGTCAGTTCTGGGTCTCCAATCAGACGAACAGCCCTTCTCTGAACAGAATCCAACAAATGGAGTGTATGTTTGGGAGCGGAGCCCCAAACATGGAAGCAGTACTCCATAGTTGGTCGAATTTGAGCTTTGTAAAGAATTAACAGTTGTTGTGGAGTGTAAAGCTTTCTGGTTCGAAATAATATTCCCAACTTTTGAGAAGCTCTCCTCGCTATACCTGCAACATGTTCATGCCAGGACTTATTTGTTCCTAAATTAACGCTCAACAAATTGAATGACGATGCTAGGGGAATGGAGCGCCCCGACATAACTATCTCAGGTTCAGCAACCTTAACTTTTTTAGAAAAAACTGCCGCCTGGGTTTTTGTAGCGTTAAATTCCACTTGGTTACTGTCACCCCAAGACAGAATTTCTTCCAGGTCTTTGTTAAGTTGAATGACTTCCTGCTGTCTGTGGATATTCGCCTGAACAGCCGATGTCCGAGCGTTCAAAGTGAATGAAGAGATAAGCGTACTGTCATCTGCAAAGCTGTAGAGTGGATTCCCGGTCTTTTCCAGCAGATCGTTAATGTAAATAAGAAAGAGAGTAGGAGACAATATGGAGACTTGGGGCACACCGGCGTTAACAGTAAAGGTATTAGAAAGAAATCCGTCCACTGCGACTCGTAAAGAACGCTCTCTGAGGAAACATGAGAGCCACAAACAGAACTTTTCAGACATACCATAAGAGCGTAGCTTAGCCAACAGTCCATCGTGCCAAACACGAACGAATGCCTTAGATATGTCAAGGGCAACCGCTCGAGATTCTCCAAAGTGTTCAATTACGTTGTTTGAAACATGTGTTACATAAGCCAGAAGATCTCCTGTTGATCTGTGTTTACAAAAGCCATATTGGTGATCGCTAATAATGTTGAATCCTTCAAGGTATTTTAGAAGATGCTGATTGACAGCCTTTTCCATGACTTTCGATATTATTGAAAGCAGTGCGACTGGTCGGTAGTTGTTTGGCAAGCTCTTCTTGCCTTTTTTTAGGTATCGGCTGAACTGTAGCACATTTCCAGCAGGAAGAAAATATTCCCTTTCTGTAGGATAGGTTGAAAAGTCTACAGAAAATTGGTGTTAGTTCCCTTGCACAGTTTTTGAGAACTATTGCAGGTATTCCATCAGCGCCAGAAGCTTGTTTGGTGTCTAGCTTCATTAAAATACGTTTTATGATACGCTATCTGAAGACATCATCGGGCATCCTTGAAAAGTAGGTGGTGTTTTTCCTTGGAAATCGGCAGTAGAATGTGAAGCAAACAGTTCGGCCAACAAGTTTGCTTTCTCAACAAATGTCGTTGCAATAGAACTAACTGGCCGTGTGAATGGTGGTATGGTGGATTTGGTGAAATTTTGACTAACTGCCTTAGCGACTGACCAAAAGGACCTGGAATTGTTGGGACAAGTGGGAAGTCTGTTTCTAATTCGCTGATTGTGCGCCTCCTTGGTTTTGTCGATAATGATTGGTAATACTTTAAACTTGATTGTTGAATTTGTAAATTGAGTGAAACAATTTAGTACAGAGCGCATTTCTTCAAGTTGGAAACAGAATTTCATTAAACTTGTGTAAAAATTAAGATAAAAACTTTCAAAGACTCAGATGCATCGAATTTGAAAAGTTTGATCGTAGCGAAATATAAAAATTGAAGTAATTTTAATTAAAAAATAATAAAGTTAAAAGGATGCTTTTTGGAGGACCTAGAAATCATTTAAAATGTTTCTACACTACATTAAAAACAATCCCGCAAAATGAGCTAGAAAATTTATTTAAATCACCACTAAATCACTGTAAGAAGTACATTGACGTAATAGAAGAACATATTGAGTAAAACGAAAAGAAAACAGGAAAAAATTAGGTTTTACAGCACCAGCCAGAAAAAATTAATTATCACTAAACGTATAAAACTCAAGGTTTCTCTGTATCCGTGAATCTGTGTGTTTGTCCGAACATAACTCGAGAACGAATAAACACATTTTTTTGTAGTTTTCTTTTGCATCATCTGGTCAGGTTATTCACTATATTTTTAGATATATTTATATATATTTATTTTAAACTAACTAAATAATATTAAAATAAAATCGGGTTTCAATTTTAAGCCGTTTTAGTGAATTTGGTTAGCAATCATTTTATGCTATAAAAGTAGTGAATAACATTGAACCCGAATCGGAAACATCCAAGAAATAAATTGCAATGATTGTTTTTTTGGATCTGGTATAATACCTTTTGCATATAGGTGGTCTTTTTTTAAGAAAAAGTAAAGTGTGTTTGGTTTCGGCTCTTAATAAATTGTTACTAATTTTACAAGGGTCAATCCGACACGTCACTAAGCAGCAGCTCGCCGTCACTAGCAGTCGTCATTCTATTTAAAACCATTACTGCAGCCAAAAAAAGTTCATATAAAAATGTCTCCTATCTCCCCCCGTTAGGGAGCTACAGCCACCAAAATGGGGAGCCTGAAAATGGGTTTTCATTGAATATTTCAGAAACTGTTAAAGATACAAACATGAAATTCAGGTTCTAAAGTAAAGTTTATGTGCTGAATCGGAATTTTACCTTATAATCGTAGATAATTCAACCGGTGCGTCAAAAGTAAGGGAGGGTGGGGTAAAAATGGACTTACCTTTTTTACAATAACTTTTATTGCATTTTTGCGTCGGATTAGGGAAGCTTGAGGTCTTTGACGAAAAAAAGATACTCTTAGTTTAACACGATTAGACTCACCAATTCCGAGTTAAAATCGATAAAAAATTTCCATGTCAGAAAAAGAGCCTATTACCTAATATTATTACGGTTATTAGCAATACTTCAAAATATCCAGATATTTTTAAATGACCATACAACCAAATATCAATTAAAGAAAACATAATCATCAAATGAAGCAAAAAACTTATTTTCATTTATCAAATCAAGAAAACAATCACAAAACACCGCTAAAAAGATCGGAAATATTAATTTAAAGGAAAATAAAATCCATGCATAATTTTAACTAAGGATGTGGGCACCTTGTACAGTTATGTATTTCCTTAAGTCAGTGAGGAAAGCCCTTTGAACTTTAAATAACATGCCGGGATTATTCCTTATTTCAGCACAGTGAAAGAAAATTCTTTCTCACAGCTCTTCTCTAGTTTGTACAGGAGTCGAATAAACAAGATATTTAAGGTGGTCCCATAAAAAGAAGTCTAATGGATTTAGATCTGGTGATCGGGTTGGCCACGGGAATGGCCCACCCCGACCTACCCAACGATTGGAAAACTAGTTATCTAAATATCCTCTAGCAATGTTGCTGAAATGTGGTGGTGCACCGTCGTACATTAACAATATATTGTTGCGAATATATAACAGAACTTCTTCTTATAAATTATTTAAACCATCTCGAAGAAATTGCAAATATTTTTCACGATTTAGCCGCCCGTCAATGACATATGGTCTAATCAAATAATTCCCGATAATTCTCATTCAGACATTTATCAAAAATTTATGTTGGTTTTTAGTCTGAATTATCGCATGTGGGTTATCCTCATCCCATACGTGAAGATTATGGGAGTTTATTACACTATCCCTAGAAAATCCCAATTCATCTGTAAAAATCACTTTGCTTACAAATGTATTATCTTCTTGTTGCTTTTGTAGAAACCAATTAGCGAATTCCACTCGTGCAGATAATCATCGGGTGACATAGAATGAACTTTTTGGAAATGGTAGGGATGGAGTAATTGCTCTTGAAGTACCCTATGTACCAATGATTTGCAAGTAAGAAGTGGTGCTGCCAATTTCCTTACACTATTAGTTGGATCGTTTGTTATTAGGTCTAAAATATTTTCTTCCATTTCAATGGTACGAGCAGTTCTTGGACGACTCCTTCAGGTTTTGGTAATATATAATAAGACTACCTAAGAGATATTCAATAATAAGCACACAATTTGAAAATGCAAGACACAATAAACCTGATTCCCGCAGATTGCGATCAACTCGTTCAATAATTCTGCGATCAGGCAAATATCGATTCGGAAATCGTTCTGCGTAAAGGCGAGCCGCTTCACTAGCATTACCAGAAGCTAAGCCATACATTAAATGCATATCCGCATACTCGACAAAAGTAAAATTTGGCATAATGAAATCTACCGCAATTTTTTGAACTTTCAGATTTGACTTGTGTGTTGACATTTGATTAATTATCATTGCACCTGGCAAAAGCCAGGTAATTTAACTCGGAATTGGTGAGTCTAATCGTGTTAAACTAAGAGTAGCTTTTTTTCGCCAAAGATCTCAAGCTTCCCTAATCCGACACCAAAATACAATAAAAGTTATTGCAAAAAAAGTTAAGTCCATTTTTACCACGCCCTCCCCTACTTTTGACGTACCGGTTGAATTATCTACGATTATAAGATAGAATTCCGATTCAGCACAGAAACTTTACTTTAGAACCTGAATTTCATATTTTTATCTTTAAGATTTTCTGAAATATTCAATGAAAACCCATCTTCAGGCTACCCATTTGGGTGGCTGTAGCTCCCTAACGGGGGGAGATAGGAGACATTTTTATAGGAACTTCTGACCTTATTTTGATTCAATCTACTAAATCCTTCATTTTTGACCATACCTTTTGGGACACCCTGTATATATATATAATATATATATATATATATATATATATATATATATATATATATATATATATATATATATATATATATATATATATACCTTGCATAAACAATAACAATAATTTTATACGGGGCAGTAGTTACAATTATTTGCCACCACTAGTGAATAAGGAATTTATTTTTTTAAAATTTAATTTAGTTGGTTGTTTTATTACAAATTATTTTACTTTTTCTTTACATAGGGAGTTCAAAAAATGCATTTATTATTCTTGATAGAACCGCGAAGAAAATATAACAAGTTTAAATAAAGTATTTACCTTCTAATAACAGGCAACCCAATGTCGGGACACTTTTGAGCTTCTGACACCACAAAACACTAAAAACATCCTAAACAACAGTAGACCAATAAAAGAAGCATCGGGCGAGCGACGTAACGGTCGAGGACGTCGCGGGAAATGGCAGCTCGACCAAAACGATGAAGACCGGGCAACTGACAATGGACCTGCCAAAAGTGTTGTGACGGCGAGTAAGCCAACACCCACCAAGCCGGGAAAATCAAGGCAACGCATGAGTTATACTACAGGAACAAACGAACACACCATGCGTTGCTTTGATAAAAGCACAAGTCCTGACAAGGAAACCACTGAGAAGGGAATCACTCGCCGCCTAGACCCACCACCATCAATCCCAAACGCAACCGACGAAGTATTTAATCAAAAACTCTCGCAACGGCAAAGAAATCCCAACAGCACGAAACCAAAATTCAAACGGCAAATAAGAATAGAAAACAAAATCAACAACATCAGGAGATATCTAGGACACCTTACCCAGTTTATCAACGGGAACGTGTCCAAACGAGTCACACAGAGTATAAACAAGATCAAGTCCGGGTCTCCCGACAGAACACTGCCAGAAATCCTGGATACTCTGAAACAAAAATTATCCGTATATGCCGCAAGACTCCGTAGATACAAAGAACCAAACGAGAGGAAAGATACCAACAACCTCTTCCGAAGAAGCCAAACACAGTTCTACCGGAAAACTATGCACAGCAAACAGACAGCAGTGACCGAACCACCAAACAAACAAGAACTCACAGATCATTGGAAAAGTATCTGGTCAAAACCCAAACTACCCAATAATAACACCCCCTGGATCAAAGCCAAAGAAGGTAAAGATAAACATGTGACAGAACCGGAAAATTCCACACTAACTACTGGGGGACCAAAGAGCATGATGAGGCGCCTGGATGCAAGAAGTTCCGGAGGTAGAATGGCCCCCCCGTTCGGATCTCGGGGTGGAGACTGGTTCGGAGGCGTCGACTTGCAGACATCATAATTTTAAGATAGATTTTTGCAACATACGAGGTATAAACTCGAACATAAATTCAGTGCATCAACACCTGCAATCAAATAAACCTCATGTACTCGCTCTATGTGAAACCAAGGTCAGTCCATCGACAAGCACGGTCAACTATCTTTATCCTGGGTACGACTTCTATTCCCGATTTAGGCGTAACTTTGGAATCTGTCTTTTTGTCAGAAGCAACCTCTCTTGTCAACGAGAAGAAGCTCTGGAGCCCCCAAACTTTGATGTTATGTGGTTAAAAATAACGACTCAACAAACCACAAGGTTCATCTGTATCTTGTATCGACCACCAAGTGATACCAATTTTCGAACACTTTTCGCTTCTCTTGCAGACACCATCGATCATTTACAAAGTAACTATCCAAGTGCCGAAATTGCCATCCTGGGCGACTTTAATGTCCACAATATCAACTGGCTTAAATATTCAAATACTACCGACGAACAAGGTCGTGAAGCTGAATCATTCTCAATCAGTTATGGCTTAACTCAGCTTATTGACGAACCAACACGGATCCCTGATCGAGACGGGGAGTTCGCCAGTCTTCTTGATCTGTTTTTAACCACCAATCCGGAGATTTACACGGTCACCGTAAATCCGCCGTTAGGTTCTTCCGACCATAAATTGCTTTCGACATCAAGTATCCTGCCAATCAGTGACAGAGAGGCGCCTAGGCCGCGCAAGATTTGGCACTACAAATCTGCTAAATGGGAAGATCTCATGGAATACTTTCGAACTTTCCCTTGGATGGACATTTGTTTTCGATCCGATAACCCATCTGACTGCGCCAGGGAGGTCTCCGATGTTATTTTGGCTGGTATGGAAGCTTACATCCCTTTTTCGAAGAAATGCTCCTCCAACGGCAAGCCTTGGTTCGACCGAAAATGCAAAGAAGCTGTTGCTTCTAAACATATTGCCTACCGACAATGGCGTGAAAATCCTAACACCGTAAATCGTTACATCTTTGTTCATGCCCGGAACAAATGCAAGGGAATTATCGACGAAACCAAGGAGGCACACAATCAACGAATTAGAAACAAACTTCTCGCTTGTCCCAACAATTCCAGGTCCTTTTGGGCAGTCGCTAAGGCAGTTAGTCAAAATTTTACCAAATCCACCATACCACCACTCACACGGCCAGATAATTCCATTGCAACCACACCTGTTGAGAGAGCGAACTTGTTGGCTGAACTCTTTGCTTCACATTCTACTGTCGAGTTCCAAGGAAAAAAACACCACCTACTATTCCCATATTGCAGTCAAGGATGCCCGATGTTGTCTTCAGACGGCGCATCATAAAGCGTATTTTAATGAAGCTAGACACCAAGAAGGCTTCTGGCGCTGACGGAATACCTGCCATAGTTTCTCAAAAACTGTGCAAGGGAACTAACACCAATTTTCTGTAGACTTTTCAACCTATCCTACAGAAAGGGAATATTTCCTTCCTGCTGGAAATGTGCTACAGTTCAGCCGATACCTAAAAAAGGCAAGAAGAGCTTGCCAAATAACCATCGACCAGTTGCACTGCTTTCAATAATATCGAAAGTCATGGAAAAGGTTATTAATGAGCATCTTCTAAAATATCTTGAACGATTCAGTATTATTAGCGATCACCAATATGGTTTTCGTAAACATAGATCAACAGGAGATCTTCAGACTTATGTAACACACGTTTGGAACAACGCAATTGAACACTTTGGAGAATCTCGAGCGGTTGCTCTTGACATATCCAAGGCATTCGACCGTGTTTGGCACGATGGACTGTTAGCTAAGTTACGCTCTTATGGTATGTCTGAAAGGTTCTGTTTGTGGCTCTCATGTTTCCTCAGAGAGCGTTCTTTACGAGTGGCGGTCGACGGATTTCTTTCTAACACCCTCACTATCAACGCCGGTGTGCCCCAGGGTTCCATACTGTCTCCTACTCTCTTTCTCATTTACATTAACGATCTGCTGGAAAAGACCGGGAATCCAATCTATAGCTTTGCAGATGACAGTACGCTTGTCTCTTCATTCACCTTGAACGCTCGGACATCTGCTGCTCAGGCGAATATCCGCAGACAGCAGGAGGTCGTTCAACTTAACAAAGACCTGGAAGAAATTCTATCTTGGGGTGACAGTAACCAAGTGAAATTTAACGCTACAAAAAACTCAAGCGGCAGTTTTTTCTAAAAAAAGTTAACGTTGCTGAACCCGACATAGTTATGTCGGGGCACTCCATTCCCCTAGCATCGTCGCTCAATTTGTTGGGCGTTAGTTTGGGAGCAAATATGTCTTGGCATGAACATGTTGCAGGCATAGCAAGGAGAGCTTCTCAAAAGTTGGGAATATTATTTAGAACCAGGAAGCTTTACACCCCACAACAACTGTTAATTCTTTACAAAGCCCAAATTCGACCAACTATGGAATACTGCTCCCACGTTTGGGGCTCCGCTCCCAAACATACACTGCATTTGTTGGATTCTGTTCAGAGAAGAGCGGTCCATCTGATTGGGGACCCGGAATTGACCGGCGGCCTTGATTCGCTGGAACATCGAAGAACGGTTGGCGACTTGAGTCTGTTCTACAAGTATTTTCATGGAAAGTGTTCGAAGGATGTAGCCCGCTTAATTCCTCCCAAAGCGGTGCATGTTAGAAATACACCTCGCGCTGGTGCTTCGCATCCGTATGAGGTTCAGCTTGTTACTCCGCGTACAACACTTTTCAAGCAATCTTTTATATGGAGAACGTCATCCCTTTGGAATAATTTGCCTAGCGCTGTGTTTCCCATCGAGTACAACTTACAGCGATTCAAGAACAACGTGAATCGCTTTTTCCGCACTCGTGCCGCTCCTGGAGCGCTTTAGGGACTTCCCTGCAGTACGTGAGCTAGACCCATAAAAAAAAAAAATAAATAAATAAATAAAGTATGCTATTATTTTTGGTATATAGGTAACTTATCTTGAAAATTTTAGTCTATATTAGATTATAATTGGTTAGGTAGTTACGTATATATTTTTGCCAGTTTTAGTAATATATGTAAAGAGCACAAAAAGCAAAGTGGTATATATATTTTATTATCGACACGGTACACCATGAGGCAACCCTTAAGGCGCTACAGGAGTGACGCATGACCAAAAAAAGAGATTCGCGTTCGCCTTGACCCGCTGTAACTGTACTACAAGCCTGGATAACTCACTACAAAAAGGTTAGGTTCGTCCTATAAAGTAATTTTGACACTTTTTCGATATTTTTTGTTGCTTAAATGATATAAATCGTGGCGTTTACGCGGCTTGGACTGCAGTACAGGCTGATATGTAATAAAAAGAAACTATGGCATTTCAGTTGAATAAGATTACGTTAATAACTTGCGATAATTTATTATATCTAGATTGCGTACTTTGTTTTATCTATATAAATTTTTAGATAATAATAACCTTAACATATTGTAAGTATTTGAGTTTTGGCCCTATATCAAACTATGTTAATCAGAACATACTATATTCAGAAATTATTAAACGATAACTTTAGTTTCCATATTCCAAAATGTTTTTATTTAACTAAAAGGTAAATATCATATAGTCGTTAGGCAGAACAATAATAGAATTTAATTTATAGAATATACAAAATTAAAGATCAATTTTACAGGTATGTAAATTTAATAAGAATTTTGAGTTAAAATTTTTCAGTGTCGTTTGTAACTAACATAAATTAAAAAAAAAATCAAATTTTTATTCAACCCAACTTTTTAATCATACATGTATTTTCACCTAAAATATATCAATATTTATAACAAATTTTGATAAAATTTGATACAAAAATTTGTATCAAATTTAAAGTATGTTTAAAAAGATTTTAGGATTTTATTGATTCAAAAAAGTTTTTAGCTATCACTCGAGTACACTACCTAATATACGACGTATCTCATAAAAGAGTTTAATTTTAAATTATGTTTAATAAAAAACCAAACCGACAATGAAATTCTTACTTCTAACTATAATCTTTCTTAAACTAAATATAAATTTTTATATTTTTCACATTAAGTGTGATCACTAATTAGTGATCACTGCTCGGCACACCATTTTCATGATCGCCGTTCTTTCTAGTAAAATATTTTCTTTAAATGATTCTAAGAAGCTAGGGTTATTACTGCGAACGTTAGTTTTGATATATTCCTCAAGAAGAAATCCATAGACGTCAAATCAAGGCTGCGTAATGGCCAACCTTTTTTGGAGATTAATATTTTAGGAGAAACTTGTCGAATGACTAATCAAGATGTATTTGGAGTTTATGACGTCACTTCAACCTGCTAAAACCAAGCATTTTGTTATAACCATCAAAGTTTCTAAAGTGAGTGTGAAGATGCCGTCCTCGAAAAGTATGGGCCAATTATTTTACGTACCGATATTGCGTCTCAGCCGCAGAGCCTTTAGAGACATGTAAAGGCTTCATGTTTTCGTTCTGTATTTTTCAGGCTCTAGTAACGGCAATTCTGTTTATTGTGTGGCCGTTAAGGTGGAAATTCCTCATCCGAAAATAAGGTATTGGTTAAAGTAAAAAGAGTTAGAACATTTAATAAACAAAGTCGAGACTCTGAATAATATCAGTTCACTTTAATTCTAGGATCAGCGGTACCTTGTAGGGGTGCAGAAACAAATATTTGCAACCAATGCTTTGTAACGAACATATTTACGACACTTGATCGTTTGCATATTGAGAGGTCGGGATTGACACTCGAACACACTCCACGTTTCCATTGTTTCTTGACATCATTGATCGACCTTTACTTAAATTGAACCAGTTTCCTAAATCGTTTGCGCCCATTTGGTATTCAGGTAAGAATTCAATATTTTTTTTAGGTAGTTTAAACAATTTTGATTGACAAAACAAATTTAAACTTATCTATGAGATACCCTGCATTAGTAAAGATTTGAATACAATTTTAATTATATATATATATATATATATATATATATATATATATATATATATATATATATATATATATATATATATATATATATATATATATATATATATATATATATATATATATTTGATTTTTTTTTTTTTTTTTTTTTTTTTTTATTGGTCTAGCACACGTGCTGCAGGGAAGTCCCTAAAGCGCTCCAGGAGCGGCACGAGTGCGGAAAAAAGCGATTCACGTTGTTCTTGAATCGCTGTAAATTATTTCTTTGTCAGGACTTGTGCTTTTATCAAAGCAACGCATGGTGTGTTCGTTTGTTCCTGTTATTTTTCTTTGACCCTGTATGTATTTTTTATTTTTATTTTTCAATTTTCTTGGGTTTGGAGGTCAATTATATAATAAAACTTCCTAAATTTTATTGTGATCCTTTCCTTTTATTGACGTTTCGGCACAGTTTGCCTTTCTCAAAATTTTTTATTTTTTTTGTCGGGTTTGGCTAAAATTGTACATATTTTATCCGTAAAATGCTATTTGAAACTGCAACAATTTTGATTGACAAACCAAATTTAAACTTATCTATGGGATACCCTGCATTTGTAAAGATTTGAATACAATTTTAATTATATATATATATATATATATATATATATATATATATATATATATATATATATATATATATATATGATTTTGTTATTTTTCTTTGACCCTGTATGTATTTTTTATTTTTATTTTTCAATTTTCTTGGGTTTGGAGGTTAATTATATAATAAAACTTCCTAAATTTTATTGTGATCCTTTCCTTTTATTGACGTTTCTGCACAGTTTGCCTTTCTCAAAATTTTTTATTTTTTTTTTTTTGTCGGGTTTGGCTAAAATTGTACATATTTTATCCGTAAAATGCTATTTGAAACTGCATATTATTAATTTATTAAAACTAAAATAATTAACTTTATGAATGTTCTTACCTTGGACGTGGATGTTTAAGTTAATATTTATCTTTACCCATTTCACTGAATCACAACGTACTCTTTTTTTTATTTTTCGTTACACGAACCATATGTTAATTAGTTTTCATTTTCATTTATTTTATTTTAATTTAAAAATTGGGACGAACACAACATGTAGACTGCATTTATAGTACTGCCATATATATTTGGCTTAGGTTATTTGTTTCTTTTTTGTTGTTGATAGCGGTTGGTATTTTTTTATCATAATAGATTCCAATATTTATCTTTTTTTCCTATTGTTCTCAGTGATTAAAATCTTGGTCCCTTCATAATTAAATGTGTGTTTCTTTTCCTCTTCGTGCTTTATTAGTGCTGTTCTATTATTTTTGTCATACTTGTGTCCCTTTATAATATTTTCCAAATATTGGCTAGTTTGCCCTATATAACTACCTTCACAATTATTGCAAGGAATCTGGTATACAACATTGTTCTTCTTATTTTTTGGGGTTTTGGTTTTTAATTTTGAAAAGTTGGTTGCCAGTAAGTTATGGGCTCTATGAGCGATATTTATATTATGCTTTTTAAAAAGTTTTTCAATTTTTTGTGAAAATCCGTTTAAGTATGGTAAAACAATGTGCTTTGTTTCTTTTGGGCTTTTTTGTTGTTGGTTTTTGTTTTCGGTAGAATTATAAAATTTATGTATCCGTCTTTTGAATATTTGGTTTATATGATATACCGGGTAGTTATTTAATTCCAGTGCTTTTTGGCTTTGTTTATTGATTCTTTCCAATATTCTGGGTCTGTTAGGGATATTGCCCGATCCGCCAGACCAATTATGACTGATTTTTTGTATTTTAGTGGATGGTTTGAGTTATAATTTAGATATCTAGATGACCATGTTTGCTTTGTATACCACTATGTTTTTATACATTGGTATTTATTGTGTAATGTTAGGTCAAGGAAATTTATTTTTTATCTATTTCTATTTCTATTGTGAATTGTAGTTTTTTATTGAAATTGTTAAACTTGTTTAAAATATATTGTATACAATTTTTTGGAATGGCAGTAATACAATCGTCAACGAACCTATAGAAAAATGGTATTTCAAATGGTATGTGGGAAAGGACATTCTCCTCTAATTCTTCCATTACTAATTGTGCCACCACACTGGATATGGATGAACCCATTACACATCCGTCTATTTGTTGATATAGATTTTCTTCAAATTGAAAATATGTTGAGTTCAGAATCAATTTGGTTGCAGCACTAAATTCTTCTATTGGTATATCGGTAAATACTTTGATTTCATTCCATTTTTTTCTTTATAATTTCAATTGCATGAGTCAGAGGTATACTGGTGTATAATGATATGACGTCAAGGGATACCAATATATAGTCCGGTGGAAGTTCTATTCTTGTTATTTTTTCCTTGGTCGCAGTGGAATGTTATTTTTATGTAGCTTTGAGAGTCCATATATTTTTGGTGGTAAGGCATTTCTAATTATCAATATGTTAGCAATTTGTGGTGCAATATATTGTTTATTTTCCGATCTTTCTATTAGTTGATTGTTTTGTTTTTGATATCTATTAGTAGGATCTTAATTTGTTTATATGTTTTTTATCATTAAGTAACAAACTCATTTTGTTTTTATAGTCTTCTGTTTTCATTATGACGGATTTGTTGATTTTATCCGCTTTTAGTATTTTTAATTCGGGGGGGTGTCTTGGGAATTTTTTTGTTTTGTTTACTTTCTTTGACATTGGAGTGTTCTGAGGATTATTTTTAATTTTATTTTTGTAGTTGGATAGAATGTTACACGTTTCGGCTCTGAGTTCATCTTTCTTTATCTGTGTGAGGTAGTGGATTCCATTTTCTATGTTGCTTACTATGTCGTGAATGGGCAGTTGCTCTTTTTTTTCTATTTTTATAGCAAAGTTAGATCCCAAACCATATATATATATATATATATATATATATATATATATATATATATATATATATATATATATATATATATCTATATACACATATATATATATATATATATATATATATATATATATATATATATATATATATATATATATAATTAATCATGTCATATAAAAAATTAAATTAGATGAAGAGAAACAAAAAGAAAATAAAAAACTATGAGTTCATAGTCATATAAAATAAAAAAAATTTAAAATTCATTATAAATTTTCAGGATCAGTTTTACGTCTGATCGTACAAATTAATTTATTGTGTGCTACTTCGCTGTTTAAAGTTTTAATAAGATAATCTTCATTTACTTTCTCAAGTACCGCCTTAAACTATCAATTAAATTTCCACATCTATAGTTATAACTATTTTAAATTTAAATATTTCAACGTCTAATTCTAATTTTATAATAAGTGTTCCTATTTAACTTTGTGTTAAACTTCCAACTAAAAACTTACTGGAACTAACAGTAAAAATTTACATCCATAAGTAGTCATCAATTACAGCAGTTTTGACTAATTTAGTCTAAAAACAAGAACGGTATGGTACGAAAGTTTAACATGTCATTATTTATAACTTCTGTCATGCATTTAAAACACAAATTATGGGATACCCTAAAATTATTCCAACTGGAAAATACTTTTTAATTAATATGGAATGACGGGTAGGGTCGAACACTTGAGCTTTAATTAGTTTAACCCGTTATTTAACGTAATACCTTTTAATTTAGGGTATTTTCAGGAAGAGTTAAAAAGGATTACTTGGGACTTAAATTGATACCAGCCATTTCCTTTCCTAAAAATGATAATCAATGATTCATAGTTCACGCTGAACAAAGCACATCGACCATCATAATGTGGATTCGCGTGTTATATATTACCATTTTAGAGATTCGTATGGTCCTGGATGAGATCTCTAAGATGCCATATCTTCCAGGGCAAAACGAATCAGTCGTAGAAAATAATAGGAACTCTTTCTGTTGAAATACAAGCTAACAAATATATGTTACTTTTTCAAAAAAGGTTTTTGTAAGTGAGACAGCTAAGATAAAGATACAAATCAACCAGAAGGAATAATGTCCAAGGTACATATATCTGAAATGTAAATAGCGACACGACATTCAGTAACAGTAATAATTCATATCATTGAAATTTTTAATATATTCATCAAAAAGGGTAAAATCAATACAGAAGTAATCTAATAATAATAATTAAATGCATTTTTTATATATATATAAATAGTGCAACTATTAATATGCATGAACCGAAAACATATTTCAGTAAATTATAAGTATGTGAACTAACTAATACCAAGTTTATTAAACAAAATTAAAATATTGTAAGAGTGTGTTTTGATCAGAAAATTAAGTATTGTGGGATCGAAGTGAAATTACAATTAGATATTATGAGCTAGGCTTAAGGTGACGACAGAGAATTAAAATGTTATTAAAAAAAGGCACGAATCTGTAACCTAATTTTTCACTACCGTGGCAAATAGCGCCACAATTAAAATGAAAAAATATGCATCTCATTTTTGTACTTTAAAACTAACACAGTTATGTTATAAATTTAGATACGCAAATAACATTTTTTTTCTCAAATTAAAACACAATTAAGAACTGTTTATCATATTCAATTGCATGATGAGCAGATAGAACTTGTTTATCATACATGTGCTAATTACGCGTTGTTAATTGTAATATATAATACAAGCCAATTAAGAATAGTGATGACTACAACTCAACAAAAATGATTATCATTCGTTCAAAGTAAAGCAAGTTTACTCAATTATAGAATTATGGCTAGCTTGATGGTTGATATATATAACTGCAAAATTTACCTAATTTTGAAGTATTTGATCCTAACATATTTTATGGTCATCGCACCTTTTGATAACACTGTAAAAATATTCTTGCTACAATAAGTAAGGAAAAGGAAAATATTTTAAGATATTTCAACACTTGATGTTCTAAGGTATAGCTACAACGTAGTTATGGACTTCGTACATTCATGAAAATTTAAATTTATATCCTTAAAACCCTTGAGTTTAATATTTATATATCTAACAAAATGCAAAATATAAATTTCTTAGTGAATAGTTTTTATGTGAGTTATGGAACAAGAGAATTTAAGGTAACTACTTAATATCTTTAAGAATATACTTGAGCTCTAGAACCAAATTTTTATTAATTGCTGCTTTAGCTAAATTATTCTATTCCCGTTTTAAATTTAGTCAGTCATCGCTCTTCATGACTGAGTAAATCATAGATAACAAAATTTTAATTAGTAAGGCTAAGTATTATTTAATACAGACGTCGAATGCGAAAATAAAGTATTTAATGTAGTGATAACTATTGTGTAGTGTCATTCCAACGTAGTTTATTCTGATTAGTTTTATTGTTAACGCAATATGCCACTTTTGAATATCAGACCTCGGATTTAATTATTTACTTAGACCTGCCTTACAGGTTTTAAAAAGCCATCCACAAGACAGGAGACTTACAATATACATTTTAAATATTAGCATATAACAAAACTTGAACAATATGAGCAAATACTAGACAAAAAAGAAAATCAAAACAGAAAAAAAGAAAAAAAAATATTGTTTTCATTGACGTGCAACACGATGTATTTGTTTCTTAGTGAGTAAAATAAATCAAAATTATGTATTTCCTTCTGCATTAAAGAACACATCTGGTATATTGGAGAATACTTTCATATATTAGTTTTGAGAATGGGTAGGTAAAATAATGCACAATGCTGACCACCTAAAATAGGAGAGAGTACAGGTGCAGTAAAGACAGTTATTCAATATATTGTAATACTTCAAAAGAAGAAAGTATTCCTGACGAAACCGCAAGGGATGTTAAACGATGTTTATTTAACAAATCCTTATAAGAAAAACCCTGATGGGGATAAATGCTTTCAATCTTAAAATAGAAATATTTTTTAAAAAATTTTTGAATTCTTTCTAGGCTATTAATATGAACTCCAGAATCTGTAGACCAAACCACAGCAGCATATTCTAACTTGAAACATACCAAAGTTACAAGGTGTCAATATTGGGAAATTGTCGTTTGACAATAAAACCAAAAACCTTAAATGCCTGCGCGATAATTTTATAAATATGACGAGAGTCTGGAGTCAGAAAGTACACCTAAATCCTTCAATTGATTAACTCGCGATACAGAGATATCGCCTATTAAGTACTAAAAATGTATTGGAGACCATATTTTCGTGAAGGGCAGAACATAATATTTTATTGCATTAAGACAAACAATTATTTATACACCAGTCATGAACTGAGTTTATTTGATTTTGTAATAATAAGCATTTTATACAATTTAACATCATCTGCATAAAGCAAAAAGTCTACATCGAGATTAAGTGCAACGTCATTACAGTTAAAAAAGAAAGGCCCCAGAACAGAACCTTGGGGAACATTAGATCACGACTTTGTTCCATATATCTTAACATATTGTGCGCAAATTGTCAGATAAGATGTAAAGCGGTTAATCAGTGAACCAGATAATCCAAGTTTTGATAGTTTATGAAGCAAGAGATCCAGTTGATCAAACAGTAGTAAAATTTTATGTAAGTTTTTCATCGTTATAAAATAATGAGAGCTAGCACCGCATACGTCATATTAAATAGACAAAAGAAGTTTTCATCATGTATTATTATATAATGTATGAATCTGCTAAAGATAATAAAAAATATTTACCAGAATATTTTATTGACAATAATGAGGTAGAGATAACACTGGCCTACACACATTTTGGTGCCTAAGATTTTAGACCTGATTTTAAGTATGTCTGATAAGATGATGTCAAAAATGTTACTGGTTTTTCTGTACCAGCTCTAGTTAATGAGATAGGAAAAATGCATTTTTACAAAAATATGGCTTTATTTTAACATTCTATATGAAGAAATTGTTTTCTAAGTGATTTTTTAGAGTGAAATTGTCTTGGACAATCTCGTAAAAGTCCCCAGCAATAGTCCGCCATCATATGAACGTCCCATCTGCCTTGATACCTGTTCTCTCTTGTTTTTATATTTTGGTGGAAACGTTCTCCAGGTTCTTCGCTTAAATCTCCTAGGTTATGTGGAAAATGATCTATATGAAGATAATAATTAAAGCATTAAGGACTAACAATAGAGAGAAGACGTATATAGGGTACATCCCAGAAAGCGAGTAGGAAGAATATTATAAGAAGCTGCTAACAGAAGACAGACAAGAATTCCAAGAAGAGAACCCTGAAGAAGAACAGAATAAGGAAATAAAAGAGATAAAACTAAGCTATGAAGAAGCAAAGAAGACAATAAAAACACTCAAAAATAATAAATCTGCAGGGCCTGGGGGTGTGGTAAATGAAATGATTAAGTACGGGTCTAATAAATTACATCGAATGCTGAGAAACATGTTCCACAGAGCCATAAATGGAGAAAAAAATACCAGAAGAATGATCAAAAGCTTATATAGTATCTATATTTAAAAAGGGAGACCGCAGAAAATGCACAAACTATAGAGGCCTAAGCATAATATCGAGTATGGGACGTTTGTATGGAAAAATTATTAAAAATATCATGGAGGAAAATATAAAAGGAAAAATTGGAGAAGACCAAGCAGGCTTTACGGCCGGAAAATCATGTATAGACCACATATACACAAAAAAAAACTGGCAAAGAATAGAGAAGTTCATCTAGCCTTCATAGACATAAGAAAGGCCTATGACTCAGTACCAAGACAAAGATTATGAAACGCAATGAAAGAAATAGGCATTGACAAAGAACTATATACGCAGTAAAAGCTCTATACAAAAACAACACAGTGAACATAAAAATAGGACATAAAGTAGGGAAGAGACTCCAAACATCAAAAGGCCTATTACAAGGATGCTCTACATCCCCAACACTATTCAAAATATACCACGAACAAGTTTCGCAGACGACCAAGTAATCATAGCGCAAGATGAGGAAGACCTTAGTTATATGGTAAGAAAACTGAAAGAAGAATACACTAAAGCAGGATTAGCAATAAACTTTGATAAAACGGATTATCTAACAACAAAGGAGGGAAACGTGGAGAATCTAGAAGTAGATAACGAAACAATAATCAAAGGAACCGATAGATTTAAATATTTAGGAACCATCATTTCAAAAAAAGCAACATCAGAAGAAGAGATTAAAGCTAGATTAGGACAAACGCGGACATGCATAAGACAATTAAATTCGATCCTGTGGGACAAGCACATTACAAAGAGAAACAAAACACGCATATACAAATCAATAATACAAAGCATAATGACATACGGGTCAGAAACATGGACGATCAACAAAAGAAATAAATCTAAAATTAACGCGGTAGAGATGGAGTATTGGAGAAGATGTTGTAGAGTGACACGTATGGAGAGAATAATAAATGAAGAAATAAGAAGCAGAATGAACATCAAAGAGAACGCAATAAACACCATTGAAGAAAAACGATTAAAATGGTATGGACACATAAGACGAAGCGAAGATAATAGGTGGATAAAGAAAATAACGGAGTGGAGCCGTATAGGAAGAAGAAAAAGAGAAAGACCCAGACGATCGTGGACTAGGCGATGGCGAACAGGGGTCTAACAGATGGAGACTGGGAAGATAGAAACGGATGGAATCAAAGGCTGAGAGAAGGAAAACAGCGTCAGCTGTAGAAAATCCTTTATATATATATATATATATATATATATATATATATATATATATATATATATATATATATATATATATATATATATAATCTATATGACTATTAAGGTAGTATATTTTTATGCTGATAATTAAAGTGATCAACTAATTGTACATAGTTTTCAGTATTGTAATTTCCGAGAAAATTTTGTACAACCGCTACAAAAGATTTCTACGCAAATCGTTCAACTTCAGTCATAGATGTCTCAAAATAGTGGTGTCTTTAATTAATCGACGTATTTGGGGCACATCAAAAATGCCTGCTTTCATTTGTTCAGTACTTAATCCAGAAAATCCAGAGAATTTTTGCTTGACATACTGCTTCATTAGCCCTAATTTTATGTACAAGGGTGGAAGAATGATTTTTTTCTCGCGGAACCAAAGGCTCATTTATCACATTTCTTTCACCAACGACCAAAGCATCTCTCACAGGCCAATTTTTTTGTATCCAGTGTCTTGATTTGGCTCGACTGTCCCACAAACAAATAAAACTTGGATATTTTGTATAGCCACTTTGTTGTCCTAACAAAAAATTAACCGTCTTCAAGTCGACACATATCACCCATTTATGTTCAACATATTTTATTTTCTGTAAGAGTACTGAAATGACTTGATATTCTTCTTTCATACAAGTAGAGTGGGCAATAGGAATAAAAGCCTGTTTATTGGCATTATGTAAAAGTACAGCTTTTAGACTTCGTTTACTGCTATCAATAAAGAGAGGCCAATCACATGCCTGATAGGTCTCCAAGCCCATGAAAGTGAGTAAGCCGCTCAGATAACTACGATAATTTTCATCCGAAGAAAAAAATGCAATAAGTTTTGTTCTCTCGTGCGATAGGAAGATTTTTTTACATCAGAGAATAGGCAATTTTTTTCTTTTAATCTTGATGCTAGCAATTCGACACGCTCTTTTGAAAGATCTAAGTCTCTGATGAGATCATTAAGCTCTTTTTGTGAAAATAAATTAGGATTTAATGTTTCTGCATAGTATTCACTTCCTTGAGGAGCACTGGGTTCTTCGATTTCTTCATCCTGAAATTGTGGTAGCTGATGAAAAACTGGTACTGGAACGTTTTCTGAATGAGGCATTGATCTTCTTGCTGAAGAGGTATTAGGATATTTCCATTTATGACGATTGGTTTTATTGATGCCCACTATATTTGACATACAGAAGTAACAGTCGTGATGATTTTTTTGCTCTTTCTAAATAATAGGTACTCCAAATTTCAGAGATTTACGTGTACTTTTCTCCCATTGTCGCAGATGTTCAATGCATATTTTACATACACTATGAGGCACCCACGCTTTATCTTGATTGTGAATTTCTATACTGAAGTAAGCAAAATACAAACGGGTCACAGTATCTGTTACCAATTTTCGCTGATCTTTCGAAAATATATTCACCACAAATGTAACAAACCTTATCAGGAGCGTTAACACAACGTCTTAACTTACTAGCCATTACGAAATAATAAGATTAATTTTATCAGTATTATTGTAAAACTTGCTATTTTCGAATAAGACAGCTAAAATTAAAAAATGAGGTTAGGTTAGTATATTACCTTCCTTCTCAAATATAGATAAAAACAGAGCTGCACCAAAACAACATATTTTTTTTGTAGACTTGTGTAATCGATATGCAGTTACATGCAAATGCAAAAGCTAATAATTCCGTAAAAAATTAACCGATAGGTTCAATAGTAGCATCAAAGAAAAGGGGCCAAAGTGGCCAATTTTAGATATAATTATTTATAACCAATCAGAAAATTATATTATGTTTAAATTTTTTCTAACTTAAAGAAAAAATATTTTTCTCTTAACTTTTTCTATGATTAATATCTCAACATCAAATACCGATCATTGAAAATATTGAGTTGCAATTAGTCAAATTAGGTAGCTATTTTAGAACTGTATGATTGCAAAAAAAAATACTGAGTAAAGCACCAATTTACATATATTTTAGTTAAATCCTTATTATGTTATGTTCTCCTCTTCGTTACTGCTAATAACATGATGAAAGTTGTATGAACAATGGCCAAAGAGATAAATAGATTTGTCCGAGATTTACTTCATCGACCTTTACGACTATATGTGTTTAGATCCCAAAAATAAAATGGGTCAATTTATGTCCTGTTGACATTTGTAATAAAGTGAGGGATAGGGTTTGTTGATTTAGTAGATTAAAAGGAGGACCTTAGGTACAAAAAAGCCACTCTGGTTTATATATGACATACCTTTTTACTGTGGAAAACTAGAGACTAACTTTGCAACTGACCTGAGGAAGGTAAGCTTAAAGGATTCTAACAGATTTAAATTAAAAGCATATTATTCCCATAATGGAGACGATACGTCTTTTGTATTTAACCTTGGTATGTTGTTTCAATACAACATCTGACAAAAAAAAACGATTTTGTGGGGCTGGATCAATTTAAATATTAATGTCCCTAAGTACATGACGAGTGTGGAGGCCATTTTTATATACATCGTCATATAATGAGTTACCTTTATGAAACTTAATAAAAACACATACTCGTATTATTGAGTTTTTAATCACACATATACGATTTGAACAATAATGGTAAATAGTAACGGCCAAAGACTTTTTGTGAACAACTTAAATTGAAAATATTGAATGGATTATACCAACACAAGAATGTCGAGAAATATACTTAGCATCAAGATACAAGAGCACTGAAAACAAAAATATACTATGTTATATTTTACCTAAGAAAGACATGGAATGAAAAGTGCATAATATAAAAGTATTTAGAAGATTAAATTGCAGCACAGGTCATTACTTTCTGGTAAAAAAGATTGATTTATTTAAATTTAAATTAAGTAGGGTAGGGTGGTCTAAGAAGGCGCATTTTTTTAAACTTGGACCTATAAGTTGATACACAATGCATTTAGAAAAACCAATTTTATTGTTAAGAAAATTTAACTTAATAGATAAGCAGTAATCAACAGCATTAGGAACATTTAACAAGTATTGTTTTGTATATAAGCGATGGAAACAACTTTGCCAAATGCGCACTCTTACACGACCAATTGGTTATTAGCTTTTATAATTCTCACAAAGGCAACAGTTGAAGGACCTTGTCCAGAATAATTGGTACATTTCTCGTGCCATAATTTGCATGTGAAACATTCGATCCAATTTCCCACAAGAGGTTCTGCATACATTTCTTCACAGCCGCCACATTTCCAGGTTTTCTTGCTCTTTTTAATGTTCTTTTTTGGTTTTCTTTGGAATTTTTGTGTCTTGTGTATTTTCTAAATTAATTTTTTGGCTTCCGGCTTATTTTTCTCTTCTATTTGCCTCTCAAGTTCTTTTTTAAAAGGTAAGCTACTAACTATTTCTGATTTCTTGTGTTTTCTATTCGTGGATGTCACAACTTTCGATTTTGAAAATGGTAACAGATCAAATACTTTCATGTAAGCTTTATCTTTCGAACAACCTGGAACTGTGTCAGGTATTACTAGAGTTTCATTTGCATTGGTATCACAGACCATTTGTTTGGCCAAACCGTCACTGGGAGTATCGGCCGATACTTGTTTAGCTGAACAGACTTTTCAGTTGATTTGGTAGTAAATGTGTATGGCTCATGCTCTGGGTCTATTACTTGTTACTGAACAGACTCTTCATTTGGTTCAGTAATAGATTTGATAGACTCCTCTCGTTCAGACGCATCAACTGACTGTACATAATCTTCATTTGATTCGATGGTGGATTCAGTAGGATCTAACTCTCATTCTGTCACAGTACTAGCCAAGAAATCGTCTGTAAAAACATCGGGATCATAGGGATATATATCCGAAATTTTAAAAGTTTCAACAGCCTGTTGTACTGTCGCAGTCCGGTAAAAAGCTAGTGTAAATATCGATACCATGATAAACAGTTACAGCTCGGCCTGAATGATTACGCAACCATTTTTCGCATTCACTTGTGTAGAATTTTTTCAGCACTGAGTGAAATCCTCTGTCTAGTGGTTGCATCTTGTGGCTGCTGTGTGGAGGCAAGGTAAGTGCAATTAGATGATTAGCACGATAGAAGTCAACGGCCCCGATAGTTGTATGCGAAATATGGTTATCCAATATCAGTAAAATTGGGTGTTCCGCGGTTGGCTTTGCATGGTCCTTGAAATGTATCAACCACTACAAAAACAATTCTGAGTTGATAAAACTACTCTCAGAAATCATCTCCATTGCTCCCATTGGAGCTCCATCCTGAAGTTCGGCATGCATCCTTTTTCGGCCAAAAATAAGCGGCGGTGGAACATAGTGATCTGCAGCACTGACATCATTTACGACAGTCACGTTTGTTCCTCTTTCAGCACTAGAAATCTTGTTAACAGAACATTTTCTTTTTTGGGTGAATACATTTGGAGTCGTTGTTGGAACCGTTGATATCCCTGTTTCGTCCATGTTATAGATTACGTTTGGAGGGAAGTTGTATTTATCCATAAGTGCACAAAGATTGATGATCCGATGACCAATGAACGCCTTCCTAAACTACTGGACACCACAGAAAAAAGAAAGAGTGAGGAACCGTCGCCAACGTGGATAGGAAGAATGTAGAGATCGATGTCAAAATGAAACCCACAACCAGGTGTATGGGAAGATCGAGACAAATAGAAACTGATAACCGGATGGCGTATAAATTGACAGACATTTAGTAATAAAGCTTTGTGGTATGAAATGGTTTGATTTACGCTTGAACAATGGTGAGAAATATTAAAAAATATATTTCCCAAGTGAGTGCTGTGTGGAAGAACTGTGTTAAAATTTAAAAGAAATTTTGGTCGAAGGTCAGTTCCTTCAGTGGCTGGTGTAAGGAAATTCGTAAAAAAAGTTTATGAAACTGGCATACTTATTGATATCCGAATTTATCCTTGCACTCATCCAGTGCTCATAAACCAAAATATTGTTGCTGTTGCCCAAAGTGTGCGTAAAAACCCAAGTATCTCAAATCATCACAGATCTCAACAACTGAAGTTGCAAAATCTCTGAGGAGAATTTTGCATAAAGATGTCGGATTATTTGCTTACAAGATTCAATTGATTCAAGAATTGAACGAAAATGACTATCCTCTTCGTTATTGCTACCCTCTGTGGGCTTTAAATGAGTTGAAAAATGACGTCGATTTTCTCGGGCAGAGCTCAATTTGATCTCGGAAGATATAAAACAAACAAGACTGTAGATTTTGAGGTTCTGAAAATCTACACGTATTCGCAGAAAAGCCAATGCATCCTCAGAAAGCGACTTTTTGGTGTGGTTTTTAGAGTGGTGACATTATTGATCCATTATTCACTGAAGATAAAGCTGGCAATAGCATTTCGATGAGTAGAATGCGTTACAGAGACGAAGACGACAAGAAAATTGATTTTTTGTAGGATTCTAATTCCGACAGTTCAGTGTACTTACTTATTTAAGTGTATTTGACTTAGCGATATACATAGATAGGTAGTGATAGTACTACCGCATTGTCTAAAAATTGTATGTTTTGGAACTTGGACAACGTTGGCAGATATTACGACATCCTCGCAGATATACATCCAAAAAAAGATAATCCCTATAGCAGACGGGGAAGTATCCAATTTAAAAAAGCAATTAGACGATTTGGAGGTGGAAGAGCTGCGATTTGACGCAGTTAGACTTGTTTTATGAGGAACTGTTAGGGACCTTTTCTATTCTAACAATTCACGGACAATGCATGCACTTAAGAAATAATTATCCATCAAGCTATTCGCCAAATAGAGCCACAAACCTTCAAACTGTGTTGAAAATTGGGTTGACGGGATAGACTATTGCCAAGCCATCCCTGACAGTCCTTTGATTTATCTTTCATAATTAATCGGAAGGTTTACTCTATTCAATAAAGAAAAAAACTTATATATATATATATATATATATATATATATATATATATATATATATATATATATATATAGATGTAACTTTTCTTTTGACTGGCTACTAAGAAGAAAGGAGAGTTTTGAGGTTGCAGTCGCGGAGGATTGGCCAAAAAATTAACTACTTTTGTTTAATATCAAGCTTTCGAATATGAATTTTATTCTTCCTCAAGATATCTGAAATCACATTGTCCCTATAAGTATAATTTTACAATCAAAAAAGTAAACAAAACTTACGATGAGTTCAATCGTGTAATACATGTCGCCCTAAACAATTGTTTTCGAATCTTAAGACTAAAAACTACACAGCATTTTGTTATTTAGTTTCTGATTAATTAACTGAATAAAGAAAAGAAAATATAAAGTTGTTTTTTATCCTTTATTTTCCCCTTTCACTACGAGGAAAATCCCACTGGAAAGAATCATATTTTGTTTCTGTATTATGGCGGGAAATCTATAGTATTGAACGGAAGAAAAGGGTTATATGTGAGAAATGTCAAACGTCAGGATTGAAGAGGTTTCTTTTAATCAGTTCCTAAAACGCATTTAACGGCAATGCGCCTGAAGGTAATGGAATCGTAAACAAGTAAGAGAGTACCAGGAAATTATGACCCACTGAATCAAGACGAGGAACTGCGAGGGTGGAAAATGTTGAAGGATTAGAATTGCAAAAACTTGAAGATTACGATCGAATATAAGCGAAATAGGGGTATTCAAAGGGAGTCTAATGAGTTGTTTGGCAAGGAGTTTTTTGTCAAATTTAAAATATAACAATAAATCGTGGTGAGATCTTCAGTGTCAGATCTTTTATTCATGTTGTTCGGATTGTTGTTGATTGCTACCATTTCAAGGAATTTTCTTTTTTGGTAATTCGGTTCAGTATACAAAATTGAAGCCCCTCCGTAATTCATGTGATCCTTTTTCATTACATGCTCTGCAAGAGAGCATGAAGATATGCCTCTTCTACAATCACTTTTATGTGAAATAATACGTCCTTTGAGGCTTCTAGAGGTTTGACCGACATAGGAAAGGTCACAGTCTGAACAAGGAAGGCTGTAAACAACGTTACATTTCTGTTCAGTTCTAACAGGAGTTTTTAGTTTGGAATAAAGGAAACGAAGATTGTTGTGAAGTTTCTTTGCAAATTTTATATTGTGATCTTTGAAAACATTAACCAAACGTGGAGTAAGGTCTTTATAATACGGAAGGGTTCTAAAAAATGATCTCATGATTATTGACAAGTTCGTTATTAGGTGGAGATGGGTTATTTTCATTAAATGGAAGAAGAGTAGAAAAAAGGAGTCTGTGAACCAACTTAGGAGGGTATGAGTTTTCGATGAAGAGGGTTTTGAGTTCATTTAAACTATCTTTTAGAAAAGAGGGGGTGTGTTAGTCTTCGAACTCTGGATCCCATTGCTGACAAAATATTCAGTTTCATTTTAGTTGGATGGTTTGAATTAAAATTTACATATCTGCCGCTACTAACAGGTTTCCTATACCATCTGGAGAGAATCTTATTTTCGTCGTTACAAGTTAAAACCATGTCCAAGAATGGAATCGACCTGTTCGCCTCTACTTCGACAGTAAACTGTAAGTACTCATTGCCTTGATTAAAGATTCTGAGAGTGTCTTGGATCATGTTACGGGGAACAGAAAGTATGAGATCGTCCACGTATCTTTTTAAGAAAGGTAGGGAAAAAGGGAGTTTCGTTATACAGCTCGAGATTAAGTTATCCAAGACAAAACTACTGATGATCGGAGATATACTGGCACCCATGGGTGTACCAAACACTTGCTTATAAAACCTATCGTTGAACACAAAGAAAGTTGAGTCGAAGGTGAATTCAAGTAATTTCATAAATATATATTTATATATATATATATATATATATATATATATATATATATATATATCGTTGAAACAACAACTATAATATAACGACAAGAAGGGTATAAAGTATAGCGTAAAAAAAAAATTTGTAATAATTTTAAGTTATAAAAGTATATACTATTTACCTCATTTACACCATAATTGTTAATATTTTGACTGTAAATACTTATTTTTACAATAAATCTAAACACGATAAAAAGAACTCTGTTCTTTTAGATTTAGTGACTCATTATTAACATTTTTCACAAGCTGCCTCGCTTTAAGGAAGCAATTTATTGGTTATAATGGTTTTAACACTGAAGTATACAATACTCCTTCAGGGGTCCCTTAAAAAGGAAAAATAGGTCTTTGTCCTAAAATAATCTCAATTCCCAGCAATTTATTTTTCTTAAACATATCTCGGCAGATAAATCACTAAACACAACTCATAGAGCGCAGCACGACCACAAACAATATTATCGTTCAATTACCAAAGCAAACAGAATTGCAGCCTTATCGGGATCCATTGCATAAATATGACAATGTTGTTCGATCATCAAAGCACGATGTTAGTGTGCGGAGTGTTTTTTTTTATAATTTTTAAAATATTTAAAAGGATTTATTATTATTAAGAACCACTAGTATGGCTTTTGTAAACCAAAACCAATAGGAGATCTGCTAATCAAAGTAATATATTTATACTACAATGCTACTGGATAATATGGCGTATGAAACTGTTATTCTTAATATATACACGTCATTCGACTATGTTTGCCATAACGGATTGTTAATTAAACTGGGCTCTTATAGTATATCTGAAAGGTTTTGTTTATGCCTCTAAAATTTTATCATTCTTTGCAAATGGCTGTTTATGAAGTTTCTTCCGACACCTTTACTAGAAACGCAGTTGTACCACGGAGCACAATACTGTCTCCAATACTTTTTCAACTTTAAATTAACGAGCTGTTAGAGAAGATTAAAAATTTCCTACACAACTTGCTAATAACATGCATGTTTTCCTCATTTACCTGGAATACTTGAACACCGACGTAACAAAGCAGCAGTCCCTGATAACATTTTATCGCAAATGCTATTGGAGGCCGGAGAGGACTTAAAACAAGACTTGGTCAAACTTTTCAACATATGTCTAGAAACTGGCAAGATACCAACATTGTGGCCTACATCAGAAGTAATACTTCTACACAAAGAGGGAGATATCAGAAAGTTAGACAATTACCGCCCGATTAGCTTGCTTTCATGCATAGAATAGAATATTATATAATTATAAAAACTGTATATCTCATAACAGCTTTCAATTCTATACAAAGTTGGTAATTGAACTTAATGTATAATTAATTTCTTGGGAAGTATGAAGAGTAGTATGTAATAAGAATACACGTTGCGCCGATGTATATTCATAAGCCGTTATTCTTTTCACTCCTAGTATCATACTTTTAAAGGACTCTTTAAAATAAAGAACCTTATCCTCTTTCAATGAACGTTTCAGGACTACATGTCCCACCGGGTATAACTCGCACCGATTCAAAACTAACACGAATCGCTACTTCCTCGCAGTCGCCGCTTAACTTCTCTACGGCACGTGTTCATACCTAAAAAATAAAATAGAATTACACTGCTCTTTCAAACAATATAAAATTTAAACAAAACCTTTTTATTTAATTATAAATATACATTTATGGTAAAACAATTTTTCCTGTTTTCATATTATTATTCATCGTATTTTGATTTGTTTTTTTGTTTAGTAATTGTTGCAGTATGTCGAAAATACTGTTCAAACAATATTACACAATAAATTTTTATTAGGTTAAAAAAAGGAGAAAGATTTATTCAATATAGAAACTGTTTCAGTTTTTCAATATTTCACAAGCGTATAATTCAATTCATAACTATAATTATTATAAAAATAATTGTAATATTACTGAGATGTTGAGAAAATATAAGCAATATTTCTGTAGATTTAGTGTTAGTGAAGAATAAAGAATTATACATTAGAAATTATTTAGAATAAGTCAACAAACTAGAATTTATTCAACATAGAAAGTGACAGAGTTTTTCAATATTTCACAAGGGTATAATTCAATTCATAACTAGAATAATTATAGCAATAATTAGAATATTACTAAGATGTTGAGAAAATATAAGCAATATTTCTATGGATTTAGTGTCAGTGATGTTACATTAACATTTGCGATCATTTAGAATAAAAATAATATTTACAAGAAAATATTTCGGGAAGAATAAAAATTTATACTTTAGAAATTGCTTAGGATAAGTAAACAAACTACGATTGCTTTTTAGTTTCTCATCAAGGCCCACTTAAGAAAATTTTAGTAATCCTCATATGCTTTAACTCTTAATCTCCAAATTTTTGTCCAAATATTATATAGGTGGACATATTTTTTTTTAAATTAATGCAATGACCCACTCGACAGGCTCAACTTAACTGCCCTTTGTTGGAGGCCAAAAAGAGAAAGATGGAAGAAACTCTAATAGATGCAATACCTTAAAATAAAAACAATATTTGTAGGAAAATATTCCGAGAGGTATAAAAATTATACTTTAGAAATTGTTAAGGAAAAGTAAACAAGATGGACTTTTTCCCAGTTTCTCATTAGGATCCACTTAATACAATATTAGTAATTTCCATCTGCATCTAATCTTAATCTCTAATTTGTTTCCAAAGAGTACATAGGTAGACATACTTTTTTTAGATTAACGCAGTGATGGACGCCAGTTGATCAACTTAACTACCCTATACTATTTTTGCTGCGAAAACGAGCTGCGAAAAACGAACGTTCTAATTTTGGCACCAAAAATTTTACATATTATCAGTAGGATAGAGTTTGTTGGTGTAGTGATCAAAATTAACATATCGTAAGTATTAACTGAAAGTTGACTATTAAGATTCGAGAAGCTGCTTTCTATCTTCGTTGATGTTTTTTTACATTAAAGAGACACTAGCAAACTCCTACATATAAATTACCAGAATTCTATGTTAACTATTTTTTCAGATATGTACTTTTTTTAAGAGTGATCTACAGTTACATTATGGATCTTGTTTTCAGTTTCAGTCACGTCATAAAGTAATTCAGATGGAGGGATCGATCTGTATTTTTCTTACATCACCATAGATTACAAATATAACGTAGCTGTAAATAAATCTTACGCTTTGAAAGCCTAACTACCTCCTGAACATTCTTAGTAAGAAATAAATTATCAGAGCGAATATTTTTTAATATTATCGGGTACAGGTACTTTATTGTTTATTGAGCTGGTGAAAATTCGCATCCAGCGAATCCCTGAAATAAAATTATTCAGTACTGCAAAAATATAAAGATTTCCGTTAAATTAGGAGTTTATCTTCTACTTCTGGTTTAACTAGGAGTTAAAAAACGATGTCTTTATTTTTATTGGAAATACTACACTGCTAAATCCCTACAAATTGTCAGGATTCTATCCACAATATTTCTCCTATCTAAATCTCAGAAAAGAAAGCTGCAAATTCTTGCTTCTTAGTCATTTCAGTGTTACTGAAGCTGTTTGCGGTCCATGTATTAATAAATAGAATTTAAATAAATAAAATGTAATGCGCCAAAAACTCCTGTTTACTATTTATATACAATATTCGTCGGAATAACCTATTGTACTGTATTACGACATCCTCGCCGATATCCTTAGGATATGAAAAAAAGCCGTTATCGCTTTTTTCATATCCTCTCACTCCTCAGGCTGGGAAGTGAACGATAAAAAAAAAATTCTTACAAGTTAAATAAAACAGCATAGCTTTCTGTGGACAATCGGAGAACATTGCGAGCAGCCACCTTATTTCATTCAATAATACTCTACGTATTAGCTACCGAACTGATATTTACATACTTCATTTAAGGTATCGTGGATACATCTCTCCTCCTGCTCTCAGCACTGCTTTTTATAAGAGGTCTATTTCTTACAATATCTCTACAACAATAATCCTGAACGTTTTAAAATACAATTAGTTACAATATTTGAATATTAATTTAAAAAGTTGTTACTGCATTCAGAGGGACTTACACAGTGAACTCGAACTGGTGTAATTTTATCAGAATAAGTAAATATCTCTATGCTTACTTTTTTGGACATAGCAGGTGTAATGGTAATGGGCAAGGCAAAAAGAGAATTAACTTGATTTAGTTTTCCAAAGGCATCTTTTTAAAATTAATTTGCCTTCTCTGTATGAATACGTAACTAATTTTTTGTTATGTCTATTTGAATATTGTAAAAATTGGCAAATGAAACACTATTATTATACAAAAAAGTTCTTCTTTCTCACATTTGGTCAATGTGGTTCCATATTTAGCTGACGGGCCCAAGCCAAGTCAGCACAAACACTATTACCATTGTGAATTAGGGAATGACCTAACAATGTTACATGTTTTCGAAATCACTGACTTCTGAATGTTTCTGTGTATGTTTGTGTTGAGTCCTAATTATAGTAAGTGTGGTGTAAATGTTATTGGTGTAAGGCCTGTGGTTGATATAATGAGGGGGACAATGATGACTTGTTCTTGTTTCCATTTATTTCTGTTGCAAGGTCTGTGTATTTGGAGATTTTTTCTGTGTATTTCGTTTGGATGTTTGTGTCGTTGGGGACAGCTATGTCAATTAGATATGTGACCTTTCCTTTTTTGCACTGAAAAGTAATATCGGGTCTATTCGCGGAGACTATTTTATCTGTATGGAGACAGTTTTATCTGTATGTATACTAATATCCCAGCAGAGCTTATAATCTTTATTTTCAAGTATGTATGTTGGTGTATATTTGTAGTAGGGATCTGCACTATTATTAAAAGTATTATTATTTTTGTTCTTTTTTTCTCACATTTGGTCAGTATGATCCCATGTTTGGCTAACGGGTCTAAGCCAAGTCAGCATAAACGCTATTACCATTATGTGTATTAAGGAATGACCTGACAATGTTACATGTTTTCAAAATCACTGATTTTTATGAATGTGAATATTGTTGTTGTAAGGCCTGTGGCTGATATGACGAGGGGAATAATTGATGGCAGTGTAGTAACAGCGCATCACTGTTCTGTTCATTTCATCTGTCCCCTTTAACTGCTATCTTGGTTAGTCAGCCTTGGCAGTTGCATGTTGTCCTTCTAAACATACGTGGCTTGGTTTGGCTTTGGTGGTTGTGTTTGTCCCGCATCTGTGTCGGTTGTGTTTGGGATTGATTACGGTGGGTCCAGGCGACGAGTAATTTTTTTCTTAGTAATTTCTTTGTCAGGTTTTGTGATTTTATATTAGTGATATAGTATTATCATTATTATTAGTATTAAATACAAACAAAAACATTCCATCATCGTGAGTTAATTCACATATGCATAGAGAAATATCATCAATTCCCATAGAAGCTAAAAATAAGTAAAATCCTGTTGACATCATGTGATTTTTAGTGTTCCGTACGGAATACTTATGGGATCACTTCAGAGTCCGTCTGTCTGTCTGTTTGTCACACCCGATTTTCTCCAAAACTATTTGACATATAAAGTTGAAATTTGGTACAAATATAGGAATTGATGACCCAATCAGAGCTGTGTAGTTTTGAAAGTTAAATTTTGACTTAATGGGGCCAAATCGGGAGTGAAAAATTTTTTTTACCAGATCATGGAGTGGTTGTCAGATGAAATCTCATGAAAACACTAGTTCAAAAATATATATGGTGTAATACTTGCGCACACTATCCTAGACAAAATAACTTTATTTTAATAGTTTATAATTAAAGAAATATTTAAGCAGTAAATATTTGTTTTACAGTCTTATTGCTAGATTCTAGATTTAGCTAGATTGATTTATCGGTTATTAGGTAGCTAAGATGCTATTATACATGATTAACTAAGAAAAAATGTGAAACTACATATTGGATCTTAAAATATATACATATCCGGA
This sequence comes from Pachyrhynchus sulphureomaculatus, assembly GCA_019049505.1. NCBI lineage: Eukaryota > Metazoa > Arthropoda > Insecta > Coleoptera > Curculionidae > Pachyrhynchus > Pachyrhynchus sulphureomaculatus. The sequence goes on from CM032447.1 coordinate 203,683,740, forward strand.
ACCTAAAAACCTTGGCGTAGGCAAGGATTTTATTTTATATTAAAAGCAATCACCGTAAGGAACAGTAATTACGCAAGTCCCACTTGCACTTGGCCGATTTTTTAAAATTGAAGTATAGTGTTTTAACAAACTTTTAAAAAAATTATGTTTTTTGTACTTGTAAATTGTATTCTTAAAAAGGGATGTACAAACAGTAGAGAAGTAATACAATAATAAACTATGAATGCTACCAGTGCGACCATATTCTCTTTACCTTGAACTTTAATGTTTTTCTTTTCTTGGCTATTGGTTGGCAAAGAACATAAACTATGTATTCTCTAAAGCAGCGTTTCTCAACCTTTCAGTATTTGCGACCCAATTTTTAAACATAATTTTCATCGTGCCTCCTTCCCCTCTCATACAATAACAATTCATGCAATAATAATCTATTTTCAGTATTTTTATGCTAAAGCTATACTATGACCTTAATTACAAACCTTACAAACTACCAAGAATAAGTAAATTTATTCATATTTGGCAACACATATCTGTTGCGTTGATAAAACTAGAATCGATGCCTCTCTATTGATCTCTGTCACGTCCACCATATTGGTAGCGGCTTCGCGAGAAGTTCCGAGTTGTCTCGAACATTCGTAAAGTTTGCCCAAAGGTGTATAAATGCTGCACCTCGTTCAATTATAGCCTGTCTCAGTCGAGTTGTTCCTTCTACTGCTATCGGATTTATCGTGAATGTGTATGTTGTAATTTACGTGTTAATTGAAATTCAAGGTATTAAGTATTCAGTAAATTTATACAGAATCATGGATAAATTTTTAAGTGGGCGTAAGCGAGCATTAGACGATAGTGAAGCATCAACAAGTGCACAGGCGAGCGTGGTTCCGAAAATAAAATCAAGAAAATATTCTCAATAATACTTAAATTTAGGGTTTTCCAGTACTGAAGTAAATGAAGAAGAAAGGCCATACACAAGGGCTCAAAAATCTTGGCAGCAGACAGCATGAAACTAAATAAACTTAAACGACATTTGGAAACGCTTCATAGTGAGTACCTTAACAAACCCCAAGAATTCTTCGAATTAAAATTAAAATCATATGTAAAGCAGAAATCATTTTTTAAAAAAAACTTTGTGAATGAAAAAGCTTTACTTGCCTCTTACAAAGTTTCATATAAAAAAGCCAGATCTAAAAAGCCTCACACCATTTGTGAAGAGCTTGTTTTGCCAGCAGCAATTGAGATTGTAGAAACTATGTTTGGAGATAATTTTGCCAAACAATTGCTATCCATACCTAAATCAAATGATACTATTGCCCGTCGAATTGGTGATATAGCTGAAGATGTACAGCATCAGCTTTTCGGGAAGTTGCGTGACAAATTGTTTTCAATTCAGCTTGATGAGCCAACATATAGCAATAAAGATGCTCATTTCATTGCCTATTTTTTGATGATATGTCAACAGTAGAAGAACAATTTTTCTGCAAATCAATAAAACTCAAAGCAACGTCATTCGCATTATTTGCTATCTTAAATGATTTTATAAACGAGGCAAATATGGAGTGGAAAAAATTGCGTCGGAATATGTACGGATGGTGCTCATTCAATGTCTGGAAGATTTCAAAGTGTACAAGCACTTGTGAAACAAAAATCTCCACTGTGTTTGTAGACACATTGTATGATCCACAGAGAAGCTCTGGCTTCCAAAGAAATGAGTCCTGCTCCGAATATTGTGCTCACAGTAACCGTAGTAAATTATATTAAAATGAGACCCCTAAAATTTAGAATTTTTTCTGCACTTTGTAAAGACATGGGTGCCGAACATTCAGCGTTACTATTTTATTGCGAGGCAAGATGGTTATCACGTGGAAAATGTTTGCAACGTATTTATGAATTAAGAAATGGAATCGCCATTTTTCTAGAAGAGCAAAACCGACCGGAAGCCGAGAAGTTTTAAGATAGTTTATTTGTGATGAAAATGAGCTACTTGGTCGATATATTCGAGAAACTAAATACCTTAAATCTTCAACTCCAAGGATCAAATACACATATATTCGATGGAGCAGAAATGTAAAGCAAAAAAACCTAGAAATGTTAGCAAATGTGGGTGAATGTGTTAAAAACATACAAGACTGAAGAACTGTGAAAGTTGTTTTAGTAACCATTGAAAATCATCTAGCCATGTTGACAAAGATTTTAAAAGGTATTTTCTTATTGACGACAACTTGGTAGCAAGTTACGAGTGGGTTAGGGATCCATTTCAAAATACTCCCGAAGGCCTCTCAACTTCCGAAGAAGAAATCTTCATAGACTTTATGGCAAGTGGCGAAATCAAAAGACAATTTAATAATAAATCACTTTTTGAATTTTGGGCAGGGGTGATTGATGAGTTTTCTGCACTGAAAACAAGAGCATTTCGTATACTATTACCATTTTCAACATCCTACCATTGCGAAACCGGATTTTCTGCGGTGGCTGCTTTGAAAACAAAATATAGATCTCAACTAAATATAGAAAAAGAACTCAGAGTGTCTATTTCTAATATTAAACCATCCTTCGAAAATCTTTGCTCTGCAAAACAGGCCCAAGGGAGTCACTAATAATTATTAAACATGTTTTTAATTTAGTATTGATATGTTAATTATTAGGTAAATACATTGTGCAGTACTAATACAATCCTACTCAGTATATATCACCACTACACCAAACACTTTATTTTTGCACTCGACGCGCGTTTTGCTAACCATGTTAGCTTCATCAGGAGCGATGATTGACTAAAGCTAAACTACCAAATCTACCCTATTTATATTTAGCCTAACCCTTGAATTACTCAAGCGGAACTAATGACATAGGCAAGGCTATCAGTTCCGGTCAAGTAACCAGTAGAGGGGACTATAAGGAATAGGCCCTCTGTCTTTGTTTAAACTACTTTTACATTTTATGATTTCCATACTTTCGTATGCGTTCAACAATCTCCTATCAGATACATTTTTTATTAATCTTAGATTATCTAATGTTACAGTATGATCAGCTTCAAGAGCATGTTCGGCAATGCTAGACTTTTCTGTTCTGTTGTATTTTAAGTGTGCTAAATGTTCTTTAAATCGTGTTCTAATTGACCTTTTAGTTTGCCCAACATACTTTTTGTCACAATCATTACAACTAATTTCATAAATTCCACTTTTCTCACAATTAGGAATCTTATCTTTGGGATTTCCTAAGATATTCCTCAGATTGTCTGATGACTTATAGACTAAGGTGAGGCCTACCTTATTAAATACCTTATTGAGTCCCTTGTTATATTTCGGATTATATGGTATGGAGACATACTTGGTGTTATTTTCTTCGCGTGTAAAAAAGGTGGAATTCTGAATATTAAACCTAAACTTATGCCTATTTATTAGCTTATTTACTAAGTCATCGTCATAACCATTAACTCTAGTTATATTTCTAATACGATTCCTTTCTTTATTAAAGTTTACTCTATTCAGAGGGAAAGTGACCAAACGATGAACTAAAAAATGTAATGAGGCTAACTTATGTTGTTTGCAATGAAATGAATCATTAGGAATATATCTATCTGTTACTGTGTCCTTCCTATAGATATCAAATTCTAATCTATTATTATTTTTAATAATTAAAATATCTAGAAAAGGCAATTGTCCTTTGTTCTCAACTTCGTAAGTGAATTTAATGGAATCATACCAGCTATTTAATTTGGAAACAAAATCAAAAATAATAATAGATTAGAATTTGATATCTATAGGAAGGACACAGTAACAGATAGATATATTCCTAATGATTCATTTCATTGCAAACAACATAAATTAGCCTCATTACATTTTTTAGTTCATCGTTTGGTCACTTTCCCTCTGAATAGAGTAAACTTTAATAAAGAAAGGAATCGTATTAGAAATATAACTAGAGTTAATGGTTATGACGATGACTTAGTAAATAAGCTAATAAATAGGCATAAGTTTAGGTTTAATATTCAGAATTCCACCTTTTTTACACGCGAAGAAAATAACACCAAGTATGTCTCCATACCATATAATCCGAAATATAACAAGGGACTCAATAAGGTATTTAATAAGGTAGGCCTCACCTTAGTCTATAAGTCATCAGACAATCTGAGGAATATCTTAGGAAATCCCAAAGATAAGATTCCTAATTGTGAGAAAAGTGGAATTTATGAAATTAGTTGTAATGATTGTGACAAAAAGTATGTTGGGCAAACTAAAAGGTCAATTAGAACACGATTTAAAGAACAATTAGCACACTTAAAATACAACAGAACAGAAAAGTCTAGCATTGCCGAACATGCTCTTGAAGCTGATCATACTGTAACATTAGATAATCTAAGATTAATAAAAAATGTATCTGATAGGAGATTGTTGAAGGCATACGAAAGTATGGAAATCATAAAATGTAAAAGTAGTTTAAACAAAGACAGAGGGCCTATTCCTTATAGTCCCCTCTACTGGTTACTCGACCGGAACTGATAGCCTTGCCTATGTCATTAGTTCCGCTTGAGTAATTCAAGGGTTAGGCTAAATATAAATAGGGTAGATTTGGTAGTTTAGCTTTAGTCAATCATCGCGCCTGATGAAGCTAACATGGTTAGCAAAACGCGCGTCGAGTGCAAAAATAAAGTGTTTGGTGTAGTGGTGATATATACTGAGTAGTATCATTGTGCCAAAGATTCCACATTCCCAACTTAGTTAATACAATCCTATTTATAGGTGTATTAATATCAGTGTTAAAGTGGATTTTATTTTTTATTATATTATATATATATTTTGTTTTGCTTCCCTTTCAATAAATTATATTAAATGTTTTTAACGAATGTTTTTTAATAATATTTTTTTTCGATACTCTCGCGCCCCCCAATAGTGTAATCACGCCCTCCTAGTGAAGCGCTCCCCACATGTTGAGAAACGCTGCTCTAAAGTGATAAAAAATGACTTTATAAAAAAAATCTAGAGACGTGGTTGTCGTTTAGTGTTAGAATTTTTGCTTAAAAAAGTTCCTTACATCTCATCCTCTCCATAATTTCTACTTTTTAAAACTTATGTAAAGAAAGTTTGAATAACCAAAAGTTTAGTAAATATATTCAGAATATTCAGTATCCTTAGTATAGCAGCTGCACATTGAAATTCATTTATGCAAGTACGTATTAGCAAAAAAGGACGTAAACATAATTCAAACAAATGTTTATGCAGGAGTAGGATTAAAGTACATTCAGATAACAATATTGCATATGTTACTCCGAAACTAAGGAAACTTTAATAAATCCCTTTACACAACAAAATGAAAACGTTTCTCTATTTTTCATTAAATATTTCCTCAATCCTTAAAATATTTCCATTTTATTTAAGGTACTTGACCGAGCATATGTAAAAACAAAAACAAACGATTATTGGTTAAATTTTCAGTCTAACTTGTAATAATTTCATAAATAGTATGTGTTGTACAATTTTTTCATCTTAACTTATGCTTCCTTTGCTAAGGGAAGTATAAAAGTGTTCGTAAAAATTATCACACTTAAAGATATTTGCGTTTATTCATATTTACGAGTTTCTAAATCACGAGAAACATAGCTGCCAATTTTCATCGCTCTGCCTTCCTATTTGTCGGCCTATTTATCTGTGGATTCAATAACTTTGAAACAAAAATTATATAGTTATATAAAAGTTGATACGCACATCATATTTAGCGCGATATTGGTGCTTGAAAAGAATAAAAAAAAAATTAGGTCTATATATAATAATAGAAGCAAGAACGCTGGCAATATACAATAATAGAAGCAAGGAAGGAATTTATATTGTGTGAACAATATCACTTAGGAGCAGTATAAAATGCGTAAATAAATTTGGTTTAGTTTCAGTAACATCATAAAATTTTCCCTGGTTTTTGGAGGCAAGAAATACTCAAATTTGATTATCTATAATCATATACATAGAGAGCTTAAGCGGGGAGGTGATAAAAGGGAATTCCTTCGATTGTATTATCTGATACGCACCTTACAGAGTTGTAAGAGTCGAAAAATCTGAAAATTATTTTTATATAGTTTTCAACAGTAAATATGTTTCAGGCTCTTCTTCTGCTCAACTTTTTAGAGATTAATAAATCATCATAAAATTCCCATTATGGGAGATATCGAGTTGTAACATTTGGACTAAGTTATTTTTTTATTTTAAAAAAGTTAATTTCAGTTTTTCTTTTAGAACAGCTTTTTCTAGAGGAGAGTACTGAGTAAATCACTTCGCTAATTTTTACTGTTCATATCATGTATAAAAAACTAAATTTGGCTGCTAAAGATTTTATTTAATAGACTTTGTTAATAAGTTCAAAAGATGTAAAGCAAGACTGGACTTCACTATTTTAATAATTGTGATAAATGATAAAATAAGTTATTTCCTGAAACGAACAGCAAAATTTTTGAACTAATTTTTAATACTCAGCTGGGAAATCATGGTTCCTGACAATACAGCTTGTCAAATTAATCTGACTTTCACGCGTTATAAGTTTGTAAATTTGATTGTCACCCTATTCGTTTAAAGAAAATAAAGATCGAAGCAAGAACTTTGGTTACTATCATCAGCATAAAAGAAACCAGCGTTCTTTCTTGGATTTCTAATTCATATAAACCAGATATCAAGGGAATATATAGCATGTACCTCTCTGAGCTAATTTAGTGTTATAATTTCAGAAAGTAAAGATACTTAAAGATGCCTTATAGACAGGCGAATCGGAGGAAAGTCACACTAACTAAAACTAACTAAACTATAACTAAAAAAAAAACAAATTTTTTCACGAGTGAAAACCACTAAAAATCAGCTAAAATACGCTGAACAATAAATCTCTGCTTTCAATCATAACTTTATTAACTATTATTAAAGTTATAACGTAGAACGTAAAAGTTGTTTCCTAATTTTACTTAAAAATATGTTGAGCTTGTTAACTTTTTACAAGATTTTCATTACGTACTGCAGATGTTCACTACTCTAACAAGTAAATAGTAAAGTTTTAAGTTTGTTAGGTTTATGTAATAATTTAAAAACTTTAAGAAAAACTGTACAGTAATGGCTCCTATCACTTTTATCATTTCTAAAAGCAGGCATGTACCGTATTTTCTAGAATACACTTGAGCACTCTCCCACATCTTGTTAATATTAAAAAATCCCTGCGCAGCATTTCATTTGAGAAATAATCTGAAACTATAGGTGAACAGGCAGAATGATCTAATTACGGAATCACGTTTTTATCAGAATAATCTCTAAAATACTTTTTACTAGTTATAATATAAAAAATACTCCAATACGGTTCTAAGCAGTTAGCGCGACCTGCGCGTCATTTCAGAGTGAGATAAACCTGAGGATTCCTATTGCATGCTCTAACCGGTGCCAGTCTAAAGTAAGGTCAATCCTCACGTCAAGCCCATCCTGCTTCTATTTACCTCTCAAAATCCGAGGCACAAGCTCCACAAAAATATTTATCATATCCAATTCTACATTTAATGACGTAGAAAGCCGACAACTTACCTAATAAGCTATGGCCGCCTGTTTAAAACCCATAAATCACTGAATGCTAATTCAGACCAACATTATTCTGAAAAACTATCTGTCAACTCACTAGTATTTAGAGCTTTATTAATATGTGATAATATGTGATAAACGTTCTATCTCATCAGAAACAGATAAACTTACAAGTGCTTTAAAAAAAAGTGGATATTGCACTGATAATATTACACGTTTACCGCTTTAAAAACCCGACTCGCAGACAAGATAGTAATTACGAACCACCAGTAGATAGTGCAGTTTTACCTTACATGCACAGTACTACAGATAAAATTTCCAAATTATTTCAAAGATTCCATATTCGCACAACCTTCAACACCTGGAAGAAAGTTGGACAATGCTTGAGATCACCAGAAGACAAAATTTGTTAACCGACAAAAGATGTCAATAATATTCTTTATTCTATTGTCCTATAGTTTTATCTTTCCTTACATACTGGTTTAATTAAAAATATATTCATGATAACAAAAATACATGTTTCTTTCTACTTTTAGATTCATGGCGCAACTTCTAAACCTCTTAAGGCTATGAGATTAAATACACAGGAACAAGAAAAAATTGTTAAATCAGGACTAGAAATGAAATTAGTCACAAATGAAATGGATGCGGAAAGTTCTTTCACGATTGATCTAAATTTTTTACCTAAATAGCAATCTCTTAATTCGTCTATCCTCTCTCACGCTGTAATTAACATCAGTCCCTAGTGATTTGACAGTCTTAAGTATTTGCAGAGGTCTTATTTGGTACTATTGATTTTTATTGGAAGGACGTTGACTGTAAAGTAACATTCTGAGAGTTGTGCCTGCCACTTATATGCTGTCGACACCGCAGGTTGTAAGGCTGATTGGAAAATGCTGCATTTTCTGGGTCGCTGTACAAGGACCCAGCGAGATTCAATGGATTGTTGAGTACTGACAAGTTGGTTCAGAACATCTCTTTTGTTTTGTTTAAGGTGCCGTTTCTCTCAATTTTGATGGCTTCTCAAATTTTTTATGTAGTGTTGTGCAGTGGCATTTAATGGTAACTGTTAAAATTGATTTTATGGCATGTCGGCAGCAATACAATAGCAAAATAGCATACAAGAAAAATTTCTACGAAAACACTCTATATCGATAGCCTACAAATTATATAGGATAATAGAATCATCCCTCAGAAATCCAAAGAATGAAATAAAGTTGGACAACCAGTGCATATACAGAATTTTATGTGGCAATTGTAATTAGGTCTACATTGGGCAAACCAACAGAAGAATATCTGCTAAGCTCGAACAACACAAATTTAGCATCCGTAATAAACAAACTACATCAGATAGCGAGAGGCCACAAAATCGATTTTAATAGTTATGAACCACCATAGAACACTACAAGACAATAATCTTCCGAGCAGCCATAGAAATTGAGAAAATGACACCTTAAGTAAAAGAGAAGATGCTCTCAACCTGCCAGCTGTATGAAAATACACAATAGGACAAGATTTATCAGCAACAATCATCTCACTAAACTACATATTTCACGCCAGCCCAGAGAGGGCAACACCGACCAATCAGCGCTTCAACTTACAGTCCCATTCATATAAGTAGCTCACAGAATTCCTTGAACGGACGGAGGACATTAAAAGATTGGCAGAACACAATTGGATGCAAAAAAGCAAATAACAAAGCTCACAGGAGATAACTTGGGAAGCTTACATTAGACTATGGATTGAATAAACTGATGTTGATATATATATATATATATATATATATATATATATATATATATATATATATATATATATAACATATGTATATATATATATATATATATATATATATATATATATATATATGTATGTTATATATATATATATATATATATATATATATATATATATATATATATATATATATATATATATACATGTCTGACATCAGCCGCAATACAACTCAAATCTGAATGGTGTATGCAAATATAGGAATATATAGTGCTGATTTTTGCTTTTCTTTCTGTCGAAGCTAGTTCGGCTAACAATTTATGCTACTATAAAATGTGTTTTCTAAGGAGGTTCAATAGATTGAAGGACTATCAAATTGATAATTGTCGAAATATGGACCTTTAGCAGTTATAAAACACCAGAACAACAATCAGCAGCTTACAGAAAATCTTCATGATGGAGCTGTCAAAAAAACTAACATCTCCCGGCGATTAGTCGCGTTCCAACATTGATTTTTAGAATCCACTTATCCAGATGATCTTAGATCTACATTGATGATTTTGCCACGGTGCCGTATCTTTCGGGAGAGATCCAGCTAATTGTCGAGATCCCATTTTTTTAAATATATTTTTTAAACACGTATTAAAAATGTTACTTTTTCACATACTACTGTGGCTAAATACAGAAATACAAAGGTCAGGTGTAACATCTCTCTTCTACAGCCTTGCCCTTATCCTTTTTCAGCAATAAAATTCGTGTAAATTAACATATTAATAAATATATATATATATATATATATATATATATATATATATATATATATATATATATATATATATATATATATATACGAATTAGTAAGACGAACAAAAACGAAATACTGGGAGAGATACACAAAAAAATTGGAATCATGGATCTATGAATCTATGATCAACTAAGAACAAATTTGGAGTTTCACAAGACAGCAGAAAACTGAGATGAAAGAACTAATAGAGTATACGCACGTGAAAAAGGAACGTGGGTAATATATCTTACAAATATAAAAAGGAACAGAGTATCACAGTGCCACAAACACCAAATATAAAGATAAACGAGAGAAACATATATAATAGAAGAAAAAATTAAAAACCATAAATTTCGCGTCGAAGACCAAATAGCTAATGAACTACTGAAATATAGGGGACATTCTCTGGTTAAGCAACTCCAGACACTTATATAGAGGATTATAAGATTGAATAGAATCCTAGATGAATGGAGAACAGCGACAGTTATACTAATGCACAAGAAGGGGGAAAAAGAAGATCAAAATAACTATAGAGGCATAAATCTACTAAAATGTACATTAAAATCAACAACAAAGATTATTACCGTATTCATTGTGAGACAGGTAAAAGAAAAATCCATAGAATACAATATTCCAGCATACTTGTGCCTAATAGACTTAAAAAAAGCTTTCGACAATGAGCAAATACAACACGTTATTCATCTATTATATAACAGAAACATCCCATTACACCTGATTGAAACTATCGAGAAAGACAATAAAGTAGTCGCAGAATTAGCAGAAGGAATGAGAGAACCAATCAATTATGAATCTGGAATCAAGAAGACAGACTCTTTAAGTCCTCTTCTATTTAATATTGTCATAGATAAAATAATAAAGAATGTCAAAAGAAAGAATGGATATAGAATGGGTAACAGAGAACTTAAAATTATATGTTATGAAGATGACGCCATAATAATGGCTGAGACCGAGAGCGATCTGCAAAGATTGCTATATGAATTTTAGATAGCAGCAAAACAATATAATATGTCAATCTCAACTGAAAAAATCAAGACAATAGTAACAGCAAAAGAGCCGATCAGGTGCAAGCTGGTAGTGGAAGATAAACCAATAAAACAAGTGACGGAGGTCGATTACCTAGGCATCAAAATATTTAGTATCGAAAAAATTGAGGAAAAAAAATAAAACATCAAATCGATAAGACTAACAGGATAGCGAGATGCCTCAATGATACCATATTTAGAAATAAAATCCTCTCCGTTGAGACCAAAACAAGAATATACGAGAACGTAATACGACCAGTAATGACTTACACATCTGAAACAAGACCCGATACAAGTATAACACAGAAGATGCTGGAATCAACTGAAATGAGAATACTTAAGAGACGTACAAACAAGACACTGAGGGATAGAGAAAGGAGTGAAGACATAAGACGCACATTGAATATAAAAAAATATGAAGCAGTGGATAAGAGAAAGAAAAGTGGAAAGGCATCAACACATAGAAAGAATGGCAAACAACAAAATAGTATGGATAGCAAGAGACAAGTCACCGAATCGAAGAAGATCAATAGGACGGCCAAGAAATAGAGGGAGCAACGATCTATAGAGCAGGGAATAAAGAAAACAGGTAAGAGTGCCTAGCTATAAGTCGGAGGAAGAAGAAGAATAAAAATATAAAAGAAATTTAATTTCTTTGTTAAATACGAAGTATTCATCAACTTTCACTGTCGTGGTATTGTATGCAATTTACAATGAAATTGTAATTGTTGTGTGCGAAAAGTGAACAAGCGCCAAAAAGTAAAACTTTTCACACGCTTCTAGAATAAATAACTATTTCACACTGATTTCAACATATAAATTAGTATTATTTCATTCTTGAAATTAGGTTAAACATTCTAAAATATAAAAAATCGTTTTCATTCTTGTCTCCACATGCGAACATAAATACGGAAAGCTATTCACAAATTGATTTTTTGTTGACCTCAAGCTTGACATAAAATACTCAACCGTACATTAGCTTCAAAGTACCCACTGAGCCGTCTTGATTCGTTGCCACAGAGCTTTAAGAAATTCATTATTACAGAATGTTGGAAACTGTCGCTTTGATCGTGCATTGGTTTCAGATTTATGTTTATTCGACCTTAGTTTATCCTATATTATATGATAAAAGCAATCGTAATTGAATGATTTTAATTTTATGAGGGTTTTTAACAAAATATTTATCGAACACGATTGTAGGATACAACGAATTGTATTAAGTAAGCATATCTAATACTCCATCGAAAGCTGACAGCAGCTTTCAAGCCAACACGATCAACACTTAAACTCAGACAGCGCTTTTCGAGGGATCCTCCTCAAGAATATGGGGATTTAATGTAAAATAACTGAAAACGGGCAAGGCCCATATTTCAGCAGTTTACCCACTGTTCTCTTATTCGTCAAATCCATCCCGAAATGCGTTTCGCCGTATCACGGCCCGTCAGTCGGGCTAAGATTGACGAACAAGAGAACTGTCTAACAACAATCTAGCTTTCGCACTAATATATATATATATATATATATATATATATATATATATATATATATATATATATATATATATATATATAAATTAAAATTCCTGGTTTCAATCCGTTCGTCTAACAATAAATGTGCACGACGTTTCGCCAAAATATCATTTGGCATTTTCAAATGCTCCCGCTGCTGCTGCTCTCGATACTGCGATCTTGCTGCTGCTGCCTCTCGAAGCTAACTGAATTAAAGTTCGAGGGGGCAGCCGTAGCAAGATCACAGAATCAAGTAGCAGCTGCAGCGGGAGCACTTCAAAATGCCAAATGAGATTTTGGCGAAACGTCGTGCAAATTCATTGTTAGACGAACGGATTAAAACCCTGAATTTTAATGTATTACATTCCACCATCCGTGAAAACCTCTATAGTAACATATATATATATTATATATATATATATATATATATATATATATATATATATATATATATATACATATATATTCGTGTGAAAGTCAGATTTTGTAAGGGAGTAACCGACATATCCTTTGTTAGGTAATCTTCTAAGTTTGGGAATACTAACCGATTTTCGACATTAGTTTCGTTTAATAGATTTCTTTTTAACTGCAAAACTTGCGCCTACTTTAAATTTTGCTTAATTCATTGTGTTACGTATTACATTTGTGTATTAAGTATTATTATCATATCGTTTACATTTCTTTTGAGAGTAACAACAGGGAAATTTCTTTTGCAAATTTTATTTTTATTTTGTAATCACTTCGGCACTGCTTTGAGGTTTTTTTTTGAATTTTAGTTTTATTTCTTTCTTTTTAGTTAAGAACAGTAAGTGAGGTACTTGCACATATTCTATTTTTAAGTAAAGGTTAAGGTACATCTGACAAGGAATATCGAGCAGACAGAGAAAGTGACTTAATATGCATACGTTAATGATGATATGAATATGCATATGCCACCTACTTTTTAAAGAAGTATTTTGGGCAAACAAGAAGGTTAATTTAAAGACAATAAGGTGTGCTCCTAAGGGTGTTATAGTCTTTCTACATTAACTACTACCTGTATATACATACACACGCAATACCTCGCGGCTGGTCTCCTAACTACTTATAATGCAGGCTACTAACCCCCGTTCACCTCTTCTTTAACCCCTAATTTTTTTTCATTATTTCAACCAAAAGGCATGAATTCTTCTCTCTCCAAAAAAATTAATCCTCACCTGTTCCACCTCCTTTTCTAAAGCGATGTAACTAAATAAATATATAAATATAGTATTTCTCCCTACTTAAAGTATAATATATGACAGATAGACAAACCAATGGAATTTATGTCTTTTGTGATTTAAAGACTCTAAAACGTGACAAAACAGACAAATTTCTAAGGGCGATTTGTTCACTTCTCTTAGCATAGGAAGTAATAGAAATAGATTAGAAGTGTTACAGACTACCCAAGATTTACTACAATAATATTTAAAATATATGTCTAATTTGCCTTAAGAGAGTAACGAAGAAATACCAGACACTGAAAATACCAACTAATGAATCACGTTGGTTGACTGATATTATTTTCATTAGTGGTCATTGCAGCCGACATAAACAGTATAAGCTCCATAACTCAGAAACTCTATAAAGATTATCAAAAAATGAAGGTAAGATATAACCTTTGAAATGACTTATGGTAACTCAATAGGAAACATGACAACAAAAATTAAGCACTTGAGATGAATAGTATGAGACCAAATTGCAGACTATCAACACTATAATGCATTTTAAACATCGTTACATAAGATAGAAGAAAAATGAAAGCGGATATTATAGGTAGATTGAAAATCTATATCTACGAGTAGGTGAAGAAACAGTTAACCTAATTAAGTATGCAGCTGGATACCTAGGAAACCGCATCGACGGTGAGGAAGCTTGAGAAGAATAAGAAATCAGCAGTTAAGGAAGCAATGAACAGCAGATAGCTCTTAAAGAATGATTTTAAGGAAAGAAATAAATGACGTAATCGATGTAGGAAACGGCATATGCACTACGTCCATTATTTTATTATGGCCAATAATTTCTGGCTCTCCTATAATATATGGAGTGGCAATTTAGCAGCAGCAGCTTTTTCATTTTGTTGGTTTTGTGGCGCTAATGTTACGACTATCCTCCGGGCTCAAGAATGTTCTTTTCTTTGACCAAAGAATTTTGTTGTGGTGTATATTCACATACACACGAACACACACACACACACACACACACACATACACACGTCAATTCGCTTTGAAATTCTCTTTCCAATGATGTATCACAAATTAACATTTGTTTGACAGGTAACCGAGAAAAACTGATTTAAACTCTTAGACTTAGGCGGCCATGGCGAATATACTAGAAATTGTTTTTGCTCATTTTATCTCACATTTTATCGTGCCATTTTCGCGAGGCTAAGTGGCTCCTACAAAATTTTATGCTTTACATTCAGTTACAGAATTTTCTCTTTAAATAATGATCAGTATCACCGAAATTAAGGTGGGAACACATATTTTTTATTTAAACCTAGTTACACATTATTTACAGGTTTTTTGCCAACATACATCTAACAGAACTATCTAACGCCCATTGGATTTAATATTATTTTAAGAAAATAAACCGTTTTATTATGCAATAACGTGATATCAACACGTTCCATTACGGACTTAGTAGGCTGTGAAAAAAACAGACGAACCGAAAGCCATGGTTTTGCGTGTTACCAAAATGGCCATTATTATTGTTTACTTTACGTCAAAAATAATTTTTCGTTCACAAAAATGTATTCAACGGATGAAAAAGTAGACATGTCATTAATTTATGGAGAATGCAGAAAGAATAGCCGACAAGCCGCCGAGTTGTACATGGCAAGATATCCCGATAGGAGGCACCCACCCAACAATTATTTTTTAAGGGTAGAGTACCAGTTTAGAAGGCAACCGATTGAACCTGCTGATGTATTTCTTGGTGACGAAGAGTCAGAAATTAATGTATTGGCCATTGTTCAGGTAGATCCTACAATTTCTATAAGTGTTGAAGAACACACGGTGTAAATCGTGAAACTGTTCGCCATATTTTAAGAAAATATTAATTCAGGTCCGACCAATATCAAATAAATCAACATTTATTTCAAACAGATTACCAAAGAAGAATGGATTAATGTAATTGGTTTTTGCAAAGATACCACCTTGATAACCAATTTCATTACAACATTCTATTTTCGGATGAATCTAGATTTACCAATTTGGATCTATTTAATCGTTATAATACTCGATAATGGGCGCAAGAAAATCCTAGAATTATGCGAGAAAGTGCCTATCAAGAACGATTCGGCTTTAACGTGTGGTTGGGTATCCTTAGCAGAAGAATTATTGGTCCTATTATATTTGATGGTG
>CM032447.1:203704720-203707242 GCA_019049505.1 Pachyrhynchus sulphureomaculatus
AGAAATGTTCGTCGCACTGCCACTCGTAAAGAACGCTCTCTAAGAAACATGAGAGCCAACAAACAGAACTTTTCAGACTTCACCATAAGAGCGTAGCTTAGCCAACAGCCCATCGTGCCAAACACTGTCGCATGCCATTGGATATGTCAAGAGCAACCGCTGCGAGATTCTCCAAGTGATTACAATTGCGTTTGTTCCAAACGTGTGTTACATAAGTCTGAAGATCTCCTGTTGATCTATTTAACAACAAAAGCCATATTGGTGATCGGTAATAATGTTGATTCCTTCAAGAACTTTTAGACAAACGCCTGATTGGTGAGCCTTTTGCATGACTTTCGCTGTTTATGTTGCAAGTTGTGAAATTCGGCAATGGTCTTTCTTGCCTTTTATTAGGTATCGCCTGATCTGTGGCACATTTTCCAGCAGAAAGAAATATTCACAGAAAACTGTGTTAGTTTCCCTTGCAAACAGTTTTTTCAGAACATATGGCAGGTATTCCCGTCCAGCGCCAGAAGCTTTTTTTGGTGTCTAGCTTCATTAAAATACGTTTTATGAGACGCTGTCTGAAGACAATATCAGGCATCCTTGACTGCACTATGGGAACATAGTATATATAGAATTATAAACTTTACACTGCCAATTCTACCGTAGATTGGTCCTACAACAAAACTGATGCAAATGACAATTTACAGTGATAAGAATACAAAGTATGAGGCTGCCAAAAGTTTTTAGGTTCCTTTTGTCTAAAATAAATCTTACTATCGTCGATTAGACTCATCTAAATATATTTATCAAATTGCGTATAAATACATTACTTCGAGAGATTCTTCATTTAATTGATAAGGGTCTGAACGATAGAAATTTATGTGGTGTTGTAAAAATATTCATGATTTTCAAAATTATTACAAATTAATTAATTTTTCCACCAATCCGACACCATTGATCCGATCTTAATTTAATTTCAAAGCGGTTAATAAATTTCCTGGAAGCTTCATTTAAATACACACTATCAGAATAGAAACTATGTTTCAGATCCAAAGACAGCATCACTAAATAGTTCGAGCCTTGTAGTGACACAGGGCTTTTAATGCACACGCGAAGTTTTCAGATTAATTTTCACCAGATAATCCATCTGAAGTGATGCAATTTGAACTCTTGATTATAAACTTTTCAACGATGTAAAGCCCAGTGGTATATTTGCATAACGGAGAATATTACGTCTTAGGTTTCAGATAATTTTTTTAGGTCATCGTAATGGTATTTATTAAGTTATTATTTTTGTATATTTGAAAACGAAATTAAAAGTTAATCTAATTTGTTTTTGAATCGAATAAAAGTTAATCTATCAAATATGATCGCCATCATTTTTAAGTAACTTCTAGCAGGTAGTATTGTTAAAGTCTTATAATCCTTTTGAAATTTTTTTTGTATAACAAAGTTGCTGCAGCATTTTGAAAGATTCTGTCATAATCAAATATTTTTCCATTAAGAAACTTGTTGCTTTCAAGCGCAGAACAAATGGTAGAGCTGGAGCAGTTAATCTCAAGTATCTACTAAGAATGTGCCGACTAGAGCTAATATTCTACACTGGTGGTATCGTATGTGGCCGGGACAGTGTCCATGCTGAGAAATACAAATTTCCAATTAACTATTTACGTAGGCTCCTGTATTTATCTAATACTTCACGAAAAAAAATCTTCCCATCATCTTGCTAGTGATCCTTTCGTGGATCAGTAACAGCTCGAGATGAATTACGTACTTAGAGTTTTCCACCTGACTAGCGCACAAGATCACTTCTCCTTTTTTTGTGGTAAATCGTTACTTTTATTTGTTGATTTTAAAGCATTACTTTTGTCTAACCATCAGAATTAATGCTCTCCTCTTCGAATTCTTTATAAAATGCCCATTTCTTATCACCTGTCACACTTCGACAGTTTCAAGCCCCATACGAGGCCAGATTCCCCCAAGGATCCATTACCTCTCCCCCCCTCTTATTCAACATCTTCACTGCCGACACTTCCCAGTCATTACCAGCGACCTCCCTGCTTATGTATGCCGATGACACCGCCATCACAAGGTCCAAGGTAAAACGCCAGGATCATCATCACCCACTATCTTGGATTTTTTTTTTTGTCACTGGTCCTGAAATTTTTCTTTCTGAACTTTCTATTAGTAGTGCCATGCCATCCTGCCAGAAGGACGTTAAAACCTTTATTCACCCCTAACGGTAAGTTCTACCGACAGGACGTTGCAAAATACCCCCCCTTGCCGGAAGGATGTTGTATACTCTATGGTTTAAAAGTATCAGTTAAGTTGCATTCAAACATCATTTATTTTGAAACAAGCCAGACTTTGCTTTTATGTTTTACTATCTATTTCAGAAAAAATAATTCATAATGTCATAAACGGAATCGTAATAAAACTCACATATCAAATAGGATTCTGACACCGATGGGATACCTGTCACCTATACTCTGAAAAAATCCAACCAACCAATTTTTTTTGTAGGCTTATTGTAACTT
>CM032447.1:203707342-203714842 GCA_019049505.1 Pachyrhynchus sulphureomaculatus
AAAAAGAAAAAAAAAAAATTGTTTTCATTGACGTGGAACACGATATATTTGTTTCTTAGTGAGTAAAATAAATCAAAATTATGTATTTCCTTCTGCATTAAAGAACACATCTGGTATATTGGAGAATACTTTCATATATTAGTTTTGAGAATGGGTAGGTAAAAATAATGCACAATGCTGACCACCTAAAATAGGAGAGAGTACAGGTGCAGTAAAGACAGTTATTCAATATATTGTATTACTTCAAAAGAAGAAAGTATTCCTGACGAATCGCAAGAGATGTTAAATGATGTTTATTTAACAAATCCTTATAAGAAAAACCCTGATGGGGATAAATGCTTTCAATCATAAAATAGAAATATTTTTTTAAAAAATGTTTGAATTCTTTCTAGGCTATTAATATAAACTCCGGAATCTGTAGACCAAACCACAGCAGCATATTCTAACTTGAAACATACCAAAGTTACAAGGTGTCAATATTGGGAAATTGTCGTGTGACAATAAACCAAAAACCTTAAATGCCTGCGCGATAATTTTATAAATATGACGAGAGTCTGTAGTCAGAAAGTACACCTAAATCCTTCAATTGATTAACTCGCGATACAGGGATATCGCCTATTAAGTACTAAAAATGTATTGGAGACCATATTTTCGTGAAGGGCAGAACATAACATTTTATTGCATTAAGACAAACAGTTATTTATACACCAGTCATGAACTGAGTTTATTTGATTTTGTAATAATAAGCATTTTATACAATTTAACATCATCTGCATAAAGCAAAAAGTCTACATCGAGATTAAGTGCAACGTCATTACAGTTAAAAAAGAAAGGCCCCAGAACAGAACCTTGGGGAACATTAGATCTCGACTTTGTTCCATATATCTTAACATATTGTGCGCAAATTGTCAGATAAGATGTAAAGCGGTTAATCAGTGAACCAGATAATCCAAGTTTTGATAGTTTATGAAGCAAGAGATCCAGTTGATCAAACAGTAGTAAAATTTTATGTAAGTTTTTCATCGTTATAAAATAATGAGAGCTAGCACCGCATACGTCATATTAAATAGACAAAAGAAGTTTTCATCATGTATTATTATATAATGTATGAATCTGCTAAAGATAATAAAAAATATTTACCAGAATATTTTATTGACAATAATGAGGTAGAGATAACACTGGCCTACACACATTTTGATGCCTAAGATTTTAGACCTGATTTTAAGTATGTCTGATAAGATGATGTCAAAAATGTTACTGGTTTTTTTGTACCAGCTCTAGTTAATGAGATAGAAAAAAAATGCATTTTTACAAAAATTTGGCTTTATTTTAACATTCTACATGAAGAAATTGTTTTCTAAGTGATTTTTTAGAGTGAAATTGTCTTGGACAATCTCGCAAAAGTCCCCAGCAATAGTCCGCCATCATATGAACGTCCCATCTGCCTTGATACCTGTTCTCTCTTGTTTTTATATTTTGGTGGAAACGTTCTCCAGGTTCTTCGCTTAAATCTCCTAGGTTATGTGGAAAATGATCTATATGAAGGTAATAATTAAAGCATTAAGGACTAACAATAGAGAGAAGACGTATATAGGGTACATCCCAGAAAGCGAGTAGGAAGAATATTATAAGAAGCTGCTAACAGAAGACAGACAAGAATTCCAAGAAGAGAACCCTGAAGAAGAACAGAATAAGGAAATAAAAGAGATATAACTAAGCTATGAAGAAGCAAAGAAGACAATAAAAACACTCAAAAATAATAAATCTGCAGGGCCTGGGGGTGTGGTAAATGAAATGATTAAGTACGGGTCTAATAAATTACATCGAATGCTGAGAAACATGTTCCACAGAGCCATAAATGGAGAAAAAATACCAGAAGAATGATCAAAAGCTTATATAGTATCTATATTTAAAAAGGGAGACCGCAGAAAATGCACAAACTATAGAGGCCTAAGCATAATATCGAGTATGGGACGTTTGTATGGAAAAATTATTAAAAATATCATGGAGGAAAATATAAAAGGAAAAATTGGAGAAGACCAAGCAGGCTTTACGGCCGGAAAATCATGTATAGACCACATATACACAAAAAAAAAAACTGGCAAAGAATAGAGAAGTTCATCTAGCCTTCATAGACATAAGAGAGGCCTATGACTCAGTACCAAGACAAAGATTATGAAACGCAATGAAAGAAATAGGCATTGACAAAAAAACTATATACGCAGTAAAAGCTCTATACAAAAACAACACAGTGAACATAAAAATAGGACATAAAGTAGGGAAGAGACTCCAAACATCAAAAGGCCTATTACAAGGATGCTCTACATCCCCAACACTATTCAAAATATACCACGAACAAGTTTCGCAGACGACCAAGTAATCATAGCGCAAGATGAGGAAGACCTTAGTTATATGGTAAGAAAACTGAAAGAAGAATACACTAAAGCAGGATTAGCAATAAACTTTGATAAAACGGAATATCTAACAACAAAGGAGGGAAACGTGGAGAATCTAGAAGTAGATAACGAAACAATACTCAAAGGAACCGATAGATTTAAATATTTAGGAACCATCATTTCAAAAAAAAGCAACATCAGAAGAAGAGATTAAAGCTAGATTAGGACAAACGCGGACATGCATAAGACAATTAAATTCGATCCTGTGGAACAAGCACATTACAAAGAGAAACAACACACGCATATACAAATCAATAATACAAAGCATAATAACATACGGGTCAGAAACATGGACGATCAACAAAAGAAATAAATCTAAAATTAACGCGGTAGAGATGGAGTATTGGAGAAGATGTTGTAGAGTGACACGTATGGAGAGAATAATAAATGAAGAAATAAGAAGCAGAATGAACATCAAAGAGAACGCAATAAACACCATTGACGAAAAACGATTAAAATGGTATGGACACATAAGACGAAGCGAAGATAATAGGTGGATAAAGAAAATAACGGAGTGGAGCCGTATAGGGAGAAGAAAAAGAGAAAGACCCAGACGATCGTGGAGAGACGATGTGGACGAGGCTATGGAGAACAGGGGTCTAACAGATGGAGACTGGGAAGGGAGGAAAACAGCGTCAGCTGTAGAAAATCCTTGATACATATATATATATATATATATATATATATATATATATATATATATATATAATATATATATATATATATATATATATAATCTATATGACTATTGAGGTAGTATATTTTTATGCTGATAATTCAAGTGATCAACTAATTGTACATAGTTTTCAGTATTGTAATTTCCGAGGAAATTTTGTACAACCGCTACAAAAGATTTCTACGCAAATCGTTCAACTTCAGTCATAGATGTCTTTAATTAATCGACGTATTTGGGGCACATCAAAAATGCCTGCTTTCATTTGTTCAGTACTTAATCCAGAAAATTTTTGAGAAATAAAATCCAAACATTGACCATTTTTTGCTTGACATACTGCTTCATTAGCCCTAATTTTATGTACAAGGGTGGAAGAATGATTTTTTTCTCGTGGAACCAAAGGCTCATTTATCACATTTCTTTCACCAACGACCAAAGCATCTCTCACAGGCCAATTTTTTGTATCCAGTGTCTTGATTTGGCTCGACTGTCCCACAAACAAATAAAACTTGGATATTTTGTATAGCCACTTTGTTGTCCTAACAAAAAATTAACCGTCTTCAAGTCGACACATATCACCCATTTATGTTCAACATATTTTATTTTCTGTAAGAGTACTGAAATGACTTGATATTCTTCTTTCATACAAGTAGAGTGGGCAATAGGAATAAAAGCCTGTTTATTGGCATTATGTAAAAGTACAGCTTTTAGACTTCGTTTACTGCTATCAATAAAGAGAGGCCAATCACATGCCTGATAGGTCTCCAAGCCCATGAAAGTGAGTAAGCCGCTCAGATCACTACGATAATTTTCATCCGAAGAAAAAAAATGCAATAAGTTTTGTTCTCTCGTGCGATAGGAAGATTTTTTTACATCAGAGAATAGGCAATTTTTTTCTTTTAATCTTGATGCTAGCAATTCGACACGCTCTTTTGAAAGATCTAAGTCTCTGATGAGATCATTAAGCTCTTTTTGTGAAAATAAATTAGGATTTAATGTTTCTGCATAGTATTCACTTCCTTGAGGAGCACTGGGTTCTTCGATTTCTTCATCCTGAAATTGTGGTAGCTGATGAAAAACTGGTACTGGAACGTTTTCTGAATGAGGCATTGATCTTCTTGCTGAAGAGGTATTAGGATATTTCCATTTATGACGATTGGTTTTATTGATGCCCACTATATTTGTCATACAGAAGTAACAGTCGTGATGATTTTTTTGTTCTTTCTAAATAATAGGTACTCCAAATTTCAGAGATTTACGTGTACTTTTCTCCCATTGTCGCAGATGTTCAATGCATATTTTACATACACTATGAGGCACCCACACTTTATCTTGATTGTGAATTTCTATACTGAAGTAAGCAAAATACAAACGGGTCACAGTATCTGCTACCAATTTTCGCTGATCTTTCGAAATATATTCACCACAAATGTAACAAACCTTATCAGGAGCGTTAACACAACGTCTTAACTTACTAGCCATTACGAAATAATAAGATTAATTTTATGAGTATTATTGTAAAACTTGCTATTTTCGAATAAGACAGCTAAAATTAAAAAATGAGGTTAGGTTAGTATATTACCTTCCTTATCAAATATAGATAAAAACAGAGCTGCGCCAAAACAACA
The DNA here is from genome assembly GCA_019049505.1 of Pachyrhynchus sulphureomaculatus. Classification (NCBI taxonomy): domain Eukaryota; kingdom Metazoa; phylum Arthropoda; class Insecta; order Coleoptera; family Curculionidae; genus Pachyrhynchus; species Pachyrhynchus sulphureomaculatus. Next base: position 203,712,100 of record CM032447.1, read on the forward strand.
TATTTTTTTTGTAGACTTGTGTAATCGATATGCAGTTACATGCAAATGCAAAAGCTAATAATTCCGTAAAAAATTAACTGATAGGTTCAATAGTAGCATCAAAGAAAAGGGGCCAAAGTGGCCAATTTTAGATATAATTATTTATAACCAATCAGAAAATTATATTATGTTTAAATTTTTTTTTACTTTTACTTAAAGAAAAAATATTTTTCTCTTAACTTTTTCTATGATTAATATCTCAACATCAAATACCGATCATTGAAAATATTGAGTTGCAATTAGTCAAATTAGGTAGCTATTTTAGAACTGTATGATTGCAAAAAAAAAATACTGAGTAAAGCACCAATTTACATATATTTTAGTTAAATCCTTATTATGTTATGTTCTCCTCTTCGTTACTGCTAATAACATGATGAAAGTTGTATGAACAATGGCCAAAGAGATAAATAGATTTGTCCGAGATTTACTTCATCGACCTTTACGACTATATGTGTTTAGATCCCAAAAATAAAATGGGTCAATTTATGTCCTGTTGACATTTGTAATAAAGTGAGGGATAGGGTTTGTTGATTTAGTAGATTAAAAGGAGGACCTTAGGTACAAAAAGCCACTCTGGTTTATATATGACATACCTTTTTACTGTGGAAAACTAGAGACTAACTTTGCACTGACCTGAGGAAGGTAAGCTTAAAGGATTCTAACAGATTTAAATTAAAAGCATATTATTCCCATAATGGAGACGATACGTCTTTTGTATTTAACCTTAGTATGTTGTTTCAATACAACATCTGACAAAAAAACGATTTTGTGGGGCTGGATCAATTTAAATATTAATGTCCCTAAGTACATGACGAGTGTGGAGGCCATTTTTATATACATCGTCATATAATGAGTTACCTTTATGAAACTTAATAAAAACACATACTCGTATTATTGAGTTTTTAATCACACATATACGATTTGAACAATAATGGTAAATAGTACCGGCCAAAGACTTTTTGTGAACAACTTAAATTGAAAATATTGAATGGATTATACCAACACAAGAATATCGAGAAATATACTTGGCATCAAGATACAAGAGCACTGAAAACAAAAATATACTATGTTATATTTTTACCTAAGAAAGACATGGAATGAAAAGTGCATAATATAAAAGTATTTAGAAGATTAAATTGCAGCACAGGTCATTACTTTCTGGTAAAAAAGATTGATTTATTTAAATTTAAATTAAGTAGGGTAGGGTGGTCTAAGAGCGCGCATTTTTTAAACTTGGACCTATAAGTTGATATACAATGCATTTAGAAAAACCAATTTTATTGTTAAAAAAACTTAACTTAATAGATAAGCAGTAATCAACAACATTAGGAACATTTAACAAGTATTGTTTTGTATATAAGCGATGGAAACAACTTTGCCAAATGCGCACTCTTACACGACCAATTGGTTATTAGCTTTTATAATCCTCACAAAGGCAACAGTTGAAGGACCTTGTCCAGAATAATTTGTACATTTTCGTGCCATAATTTGCATGCGAAACATTCGATCCAATTTCCCACAAGAGGTTCTGCATACATTTCTTCACAGCCGCCATATTTCCAGGTTTTTCTTGCTCTTTTTAATGTTCTTTTTTGGTTTTCTTTGGAATTTTTGTGTCTTGATGTATTTTCTAAATTAATTTTTTGGCTTCCGGCTTATTTTTCTCTTCTATTTGCTTCTCAAGTTCTTTTTTAAAAGGTAAGCTACTAACTATTTCTGATTTCTTGTGTTTTCTATTCGTGGATGTCACAACTTTCGATTTTGAAAATGATAACAGATCAAATACTTTCATGTAAGCTTTATCTTTCGAACAACCTGGAACTGTGTCAGGTATTACTAGAGTTTCGTTTGCATTGGTATCACAGACCATTTGTTTGGCCAAACCGTCACTGGGAGTATCGGCCGATACTTGTTTAGCTGAACAGACTTTTCAGCTGATTTGGTAGTAAATGTGTATGGCTCATGCTCTGGGGTCTATTACTTGTTACTGAACAGACTCTTCATTTGGTTCAGTAATAGATTTGATAGACTCCTCTCGTTCAGACGCATCAACTGACTGTACATAATCTTCATTTGATTCGATGGTGGATTCAGTAGGATCTAACTCTCATTCTGTCACAGTACTAGCCAAGAAATCGACGTCTGTAAAAACATCGGGATCATAGGGATATATATCCGAAATCTTAAAAGTTTCAACAGCCTGTTATACTGTCGCAGTCCGGTAAAAAGCTAGTGTAAATATCGATACCATGATAAACAGTTACAGCTCGGCCTGAATGATTACGCAACCATTTTTCGCATTCACTTGTGTAGAATTTTTTCAGTACTGAGTGAAATCCTCTGTCTAGTGGTTGCGTCTTGTGGCTGCTGTGTGGAGGCAAGGTAAGTGCAATTAGGTGATTAGCACGATAGAAGTCAACGGCCCCGATAGTTGTATGCGAAATATAGTTATCCAATATCAGTAAAATTGGGTGTTCCGCGGTTGGCTTTGCATGGTCCTTGAAATGTATCAACCACTACAAAAACAATTCCGAGTTGATAAAACTACTCTCAGAAATCATCTCTATTGATCCCATTGGAGCTCCATCCTGAAGTTCGGCATGCATCCTTTTTCGGCCAAAAATAAGCGGCGGTGGAACATAGTGATCTGCAGCACTGACATCATTTACGACAGTCACGTTTGTTCCTCTTTCAGCACTAGAAA
>CM032447.1:203717342-203834842 GCA_019049505.1 Pachyrhynchus sulphureomaculatus
TCTTTTAGATTTAGTGACTCATTATTAAGATTTTTCACAAGCTGCCTCGCTTTAAGGAAGCAATTTATTGGTTATAATGGTTTTAACACTGAAGTATATAATACTCCTTCAGGGGTCCCTTAAAAAGGAAAAATAGGTCTTTGTCCTAAAATAATCTCAATTCCCAGCAATTTATTTTTCTTAAACATATCTCGGCAGATAAATCACTAAACACAACTCATAGAGCGCAGCACGACCACAAACAATATTATCGTTCAATTAGCAAAGCAAACAGAATTGCAGCCTTATCGGGATCCATTGCATAAATATGACAATGTTGTTCGATCATCAAAGCACGATGTTAGTGTGCGGAGTGTTTTTTTTTATAATTTTTAAAATATTTAAAAGGATTTATTATTATTAAGAACCACTAGTATGGCTTTTTATCGCAAATGCTATTGGAGGCCGGAGAGGACTTAAAACAAGACTTGGTCAAACTTTTCAACATGTGTCTAGAAACTGGCAAAATACCAACATTGTGGCATACATCAGAAGTAATACTTCTACACAAAGAGGGAGATATCAGAAAGTTAGACAATTACCGCCCGATTAGCTTGCTTTCATGCATAGAATAGAACATTATATAATTATAAAAACTGTATATCTCATAACAGCTTTCAATTCTATACAAAGTTGGTAACTGAACTTAATGTATAATTAATTTCTTGGGAAGTATGAAGAGTAGTATGTAATAAGAATACACGTTGCGCCGATGTATATTCATAAGCCGTTATTCTTTTCACTCCTAGTATCATACTTTTAAAGGACTCTTTAAAATAAAGAACCTTATCCTCTTTCAATGAACGTTTCAGGACTACATGTCCCACCGGGTATAACTCGCACCGATTCAAAACTAACACGAATCGCTACTTCCTCGCAGTCGCCGCTTAACTTCTCTACGGCACGTGTTCATACCTAAAAAATAAAATAAAATTACACTGCTCTTTCAAACAATATAAAATTTAAACAAAACCTTTTTATTTAATTATAAATATACATTTATGGTAAAACAATTTTTCTTGTTTTCATATTATTATTCATCGTATTTTGATTTGTTTATTTTGTTTAGTAATTGTTGCAGTATGTCGAAAATACTGTTCAAACAATATTACACAATAAATTTTTATTAGGTTAAAAAAAAAAAGAGAAAGATTTATTCAATATAGAAACTGTTTCAGTTTTTCAATATTTCACAAGCGTATAATTCAATTCATAACTATAATTATTATAAAAATAATTGTAATATTACTGAGATGTTGAGAAAATATAAGCAATATTTCTGTGGATTTAGTGTTAGTGAAGAATAAAAAATTATACATTAGAAATTATTTAGAATAAGTCAACAAACTAGAATTTATTCAACATAGAAACTGATAGAGTTTTTCAATATTTCACAAGGGTATAATTCAATTCATAACTAGAATAATTATAACAATAATTAGAATATTACTAAGATGTTGAGAAAATATAAGCAATATTTCTATGGATTTAGTGTCAGTGATGTTACATTGACATTTGCGATCATTTAGAATAAAAATAATATTTACAAGAAAATATTTCGGGAAGAATAAAAAATTATACTTCAGAAATTGCTTAGGATAAGTAAACAAACTACGATTGCTTTTTAGTTTCTCATCAAGGCCCACTTAAGAAAATTTTAGTAATCCCCATATGCTTTAACTCTTAATCTCCAAATTTTTGTCCAAATATTATATAGGTGGACATATTTTTTAAAAAATTAATGCAATGACCCACTCGACAGGCTCAACTTAACTGCCCTTTGTTGGAGGCCAAAAAGAGAAAGATGGAAGAAACTCTTATAGGTGCAATACCTTAAAATAAAAACGATATTTGTAGGAAAATATTCCGAGAGGTATAAAAATTATACTTTAGAAATTGTTAAGGAAAAGTAAACAAGATGGACTTTTTCCCAGTTTCTCATTAGGATCCACTTAATAAAATATTAGTTATTTCCATCTGCATCTAATCTTAATCTCTAATTTGTTTCCAAAGAGTACATAGGTAGACATACTTTTTTTAGATTAACGCAGTGATGGACGCCAGTTGATCAACTTAACTACCCTACACCATTTTTGCTGCGAAAACGAGCTGCGAAAAACGAACGTTCTAATTTTGGCACCAAAAATTTTACATATTATCAGTAGGACAGAGTTTGTTGGTGTAGCGATCAAAATTAACATATCGTAAGTATTAACTGAAAATTGACTATTAAGATTCGAGAAGCTGCTTTCTATCTTCGTTGATGTTTTTTACATTAAAGAGACACTAGCAAACTCCTACATATAAATTACCAGAATTCTATGTTAACTATTTTTTCAGATATGTACTTTTTTTAAGAGTGATCTACAGTTACATTATGGATCTTGTTTTCAGTTTCAGTCACGTCATAAAGTAATTCAGATGGAGGGATCGATCTGTATTTTTCTTACATCACCATAGATTACAAATATAACGTAGCTGTAAATAAATCTTACGCTTTGAAAGCCTACCTATCTCCTGAACATTCTTAGTAAGAAATAAATCATCAGAGCGAATATTTTTAATATTGTCGGGTACAGGTACTTTATTGTTTATTGAGCTGGTGAAAATTCGCATCCAGCGAATCCCTGAAATAAAATTATTCAGTACTGCAAAAATATAAGGATTTCCGTTAAATTAGGAGTTTATCTTCTACTTCTGGTTTAACTAGGAGTTAAAAAAACGATGTCTTTATTTTTATTGGAAATACTACACTGCTAAATCCCTACAAATTGTCAGGATTCTATCCACAATATTTCTCTTATCTAAATCTCAGAAAAGAAAGCTGCAAATTCTTGCTTCTTAGTCATTTCAGTGTTACTGGAGCTGTTTGCGGTCCATGTATTAATAAATAGAATTTAAATAAATAAAATGTAATGCGCCAAAAACTCCTGTTTACTATTTATATACAATATTCGTCGGAATAACCTATTGTACTGTATTACGACATCCTCGCCGATATCCTTAGGATATGAAAAAAAGCCGTTGTCGCTTTTTTCATATCCTCTCACTCCTCAGGCTGGGAAGTGAACGATAAAAAAAAATTCTTACAAGTTAAATAAAACAGCATAGCTTTCTGTGCACAATTGGAGAACATTGCGTGCAGCCACCTTATTTCATTCAATAATACTCTACGTATTAGCTACCGAACTGATATTTACATACTTCATTTAAGGTATCGTGGGTACATCTCTCCTCCTGCTCTCAGCACTGCTTTTTATAAGAGGTCTATTTCTTACAATATCTCTACAACAATAATCCTGAACGTTTTAAAATACAATTAGTTACAATATTTGAATATCAATTTAAAAAGTTGTTACTGCATTCAGAGGGACTTACACAGTGAACTCGAACTGGTGTAATTTTATCAGAATAAGTAAATATCTCTATGCTTACTTTTTTGCACATAGCAGGTGTAATGGTAATGGGCAAGGCAAAAAGAGAATTAACTTGTTTTAGTTTTCCAAAGGCATCTTTTTAAAATTAATTTGCCTTCTCTGTATGAATACGTAACTAATTTTTTGTTATGTCTATTTGAATGTTGTAAAAATTGGCAAATGAAACACTATTATTATACAAAAAAGTTCTTCTTTCTCACATTTGGTCAATGTGGTTCCATATTTAGCTGACGGGCCCAAGCCAAGTCAACACAAACACTATTACCATTGTGAATTAAGGAATGACCTAACAATGTTACATGTTTTCGAAATCACTGACTTCTGAATGTTTCTGTGTATGTTTGTGTTGAGTCCTAATTATAGTAAGTGTGGTGTAAATGTTATTGGTGTAAGGCCTGTGGTTGATATAATGAGGGGGACAATAATGACTTGTTCTTGTTTCCATTTATTTCTGTTGCAAGGTCTGTGTATTTGGAGATTTTTTCTGTGTATTTCGTTTGGATGTTTGTGTCGTTGGGGACAGCTATGTCAATTAGATATGTGACCTTTCCTTTTTTGCACTGAAAAGTAATATCGGGTCTATTCGCGGAAACTATTTTATCTGTATGGAGACAGTTTTATCTGTATGTATACTAATATCCCAGCAGAGCTTATAATCTTTATTTTCAAGTTTGGATGTTGGTGTGTATTTGTAGTAGGGATCTGCACTATTATTAAAAGTGTTATTATTTTTGTTCTTTTTTTCTCACATTTGGTCAGTATGATCCCATGTTTGGCTAACGGGTCTAAGCCAAGTCAGCATAAACGCTATTACCATTATGTGTATTAAGGAATGACCTGACAATGTTACATGTTTTCAAAATCACTGATTTCTATGAATGTGAATATTGTTGTTGTAAGGCCTGTGGCTGATATGACGAGGGGAATAATTGGTGGCAGTGTAGTAACAGCGCATCACTGTTCTGTTCATTTCATCTGTCCCCTTTAACTGCTATCTTGGTTAGTCAGTCTTGGCAGTTGCATGTTGTCTTTCCAAAACATACGTGGCTTGGTTTGGCTTTGGTGGTTGTGTTTGTCCCGCATCTGTGTCGGTTGTGTTTGGGATTGATTACGGTGGGTCCAGGCGGCGAGTAATTTTATTCTTAGTAATTTCTTTGTCAGGTTTTGTGATTTTATATTAGTGATATAGTATTATCATTATTATTATTATTATTAAATACAAACAAAAACGTTCCATCATCGTGAGTTAATTCACATATGCATAGAGAAATATCATCAATTCCCATAGAAGCTAAAAATAAGTAAAATCCTGTTGACATCATGTGATTTTTAGTGTTCCGTACGGAATACTTATGGGATCACTTCAGAGTCCGTCTGTCTGTCTGTTTGTCACACCCGATTTTCTCCAAAACTATTTGACATATAAAGTTGAAATTTGGTACAAATATAGGAATTGATGACCCAATCAGAGCCGTGTAGTTTTGAAAGTTAAATTTTGACTTAATGGGGCCAAATCGGGAGTGAAAATTTTTTTTTACCAGATCATGGAGTGGTTGTCAGATGAAATCTCATGAAAACACTAGTTCAAAAATATATATGGTGTAATACTTGCGCACACTGTCCTAGACAAAATAACTTTATTTTAATAGTTTATAATTAAAGAAATATTTAAGCAGTAAATATTTGTTTTACACTCTTATTGCTAGATTCTAGATTTAGCTAGATTGATTTATTGGTTATTAGGTAGCTAAGATGCTATTATACATGATTAACTAAGAAAAAATGTGAAACTACATATTGGATCTTAAAATATATACATATCCGGAACCTAAAAACCTTAGCGTAGGCAAGGATTTTATTTTATATTAAAAGCAATCACCGTAAGGAACAGTAATTACGCAAGTCCCACTTGCACTTGGCCGATTTTTTAAAATTGAAGTATAGTGTTTTAACAAACGTTTAAAAAAATTATGTTTTTTGTACTTGTAAATTGTATTCTTAAAAAGGGATGTACAAACAGTAGAGAAGTAATATAATAATAAACTATGAATGCTACCAGTGCGACCATATTCTCTTTACCTTGAACTTTAATGTTTTTCTTTTCTTGGCTATTGGTTGGCAAAGGCTATTTTTATTTACAACGTTTCGCACATTATCAAGTGCTTTCTTAAGGGCACTTATTTATTAAATTTATAAATAAATATATATAGTAAATTTTAATTTCGAAATTATTGATTAAGATTAGGATGAAATGGCTAGTTATGCTTTTACTTAATACATCTCCATATCAATATATTTTTGTCCTTCTAGTCATATTCCTCGTGGCAAATCACAAACATAAGATAGCAAAATATAATTTACAATGAATGTATTCTCTAAAGCAGCGTTTCTCAACCTTTCAGTATTTGCGACCCAATTTTTAAACATAATTTTCATCGCGCCTCCTTCCCCTCTCATACAATAACAATTCATGCAATAATAATCTATTTTCAGTATTTTGATGCTAAAGCTATACTATGACCTTAATTACAAACCTTACAAACTACCAAGAATAAGTAAATTTATTCATATTTGGCAACACATATCTGCTGCGTTGATAAAACTAGAATCGATGCCTCTCTATTGATCTCTATCACGTCCACCATATTGGTAGCGGCTTCGCGAGAAGTTCCGCGTTGTCTCGAACATTCGTAAAGTTTGCCCAAAGGTGTATAAATGCTGCACCTCGTTCAATTATAGCCTGTCTCAGTCGAGTTGTTCCTTCTACTGCTATCGGATTTATCGTGAATGTGTATGTTGTAATTTACGTGTTAATTGAAATTCAAGGTATTAAGTATTCAGTAAATTTATACAGAATCATGGATACATTTTTAAGTGGGCGTAAGCGAGCATTAGACGATAGTGAAGCATCAAAAAGTGCACAGACGAGCGTGGTTCCGAAAATAAAAATCAAGAAAATATTCTCAATAATACTTAAATTTAGGGTTTTCCAGTACTGAAGTAAATGAAGAAGAAAGGCCACACACAAAGGCTCAAAAATCTTGGCAGCAGACAGCATGAAACTAAATAAACTTAAACGACATTTGGAAACGCTTCATAGTGAGTACCTTAACAAACCCCAAGAATTCTTCGAATTAAAATTAAAATCATATGTAAAGCAGAAATCATTTTTTAAAAAAAACTTTGTCTGTGAATGAAAAAGCTTTACTTGCCTCTTACAAAGTTTCATATAAAATAGCCAGATCTAAAAAGCCTCACACCATTTGTGAAGAGCTTGTTTTGCCAGCAGCAATTGAGATTGTAGAAACTATGTTTGGAGATAATTTTGCCAAATAATTGCTATCCATACCTAAATCAAATGATACTATTGCCCGTCGAATTGGTGATATAGCTGAAGATGTACAGCATCAGCTTTTCGGGAAGTTGCGTGACAAATTGTTTTCAATTCAGCTTGATGAGGCAACAGATAGCAATAAAGATGCTCATTTCATTGCCTATTTTTTGATGATATGTCAGCAGTAGAAGAACAATTTTTCTGCAAATCAATAAAACTCAAAGCAACGTCATTCGCATTATTTGCTATCTTAAATGATTTTATAAACGAGGCAAATATGGAGTGGAAAAATTGCGTCGGAATATGTACGGATGGTGCTCATTCAATGTCTGGAAGATTTCAAAGTGTACAAGCACTTGTGAAACAAAAATCTCCACTGTGTTTGTAGACACATTGTATGATCCACAGAGAAGCTCTGGCTTCCAAAGAAATGAGTCCTGCTCCGAATATTGTGCTCACAGTAACCGTAGTAAATTATATTAAAATGAGACCCCTAAAATTTAGAATTTTTTCTGCACTTTGTAAAGACATGGATGCCGAACATTCAGCGTTACTATTTTATTGCGAGGCAAGATGGTTATCACGTGGAAAATGTTTGCAACGTATTTATGAAATAAGAAATGGAATCGCCATTTTTCTAGAAGAGCAAAACCGACCGGAAGCCGAGAAGTTTTAAGATAGTTTATTTGTGATGAAAATGAGCTACTTGGTCGATATATTCGAGAAACTAAATACCTTAAATCTTCAACTCCAAGGAACAAATACACATATATTCGATGGAGCAGAAATGTAAAGCAAAAAAACCTAGAAATGTTAGCAAATGTGGGTGAATGTGTTAAAACATACAAGACTGAAGAACTGTGAAAGTTGTTTTAGTAACCATTGAAAATCATCTAGCCATGTTGACAAAGATTTTAAAAGGTATTTTCTTATTGACGACAACTTGGTAGCAAGTTACGAGTGGGTTAGGGATCCATTTCAAAATACTCCCGAAGGCCTCTCAACTTCCGAAGAAGAAATCTTCATAGACTTTATGGCAAGTGGCGAAATCAAAAGACAATTTAATAATAAATCACTCTTTGAATTTTGGGCAGGGGTGATTGATGAGTTTTCTGCACTGAAAACAAGAGCATTTCGTATACTATTACCATTTTCAACATCCTACCATTGCGAAACCGGATTTTCTGCGGTGGCTGCTTTAAAAAACAAAATATAGATCTCAACTAAATATAGAAAAAGAACTCAGAGTGTCTATTTCTAATATTAAACCATCCTTCGAAAATCTTTGCTCTGCAAAAGGGAGTCACTAATAATTATTAAACATGTTTTTAAATTAGTATTGATATGTTTAATTATTAGGTAAATACATTGTGCAGTACTAATACAATCCTATTTATAGGTGTATTATATCAGTGTTAATGTGGATTATATTTTTTATTATTATTTTATATATATATATATATATATATATATATATATATATATATATATATATATATATATATTTGTTTTGCTTCCCTTTCAATAAATTATATTAAATGTTTTTAACGAGTGTTTTTAATAATAATTTTTTTTCGATACTTTCGCGCCCCCCAATAGTGTAATCACGCCCTCCTAGTGGGGCGCTCCCCACAGGTTGAGAAACGCTGCTCTAAAGTGATAAAAAATGACTTTATAAAAAAAATCTAGAGACGTAGTTGTCGTTTAGTGTAGTAATTTTTTTGCTTAAAAAAGTTCCTTACATCTCATCCTCTCCATAATTTCTACTTTTTAAAACTTATGTAAAGAAAGTTTGAATAACCGAAAGTTTAGTAAATATATTCAGAATATTCAGTATCCTTAGTATAGCAGCTGCACATTGAAATTCATTTATGCAAGTACGTATTAGCAAAAAAGGACGTAAATATAATTTAAACAAATGTTTATGCAGAAGTAGGATTAAAGTACATTCAGATAACAATATTGCATATGTTACTCCGCAACTAAGGAAACTTTAATAAATCCCTTTACACAACTAAATGGAAAAAACGTTTCCCTATTTTTCATTAAATGTTTCCTCAATCCTCAAAATATTTCCATTTTATTTAAGGTACTTGACCGGGCATATGTAAAAACAAAAACAAACGATTATTGGTTAGATTTTCAGTCTAACTTGTAATAATTTCATAAATAGTATGAGTTGTACAATTTTTTCATCTTAACTTATGCTTCCTTTGCTAAGGGAAGTATAAAAGTATTCGTAAAAATTATCACAGAGATATTTGCATTTTTTCATACTTACCGGTTTCTAAATCACGAGAAACAGCTCTCAATTTTCAACACTCTACCTTCCTATTTGTCGGCCTATCTGTCTGTGGATACGATAACTTTGGAACAAAAATTATATAGTGATATTAAATTTGATAAACACATCATATTTAGCGTAAAAAAGAAACCTATGTACTTAATGCGATATTGGTTCTTGAAAAGGGTAAAAAACACGTTAGAGGTCGATATATAATAATAGAAGCAAGAACGCTGGCAATATACAATAATAGAAGCAAGGAAGGAACTTATGTTATTTGAACAATATCACTTAGGAGCAGTATAAAATGCGTACATGAATTTGGTTTAGTTTCAATAATATTATAAATTTTTTTCTCGTTTTTGGAGGCAATAAATACTCAAACTTGATTATCTGAAATCATATACATACATAGAGAGCTTAAGCAGGTAGGTGATAAAAGGGAATTCCTTCGATTGTGTTATCTGATACGCACCTTACAGAATTGTTAGAATCGACAAATCTGAAAATTATTTTTATATAGTTTTTAACAGTAAATATGTTCAGGCTCTTCTTCTGCTGAACTTTTTAGAGATTAATAAATCATCATAAAATTCCCATTATGGGAGATATCGAGTTGTTATATTTGGACTAAGTTATTTTTTTATTTTAAGAAAGTTAATTTCAGTTTTTCTTTTAGAACAGCTTGTTCTAGAGAGAAGTACTGATTAATCACTTCGCTAATTTTTTTGGTTCATATCATGTAAAAAATAAATATAAAAAACTAAATTTGGCTGCTAAATATTTTATTTAATAGACTTTGTTAATAAGTTCAAAAGATTATAGCCTATCGTTGTGGCGCCATTTTATAACCTCTCTTTTGTGGCGCTATTTTGCCCCTTATGTATATCTTAATTTTTGAGAATGGATTGAGTGGATATTAATACTGATAGAGCAAAAAATTAGATATATGGTAAGCTACCTCGTTTTTTACTGGAGATCGAGGTAATTTTTGTACGCCTTTTGAAAATAGTTTCTATAGTTGTTTAAAATTTGGTTCTACAGTTTGGGGCACCATTCATTTTAGAATAAAAAGAATCTAAGTTCAGCTCAAAAAATGAAAAAATACTGAAGACTATTTAGTTGTTAATATAAATTTGAGTTCAGTACAACCCTTACGTCCTGAAAGAAAGAGCGCGTAGTTCAGTAAAAGGCTGCATTAACACAAGGAAAAGTATATTGACAAAATAAAAGTCCTTGCAGAGATTACACTCTTAAAATTACATTAACTAAATAAAAACCCCTTAGGCTATGAGAGTGTACACATTTAAACTAAAGTTCTCTGAATTACTGATCCTAAGTAAAAAAAGAAAAGGATTTTAAAAAAACACGATCTAAAAATTTATAAAATTAACTCCGCGGAGTAGTCATTGGAAACACACTTGTAAACAGGAAGTGAGGTTTTTTAAACTGGTGTGCTTATGACTTACTGATTGACTTCTCCTCGAGGGTTTTCTATAAGCTGCTTGGCCTCTCCTGGTGAGATTCTCATCAAAATCATGTCTCAGCCACTGCTCTCCACTTTTTGACTCGAAATGCCTGAGGATGAACAGGATATTTTAAGAACGAAAGAAGGCCTTAAATTTGAGAGCTAGAAACGACACCCACTTGGTGATAAAAAAACCGTTACTCACTACTGCATTACCGAGAAAAATAAAAAGGCACTACGGCGTGCTGAGGGAAAAAGCCACTACGGCATACTGGTGGAAAAAGACACTACGGCATACTGGCGAAAAAGCCCTTCAAAATTCCATATGGCCCTTTATATATCTTTTGCTCCTTCTTCAAAGTGACGTCTTTAAAGTGGCTCACTTCCGGGAAGCAAAATCAATGCAAACTAAATAAGTTAGGTCAGCAACATGTTATACACGATTGAGTTACACTGTTCAAAAATTTATATCACTGTTTTAACTTACACTGCTCAAAAATTTAAATCACTGCCTAATCAAATCTAATAAAAAATAAATAATAGAAAGAAAAACAGTGTCGTAACATGATCTTAAAATTTAAGAAAAAATAAATGTTACAAGATGTAGAGCAAGACTGGGCTTCACTATTTTAATAATTGTGATAAATAATAACATAAGTTATTTCCTGAAACGAAGAGTAAAATTTTTGAACTAATTTGTAACACTCAGCTGGGAAATCATGGTTCCTGACAATACAGCTTGTCAAATTAATCTGACTTTCACCCGTTATAAGTTTGTAAATTTGATTGTCTAATCGTTTATAGAAAATAAAGATCGAAGCAAGAACTTTAGTTATTATCATCAGCATAAAAGAAACCAGCGTTCTTTCTTTAATTTCTAATTCATATAAACCAGGTATCAAGGAAATATATAGCATGTGCCTCTCTGAGCTCGTTTAGTGTAATAATTTCAAAAAGTAAAGATACCTAAAGATGTCTTATAGACAGACGAATCGGAGGAAAGTCACAGTAATAAGACATGGTCTAAATCCATTTCCCATACGACTAATCAACTCATCTCTCAAAATGCGGTTTATCACTGTAGATATTGAACATTTTTGTTTACATTTACAATTACCAATGTGTCTTTCAGTTATAACTAAAAAAAATAATTTTTTTCACTAGTGAATGGCACTGAAAATCAGCTAAAATACGCTGAACAACAAATCTCTGCTTTCAATCATAACTTTATTAACTAATTCAGAATCGTATTGACAATTTTAAGAAAAGTTATAACGTAGAACGTAAAAGTTGTTTCCTAATTTTACTTAAAAATATGTTGAGCTTGTTAACTTTTTACAAGATTTTCATTACGTACTGCAGATGTTCACTACTCTAACAAGTAAATAGTAAAGTTTTAAGTTTGTTAAGTTTATGTAATAATTTAAAAACTTTAAGAAAAACTTTACAGTAATGGCTCCTATCACTTTTATCATTTCTAAAAGCAGGCATGTACCGTATTTTCTAGAATACACTTGAGCACTCTCCCACATCTTGTTAATATTAAAAAATCCCCATTCTTTCGGCGCAGCATTTCATTTGAGAAATAATCTGAAACTATAAGTGAACACGCAGAATGATCTAATTACGGAATCACGTTTTTATCAGAATAATCTCTAAAATACTTTTTACTAGTTATAATATAAAAAATACTCCAATACGGTTCTAAGCAGTTAGCGCGACCTATCATTTCAGAGTGCGATAAACCTGAGGATTCCTATTGCATGCTCTAACCGTGCCAGTCTAAAGTAAGGTCAATCCTCACGTCAAGCCCATCCTGCTTCTATTTACCTCTCAAAATCCGAGGCACAAGCTCCACAAAAATATTTATCATATCCAATTCTATATTTAATGACGTAGAAAGCCGACAACTTACCTAATAAGCTATGGCCGCCTGTTTAAAACCAATAAATCACTAAATGCTAATTCAGACCAACATTATTTTGAAAAACTATCTGTCAACTCAGTAGTATTTAGAGCTTTATTAATATGTGATAATATGTGATAAACGTTCTATCTTATCAGAAACAGATAAACTTACAAGTGTTTTAAAAAGAAGTGGATATTGCACTGATAATATTACACGTTTACCGCTTTAAAAAACCCGACTCGCAGACAAGATAGTAATTACGAACCACCAGTAGATAGTGCAGTTTTACCTTACATGCACGGTACTACAGATAAAATTTCCAAATTATTTCAAAGATTCCATATTCGCACAACCTTCAACACTTGGAAGAAAGTTGGACAATGCTTGAGACCACCAGAAGACAAAATTTGTTAACCGACAAAAGATGTCAATAATATTCATTATTCTATTGTCCTATAGTTTTATCTTTCCTTACTTACTGGTTTAATTTAAAATATATTCATGATAACAAAAATACATGTTTCTTTCTACTTTTAGAATCATGGCGCAACTTCTAAACCTCTTAAGGCTATGAGATTAAATATACAGGAACAAGAAAAAATTGTTAAATCAAGACTAGAAATGAAATTAGTCACAAGTGAAATGGATGCGGAAAGTTCTTTCTCGATTGATCTAAATTTTTTTACCTAAATATTAATCTCTTAATTCGTCTATCCTCTCTCACGCTGTAATTAACATCAGTCCCTAGTGATTTGACAGTCTTAAGTGTATGATATTTGCAGAGGTCTTATTTGGTACTATTGATTTTTATTGGACGGACGTTGACTGTAAAGTAACATTCTGAGAGTTGTGCCTGCCACTTATATGCTGTCGACACCGCAGGTTGTAATGCTGATTGGAAAATGCTGCATTTTCTGGGTCGGTGTACAAGGACCCAGCGAGATTCAATGGATTGTTGAGTACTGACAAGTTGGTTCAGAACATCTCTTTTGTTTTGTTTAAGGTGCCGTTTCTCTCAATTTTGATGGCTTCTCAAATTTTTTATGTAGTGTTGTGCAGTGGCATTTAATGATAACTGTTAAAATTGATTTTATGGCATGTCGGCAGCAATACAATAGCAAAATAGCATACAAGAAAAATTTCTACGAAAACACTATATATCGATGCCTACAAATTATATAGGATAATAGAATCATCCCTCAGAAATCCAAAGAATGAAATAAAGTTGGACAACCAGGGCATATACAGAATTTTATGTGGCAATTGTAATTAGGTCTACATTGGGCAAACCAACAGAAGAATATCTGCTAAGCTCGAACAACACAAATTTCCGTAATAAACAAACTACATCAGAGAGCGAGAGGCCACAAAATCGATTTTAATAGTTATGAACAAGTAGCCACCATAGAACACTACAAGACAATAATCTTCCGAGCAGCCATAGAAATTGAGAAAATGACACCTTAAGTAAAAGAGAAGATGCTCTCAACCTGCCAGCTGTATGAAAATACACAATAGGACAAGATTTATCAGCAACAATCATCTCACTAAACTACACCGAGATATTTCACGCCAGCCCAGAGAGGGCAACACCGACCAATCAGCGCTTCAACTTACAGTCCCATTCATATAAGTAGCTCACAGAATTCCTTGAACGGACGGAGGACATTAAAAGATTGGCAGAACACAATTGGATGCAAAAAGCAAATAACAAAGCTCATAGGAGACAACTTGGGAAGCTTACATTAGACTATGGATGGAATAACCTGATGATGATGATATATATATATATATATATATATATATATATATATATATATATATATATATATAATATAAATACATGTCTGACATCAGCCGCAATACAACTCAAATCTGAATGGTGTATGCGAATATAGGAATATATAGCGCCGATTTTTACTTTTCTTTCTATCGAAGCTAGTTCGGCTAACAATTTGTGCTAATATAAAATGTGTTTTCTAAGGAGGTTCAATAGATTGAAGGACTATCAAATTGATAATTATCGAAATATGGACCTTTAGCAGTTATGAAAACACCAGAAGAACAATCAGCAGCTTACAGAAAATCTTCATGATGGAGCTGTCGAAAAAACTAACATTTACTTTTCTATCTATCTATCCTTCGGTTCATAGCGGCCTGTGTCTTCTGGCTCTCAATCTACATTGTCGCCCAGCCCAATCTCCCGGCGGTTAGTCGCGTTACAACATTGCTTTTTAGAATCCACTTATCCAGATGATCTTAGGTCTACATCTTTTTCTCCGTTCTGAGGGTTGCCATTCCATTGTTTGTTCCAGTAATCGATGGTCTCTAATCCTTCATAGGTGACCTTATCAGCAAAGCTGTTTTTATTGTATATTGTCTACAATAGTACTTGTAAAGCCCATAATTTCGTTCATTTACCTTACTACAGTTGGAAAATCATAAGTCAGAGACCAAGATATTTCTACTAGCAACCAGGCAAATATTAAGAATAAGGACATTTAACAGCGGTCTAAAATCATATTACTGTATCATATATTCATCGTCACAATGCAGCCTTGTGAACCATGTATTGTTATCTTAGACATTGATGAGGTACTGATGATTTTGCCAGAGTGCCGTATCTTTCGGGAGAGATCCAGCTAATTGTCGAGATCCCATTTTTTTAAATATATTTTTTTAAACACGTATTAAAAATGTTACTTTTTCACATACTACTGTGGCTAAATACAGAAATACAAAGGTCAGGTGTAACGTCTCTCTTCTACAGCCTTGCGCTTATCCTTTTTCAGCAATAAAATTCATGTAAATTAACATAATAAATATATATATATATATATATATATATATATATATATATATATATATATATATATATATATATATATATATATATATATATACGAATTAGTAAGACGAACAAAAACGAAATACTGGGAGAGATACACAAAAAAATTATAATCATGAATCTATGAATCTATGATCAACTAAGAACAAATTTGGAGATTCACAAGACAGCAGAAAAACTGAGATAAAAGAACTAATAGAGTATACGCACGTGAAAAAGGAACGTGGGTAACATATCTTACAAATATAAAAGGGAACAGAGTATCACAGTGCCACAAACACCAAATATATCGATAAACGAAGAAACATATACAATAGAAGAAAAAATTAAAAAACCATAAATTTACCGTCGAAGACCGAATAGCTAATGAACTACTGAAATATAGGGGACATTATCTGGTTAAGCAACTCCAGACACTTATACAGAGGATTATAAGATTGAATAGAATCCTAGATGAATGGAGAACAGCGACAGTTATACTAATGCACAAGAAGGGGGAAAAAGAAGATCAAAATAACTATAGAGGCATAAATCTACTAAATTGTACATTAAAATTAACAACAAAGATTATTACCGTATTCATTGTGAGACAGGTAAAAGAAAAATCCATAGAATACAATATTCCAGCATACTTGTGCCTAATAGACTTAAAAAAAGCTTTGGACAATGAGCAAATACAACACGTTATTCGTCTATTATATAACAGAAACATCCCATTACACCTGATTGAAACTATCGAGAAAGACAATAAAGTAGTCGCAGGATTAGCAGAAGGAATGAGAGAACCAATCAATTATGAATCTGGAATCAGGAAGAGAGACTCTTTAAGTCCTCTTCTATTTAATACTGTCATAGATAAACTAATAAAGAATGTCAAAAGAAAGAATGGATATAGAATGGGTAACAGAGAACTTAAAATTATATGTTATGAAGATGACGCCATAATAATGGCTGAGACCGAGAACGATCTGCAAAGATTGCTATATGAATTTTAGATAGCAGCAAAACAATATAATATGTCAATCTCAATTGAAAAAATCAAGACAATAGTAACAGCAAAAGAGCCGATCAGTTACAAGCTGGTAGTGGAAGATAAACCAATAAAACAAGTGACGGTGGTCGATTACCTAGGCATCAAAATATTTAGTATCGAAAAATCGAGGAAAAAGTAAAACATCAAATCGATAAGACTAACAGGATAGCGGGATGCTTCAATGATACCAGATTTAGAAATAAAATCCTCTCCGTTGAGACCAAAACAAGAATATACGAGAACATAATACGACCAGTAATGACTTACACATCTGAAACAAGAGCCGATACAAGTATAACACAGAAGATGCTGGAATCAACTGAAATGAGAATACTTAAGAGACGTACAAACAAGACACTGAGGGATAGAGAAAGGAGTGAAGACATAAGACGCACATTGAATATAAAAAATATGAAGAAGTGGATAAGAGAAAGAAAAGTGGAAAGGCATCAAACACATAGAAAGAATGGCAAACAACAAGATAGTATGGATAGCAAGAGACAAGTCACCGAATCGAAGAAGATCAATAGGACGGCCAAGAAATAGAGGAGCGACGATCTATAGAGCAGGGAATAAAGAAAACAGGCAAGAGTGCCTAGCTATAAGTTGGAAGAAGAAGAAGAATAAAAATATAAAAAATTTAATTTCTTTGTTAAATACGAAGTATTCATCAACTCTCACTGTCATGGTATTGTACGCAATTTACAATGAAATTGTAATTGTTGTGTGCGAAAAGTGAACAAGCGCCAAAAAGTAAAACTTTTCACACGCTTCTAGAATAAATAACTATTTTACACTGATTTCAACATATAAATTAGTATTATTTCATTCTTGAAATTAGGTTAAACATTCTAAATATAAAAAATCGTTTCCATTCTTGTCTCCACATGCGAACATAAATACGGAAAGCTATTCACAAATTGATTTTTTGTTGACCTCAAGCTTGACATGAAATACTCAACCGTACATTAGCTTCAAAGTACCCACTGAGCCGTCTTGATTCGTTGCCACAGAGCTTTAAGAAATTCATTATTACAGAATGTTGGAAACTGTCGCTTTGATCGTGCATTGGTTTCAGATTTATGTGTATTCGACCTTAGTTATCCTATATTATATAATAAAAGCAATCGTAATTGAATGATTTTAATTTTATGAGGGTTTTTAACAAAATATTTATCGAACACGATTGTAGGATACAACGAATTGTATTAAGTACGCATATCTAATACTCCATCGAAAGCTGACAGCAGCTTTTAAGCCGACACGGTCAACACTTAAATTCAGGCAGCGCTTTTCGAGGAATCCTCCTCAAGAATATGGGGTTTTAATGTCAAATAACTGAAAATGGGCAAGGCCCATATTTCAGCAGTTTACCCACTGTTCTCTTATTCGTCAAATCCATCCCGAAATGCGTTTAGCCGTATCACGGCTCATCAGTCGGGTTAAGATTGACGAACAAGAGAACTGTCTAACAACAATCTAGCTTTCGCACTAATATATATATATATATATATATATATATATATATATATATATATATATATATATATATATATATATATATATATATATATATATATATAATATATATATATATAATATATATATACTATCTGCCCTATAATTAACATAATCCTTATGTCTATTTATGTGACACATTTCAAGAAATGTGTCACATAAATAGACATAAGGATTATGTTAATTATAGGGCAGATACCAGTAAATTAAGTGTAATGTATTGTAATATTTTAAACTTATAAATTTTACAAGTCAATAGCTGAACCACCTTATGCATAACTAAACCACTGTATTTGATGATCGTTTTTTTTTTCGTTTTTGGTCCGATTTCGGATTTATAGCCTAGATTAGTTCATTGTTAACTGTTATTTGTCACTGTGCATAAGTATTTTCTTGTTTCTGTTATGTGTCTAATGTAGTCGATGTTCTTTTATTTTTATAAATGTTGTGACCATCTCTTAGTTGGTAAGTTTTTAAAAATAACTATTTATTTACAAATAAATTTCCTGACACACTGTTTTTTTTTCTAAAAATTATAGTTTCTCCTGATGAAGTTGTGAAGTACAACGAAATATAGAGAGTTTAACAGCAATCGAGTGTTAATTGTCACAGACCGCAAACCCGATAAATTAAAAAAAAAAAACCTTTTTGCTATATATATATATATATATATATATATATATATATATATATATATATATATATACCATACATATATATATATATATATATATATATATATATATATATATATATATATATATATATATATACATACATATATACATTAAAATTCCTGGTTTCAATCCGTTCGTCTAACAATAAATGTGCACGACGTTTCACCAAAATATTATTTGGCATTTTCAAGTGCTCCCGCTGCTGCTGCTCTCGATACTGCGATCTTGCTGCTGCTGCCGCTCGATGCTAACTGAATTAAAGTTCGAGCGGCAGCCGCAGCAAGATCACAGAATCAAGTAGCAGCAGCAGCGGGAGCACTTCAAAATGCCAAATGAGATTTTGGCGAAACGTCGTGCAAATTCATTGTTAGACGAACGGATTAAAACCCTGAATTTTAATGTATTACATTCCACCATCAGTGAAAACCTCTATAGTAACATATAATACATATATATATATATATATATATATATATATATATATATATATATATATATATATATATATATATATATATGTATATATATATATATATATATGTATATATATATATATATATATATATATATATATATATATATATATTCGTGTGAAAGTCAGATTTTGTAAGGGAGTAACCGACATATCCTATGTTAGGTAATCTTCTAAGTTTGGGAATACTAACCGATTTTCGACATTAGTTTCGTTTAATAGATTTCTTTTTAACTGCAAAACTTGCGCCTACTTTAAATTTTGCTTAATTTAGTGTGTTACGTATTACATTTGTGTATTAAGTATTATTATCATATCGCCTACATTTCTTTTGAGAGTAACAACAGGGAAAATTTCTTTTGCAAATTTTATTTTTATTTTGTAATCACGTCGGTACTGCTTTGAGGTTTTTTTTTGAATTTTAGTTTTATTTCTTTCTTTCTAGTTAAGAACAGTAAGTGAGGTACTTGCACATATTCCATTTTTAAGTAAAGGTTAAGGTACATCTGACAAGGAATATCGAGCAGACAGAGAAAGTGACTTAATATGCATACGTTAATGATGATATGAATATGCATATGCCACCTACTTTTTAAAGAAGTATTTTGGGCAAACAAGAAGGTTAATTTAAAGACAATAAGGTGTGCTCCTAAGGGTGTTATAGTCTTTCTACATTAACTACTACCTGTATATACATACACACGCAATACCTCGCGGCTGGTCTACTAACTACTTACAATGCAGGCTACTAACCCCCGTTCACCTCTTCTTTAACCCCTAATTTTTTTTTCATTATTTCAACCAAAAGGCATGAATTCTTCTCTCTCCAAAAAAAATTAATCCTCACCTCTTCTACCTCCTTTTCTAAAGCGATGTAACTAAATAAATATATAAATATAGTATTTCTCTCTACTTAAAGTATAATATATGACAGATAGACAAACCAATGGAATTTATGTCTTTTGTGATTTAAAGACTCTAAAACGTGACAAAACAGAAAAATTTTTAAGGGCGATTTGTTCACTTCTCTTAGCATAGGAAGTAATAGAAATAGATTAGAGGTGTTACAGACTACCCAAGATTTACTACAATAATATTTAAAATATATGTCTAATTTGCCTTAAGAGAGTAACGAAGAAATACCAGACACTGAAAATACCAACTAATGAATCACGTTGGTTGACTGATATTATTTTCATTAGTGGTCATTGCAGCCGACATAGACAGTATAAGCTCCATAACTCAGAAACTCTATAAAGATTATCAAAAATGAAGGTAAGATATAACCTTTGAAATGACTTATGGTAACTCAATAGGAAACATGACAACAAAAATTAAGCACTTGAGATGAATAGTATGAGACCAAATTGCAGACTATCAACACTATAATGCATTCTAAACATCATAACATAAGATAGAAGAAAAATGAAAGCGGATATTATAGGCAGATTGAAAATCTATATCTACGAGTAGGTGAAGAAACAGTTAACCTAATTAAGTATGCAGCTGGATACCTAGGAAAACTGCATCGACGGTGAGGAAGCTTGCGAAGAATAAGAAATCAGCAGTTAAGGAAGCAATGAACAGCAGATAGCTCTTAAAGAATGATTTTAAGGAAAGAAATAAATGACGTAATCGATGTAGGAAACGGCATATGCACTACGTCCATTATTCTATTATGGCCAATAATTTCTGGCTCTCCTATAATATATGGAGTGGCAATTTAGCAGCAGCAGCTTTTTCATTTTGTTGGTTTTGTGGCGCCAATGTTACGACTATCCTCCGGGCTCAAGAATGTTCTTTTCTTTGACCAAAGAATTTTGTTGTGGTGTATATTCACATACACACGAACACACACACACACACATACACACGTCAATTCGCTTTGAAATTCTCTTTCCAATGATGTATCACAAATTAACATTTGTTTGACAGGTAACCGAGAAGAACTGATTTAAACTCTTAGACTTAGGCGGCCATGGCGAATATACTAGAAATTGTTTTTGCTCATTTTATCTCACATTTTATCGTGCCATTTTCGCGAGGCTAAGTGGCTCCTACAAAATTTTATGCTTTACATTCAGTTACAGAATTTTCTCTTTAAATAATGATCAATATCACCGAAATTAAGGTGGGAACACATATTTTTTATTTAACCTAGTTACACATTATTTACAGGTTTTTTGCCAACATACATCTAACAGAACTATCTAACGCCCATTGGATTTAATATTATTTTCAGAAAATAAACCGTTTTATTATGCAATAATGTGATACCAACAAGTTCCATTACGGACTTAGTAGGCTGTGATAAAACAGACGAACCGAAAGCCATGGTTTTGCGTGTTACCAAAATGGCCATTATTATTGTTTACTTTACGTCAAAAATAATTTTTCGTTCACAAAAATGTATTCAACGGATGAAAAAGTAGACATGTCATTAATTTATGGAGAATGCAGAAAGAATAGCCGACAAGCCACCGAGTTGTACATGGCAAGATATCCCGATAGGAGGCACCCACCCAACAATTATTTTTTAAGGGTAGAGTACCAGTTTAGAAGGCAACCGATTGAACCTGCTGATGTATTTCTTGGTGATGAAGAGTCAGAAATCAATGTATCGGCCATTGTTCAGGTAGATCCAACAATTTCTATAAGTGTTGAACACACCGGTGTAAATCGTGAAACTGCTCGCCATATTTTAAGAAAATATAAATTCAGATCCTACCAATATCAAATAAATCAACATTTATTTCAAACAGATTACCAAAGAAGAATGGATTAATGTAATTGGTTTTTGCAAAGATACCACCTTGATAACCAATTTCATTACAACATTCTATTGTCGGATGAATCTAGATTTACCAATTTGGGTCTATTTAATCGTTACAATACTCGATAATGGGCCCAAGAAAATCCTAGAATTATGCGAGAAAGTGCCTATCAAGAAAGATTCGGCTTTAATGTGTGGTTGGGTATCCTTAGCACAAGAATTATTGGTCCTATTATATTTGATGGTGCGTTAAATAAAGAAAGATATTTGGAGTTTGTTCAAAATGATGTTGAAGATTTTTTAGAAACTTTACCTTTAAATCGTGGAGAGATTATTTTCCAGCAGGATGGCGCTCTTGCCCACAATAGTAGAAATGTAGTAAACTACTTGAATCAAAGATTTGGTGCAAACTGGTTAGGTACCAATGGACCTAATAAGTGGCCTGCAAGATCGCCAGATCTTACGCCTCTTGATTTTTTTTATATGAAACTATCTAAAAGAAAAAGTTTACAAAAATCCACCAACAGACAGAAATGATTTAGAAATGCGCTTAAGAAGAGCAGTAAATTAAATTACTGAAATTCAGTTGGAGAACGTTATGAGACCCACGGTGAGAAAAACAAGATTGTGTAGGATCAACAGCATTTTGAACATTTGGAATAAATATCTAGCAAATTTATATCTAGTATAAAATTGTTTTACCTATTTATTTTTATTGTGTTACCTAGTTAAAATATTACTTCTTTATAATATTAATTAATTACAATTATCGGCTTTGTTGTGTTATTCTTATTATTAAATGTTTTGGTTTTATTATTTGCATTTAAATATTTATTTAATAAATAGATTTCTTATTTTCTGAAAACAATAATAATCCAATTGACGATAGATTGTTCTATTACTCGTAGATGTATGTTGGCAAAACACCTGTATTGTGTAACTAGGTTAAATAAAAAATATGTGTTCCTGTCTTAGTTTCGGTGATATTGATCATTATTTAAAGAGAAAATTCTGTAACTGACTGTAAAGCATAAAATTTTGTAGAAGCCACTCGCGAAAATGGCACGATAAATGAATAGTCTTAAATTCTTTCCGAAGTGGGATAAAACGAACAAAAACAATTGCTAGTATATCCTCCATGGCCACCTAAGTCTAAGAGTTTAAATCAGTTTTTTTGCCCGTCACTTGTCAAACAAATGTCAACTTGTCATATATCGTTGGAAAGAGAATTTCAAACCGAATTGAAATTGATAAAAAAATATACAGGGTTCCATTAAAAATAAGAAAGTTGGAGTCACTTCCGGTCCGACCGGAAGTAATGAAAAATATTTCTTAAGTGATAAAAAAGCCTAATAGCCTAATAATGTCCCATTGTAGTATCTAAAAATGCAAATATGTAACTTTCAAAATAAAAAATTACAGGATATTACATGTTGACTGTGTCACCCGGTATATATATATATATATATATATATATATATATATATATATATATATATATATATATATAATATTTAAAAAGTAGTTCGGAAATTGATTTTTTTGTTGACCCGACACTTTTCATGGAATAAATACCCGAACGTATTAGCTTCAAAGTATCCACCGAGCTATCGGGAATTGTAACCGCAGGATTTAAAGAATTCGGTATCACAGAACATCGGAAACCGCCACTTTGATCGTGCCCTGATTTTGTAATTTGCTTATATTGATATTCGTTACCGTTTCTGATATAGTAAAGGAAATCGAGTGGTTTTAATTTTAATGGAAATTAAAAAAAAAGCCGTTATATTAAAAAAATTAGTTTAAAATTATTCTTTTCAGGAAAAAAACGGACAGCCAGACAGGTAAAATGTTAGAGCGGACAATTTTTAAAATAAGATTTGAAGAAAAATAACGTAAACGTTTTCTTTAAGTTAATAACTACCAAAATTGAAGCAAAGCCCTATTTAGGTCCCTATTTATTGCTCTCCAACCTGACGAGCTGCCTCGAGATGCGCATTTCGCCATATCACGACTAACCAGCAGAACTAGGATCTACAAAAAAGAAAAAAAATCAGTACATTATTACCGTTCTCGCGAAATACATATAGCGTCACGTAAATTTTTAAGTTGCTTAGTATTTTTTATTGTGAAATATCTTAATCAGCTCAACTGTTTTTGTAAGTGAGCTGAAACTTGATGAATATTAGTCCTAAATTTTAGCGTTGATATGATAAATTGAATTAACAAAAAATTCTTAATTTCTTTAAAGGTATTGATTTATTTGAGACATTAATTTAGATACATTTGATAATTTAAATAAGGAAAAGACGTCGAAAATTTGTCAGAAAAAATCAAAGAGAAGTAATATTTTTTTTTATAGGTCTAGTACACGTGCTGCAGGGAAGTCCCTAAAGCGCTACAGGAGCGAGACGTGTCCGAATACAGCGATTCACGTTGTTCTTGAATCGCTGCAAATTGTACTCGGTGGGAAACCCAGTCCTGGGCAAATTATTCCAAAGGGATGATGTTCTCCATATAAAAGACTGCTTGAAAAGCGTTGTACGAGGAGTAACAAGCTGAACCTCATACCGATGGGAAGTATTAGCGAGACGTGTATTTCTAACATGCACCACTCTAGAAGGAATTAAGCGGGCCACATCCTTCGAACACTTTCCATGAAAATACTTGTAGAATAGGCTCAAGTCGCCAACAGTTCTTCGATGTTCCAGCGAATCAAGACCGCCGGTCAGTTCCGGGTCTCCAATCAGACGAACAGCTCTTCTCTGAATAGAATCCAACAAATGCAGTGTATGTTTGGGAGCGAAGCCACAAACATGGGAGCAGTATTCCATAGTTGGTCGAATTTGAGCTTTTTAAAAAATTAACAGTTGTTGTGGAGTGTAAAGCTTTCTGGTTCGAAATAATACTCCAAACTTTTGAGAAGTTTTCCTTGCTATGCCTGCAACATGATCATGCCAGGATATATTTGCTCCCAAATTAACGCCTAACAAATTGAGTGACGATGTTAGAGGAATGGAGTGCCCCGACATAATTATGTCGAGTTCAGCAACGTTAACTTTTTTAGAAAAAACTGCCGCCTGGGTTGTTGTAGCGTTAAATTCCACTTGGTTACTGTCACCCCAAGATAGAATTTCCTTCAGGTTTTTGTTAAGTTGAATGACTTCCTGCTGTCTGCGGATATTCGTCTGAGCAGCCGATGTCCGAGCTTTCAAAGTGAATGAAGCGTACTGTCATCTGCAAAGCTGTAAATTGGACTCTCGGTCTTTTGCAGCAGAACGTTAATGTAAATGAGAAAGAGAGTAGGAGACAGTATGGAGCCCTGAGGTACACCGGCGTTGATAGTGAAGGTGTTAGAAAGAAAACCGTCGACTGCCACTCGTAAAGAACGCTCTCTGAGGAAACATGAGAGCCACAAACAGAACTTTTCAGACATACCATAAGAGCGTAGCTTAGCCAACAGCCCATCGTGCCAAACAGGGTCGAATGCCTTGGATATGTCAAGAGCAACCGCTCGAGATTCTCCAAAGTGTTCAATTGCGTTGTTCCAAACGTGTGTTACATAAGTCTGAAGATCTCCTGTTGATCTATTTTTACGAAAGTCATATTGGTGATCGCTAATAATGTTAATTCCTTCAAGATATTTTAGAAGATGCTGATTGGTAGCTTTTTCCATTACTTTCGATGTTATGTTGCAAGTTGTTATTCGGCAAGGTCTTCTTGCCTTTTTTAGGTATCGCCGGAACTGTGGCACATTTCCAGCAGGAATATTCCCTATTTGTAGGATAGGTTGAAAAGTCTACAGAAAACTGGTGTTAGTTCCTTAGTTTTTTAGAACTATGGCAGGTATTCCGCCAGCGCCAGAAGCTTTTTTGGTGTCTAGCTTCATTAAAATACGTTTTATGATACGCTGTCTGAAGACAATATCAGGCATCCTTGCCTGCACTATGGGAATGGTATATATAGAATTATAACTTTACACTGCCAATTCTACCGTAGATTGGGCCTACAACAAAACTGATGCAAATTACAATTTACAGTGAAAGAATGCAAAGTATGAGCTGCCAAAAGTTTTTAGGTTCCTTTTGTTCTTAAAATAAATCTTACTATTCGATTAGACTCACTAATATATTTATCAAATTGCGTATAAATACATTACTTCAAGATTCTTCATTTAATTGATAAGGGTCTATAAATTTATGTTAGTATTAAAAATATTCATGATTCAAAATTATTACAATTAATTAATTTTTCCCAATCCGACATCATTGATCCGATTTAATTTAATTTCAAAACGGTTAATAAATTCCTGGAAGCTCATTTAAATACACACTATCAGAATAGAAACTATGTTCAGATCCAAAGACAGCATACTAAATAGTTCGAGCCTTGTAGTGACACAAGGCTTTTAATGCACACAGCGAAGTTTCAGATTAATTTTCACCAGATATCCATCGGAAGTGATGCAATTTGAACTTTGATTAAAACTTTCAACTATGTAAAGCCCAGTGGTACATTTGCATAACGGAGAATATTATGTCTTAGGTTTTCAGATAATTTTTTAGGTCAATAATTTATTTATTAATTATTAT
Source organism: Pachyrhynchus sulphureomaculatus (assembly GCA_019049505.1). Taxonomy (NCBI): domain Eukaryota; kingdom Metazoa; phylum Arthropoda; class Insecta; order Coleoptera; family Curculionidae; genus Pachyrhynchus; species Pachyrhynchus sulphureomaculatus. Next base: position 203,743,727 of record CM032447.1, read on the forward strand.
ATTTGTATATTTTGAAAACGAATAAAAGTTAATCTAATTTGTTTTGAAAGTGAATAAAAGTTAATCTAAAATATGATCGCCATCATTTTTAAGTACTTGTGGTAGTATTGTTAAAGTCTTATAATCCTTTTGAAATTTTGTATGAACAAAGTTGCTCTAGCATTTTCAAAATATTCTTCATAATCAAATATTTTCCCATTAAGAAACTTGTGCAAGCGCAGAACAAATGGTAGCTGAAGCAGTTAATCTCAAGTATCTACTAAAGAATGTGCCGACTGAGCTAATATTCTACACTGGTTGGTATCGTATGTGGCCGGGACAGTGTCATGCTGAGAAATACAAATTTCCAATTAACTATTACGGGCTCTGTTTATCTAATACTTCACGAAATCTTCCCATCATCTTACTAGTGATCCTATCGTGGGTCATTAACAGCTCGAAGTGAATTACGTACTTAGAGTTCCACCTAACGCACAAGATCACTTTTTTTGTGGTAAATCGACTTTTATTGATGATTTTAAAGCATTACTTTTGTCTAACCATCAGAATCTCCTCTTCGAATTTTTATAAAATGCCCATTTCTTATCACCTGTCACACCTTCGACGTCAAGCCCATACGAGCCAGATTCCCCCAAGGATCCATCCTCTCCCCCCTCTTATTCAACATCTTCACTGCCGACATTCCCAAGTCATACGAGACCTCCCTGCTCATGTATGCCGATGACACCGCCATCACAAGGTCCACCAGGATCATCATCTTGGAATTTTTTTTTTTTTGCACTGGCTTGAAATTTTCTGAACTTTCTATTAGTAGTGCATGCCATCCTGCCAGGAGGACGTTAAAACCTTTATTCACCCCTACCGGCAGGACGTTGAATCCTGCCGGAAGGATGTTGTATACTCTATGGTTTAAAGTATCAGTTAATTGCATTCAAACATCATTTATTGAAACAGCCAACTTTGCTTTACGTTATACTATCTATTTCCAGAAAAAATAATTCATAATGTCATAAACGGAATCGGAATGAAACTACATATCAAATAGGATTCTGGCACCGATGGGATACCTGTCACCTTACTCTGAAAAAATTCCAACCAACCAATTTTTTGTAGGCTTATTGTAACTTGTTCTACAAAAAAGAAAACATTATCTTCCTATTGGAAAGGCGCTTAAGTTCAAACAACTCATATAAATACAAGAAAACTAAGCCAAAACTCTCTTATTATTATATCACAAAAAAGTTCTTCTTCCTCACATTTGGTCAATGTTTGGCTGACGGGCCCAAGCCAAGTCAGCACAAACGATAGTACTATTGTGTATCAAGGAATGACTTGACAATGTTACATATTTTCAAAATCACTGACTTCTGAATGTTTCTGTGTATGTTTGTGTTGAGTCCTAATTGCACTAAGCGTGATGTGAATGTTACTGGTGTAAGGCCTGTGACTGATATGATAACTTTGTGTGTGTAGGGTGGTCTGCCCAGGATAAGTCGAGAGGTGTGTAATTTTTGTCTGCTTTCACTGTTGCTGTGTGGAGGCTGGTTTGCTTGCTGTGAAAGAATCTCCTAAGTGCTTGTATTTGTTTTGGGTGTAGTGATCGATGTCTAGGATTCCTGTTCCTCCTGCCCTCCTCTCGATGGTAAGTCTTTCTTTGCATGCGTTGTGGTGTAATTTCCTGTATTTGGTGCATTGAGAACGTACGAGGATGTGAATGTTTTCTGTGTCTGTTTGTGACCATTTGATGATACCAAATGCATATGTGTTGATGGCTTTAGTGAGATTTTTAGAGCTAAGTTTTGTTTATAAAAGTACCGCGAGTCTGTTTTTGAATTCGGTTCTGAGCTCTGTTTGATGTGAGTGTGGTTGAGTTTGGCGCTTTATGGATATTCGTCGAGCATGTTATCGAGTGTTTCGTCGTTGATGGTTTCTGTCTCATGGTGGCCCTTCCATTGGCCTTTGTTGATGTGGAGCACTTTGCATTTACTTATACCAAATTCCATATTGATATCTAAGGTAAATATTTTTGTGATTTTAAGGAGTTCTTTCAGCTATGTTTTTGTGTTATTACTATTATTAGTAGAAATGCTTTCAATTTTTGTCGTCCCATGCAGATACATATTTTGTTCACAAATTTATTTTTTGTTGAACTGAGGATTGCCATGCAATGAAGACTCAACCATTTTAACTTCAAAGTATCCGCCGAGGCGTCTTGAATTGTAGCCGCAGTAATTCAATATCACAACGCATCAGAAACCACCAGTTTGATAGTGTCCTTATTACGAATTTGCGTATATTTATATTAATTACTTACTTTAGATAGATAGGAAAATCGGGTGGTTATAAAGTCCTTCAGCAAAATACAATATTTATTTTAATATTAAAGAAGACAAAAGCAGCCAGGTTGCAAATTTCAAGAAGACAGTAAAATGTTGGAGCTGTCATGGCATAATGTATTGTTGGCTAAGCTGTGCTCTTATGATACGAGGAGCCTAACAAAGAAAAGGCAAAATTAAAGAGATTTTTTTTTTATATTTTTTTCTACACAGACAAATAAATACATTGTTCATTATCCAGTTTTGCAAAATAAACGTTCATCTCAGCTTTAAATTTATCAATCGAAGTGAATCGCCGCCAAGCCAGCCATTTTTTTAAGTTTGGTTACTGCGACTCAAATCTGGCAAAGACGGTGGATGTGGAAGCACTTTGAACCGATAATTATGCAGTTTTGCATGACTATCGGTTGCCTTGTAATAACGTGTTAGTAAATTTATCAGATTTAGACGGGGATACCGCACTTTGGACCATCCTTAAACAATTAAATTACTAGTGGAAAAAGCAAATGAATATAAAGTCATCTTATGGATAGCAATAGTTGACTACGAAAAAGCATTTCATTCGGTAGAGATATAGGCAGTCCTTAACGCCTTAAATAACACCAGAGTCGATGAAAGGTACACAACTCTTTTTCATTACATATAAAACCGGTCAAGTGCAAGTTGAACTTGCGCAATTAGTGTTCCGTACGTTGATTGCTTTTCAAATAAAAAATTTTGTTATAGAAGTATAAAATGATCAGTGACTTCACAAAACACACCCCAAATGAGTTTTCAACAAAGTTTGTTTCCAATCTTTACTGAAATCTGATGACCTTGAAATTTTTGTTTTTTTTTATATACCAGATAAGTTATTAAAGGTAATGCACTCGTGATAATTTTCGTTCAATCTACACCCTTTGGAGAATATTCCAGAATTTTTTCAAAATTTTTTGATAAGTACTTTTCGAGATAAGGCGGGGTGGACAGCGATTTTTCGCAATTTTTTAAAAATAATACAAAGAAAAGTGCGCGAAAGTATTACATTATATATATATATATATATATATATATATATATATATATATATATATATATATATATATATATTACTCGTGTTTTCACAAGCTTTCATTTGACATCACACTCGATTACCTAGTAAAAAATGTTTTTTTTTCACTTCCGATTTCACCGCCCAAAACTAACCCCTTAAGTCAAAATTTAACCTTCAAAACTACATGACTCTGATGAGGCCATCAATTCCCATATTATTACCAAATTTCAACTTTCTATGACAAATAGTTTAGGAGAAAATCGGGTGTGACAGACGGACAGACAGACGGACAGACGGACGGACAGACGGACAGACACCGAAGTGATCTTATAAGTGTTCCGTACGGAACACTAATAAAAATGCCACATCACAAATAATGCTTGAAGAAAAAACAAAATCAAAATTAAAAGAGGAATTAGACAAGGCGACTCGATGTCCCCAATTTTGGTACGGAATACTAACAAGCTAGCCAACGCCGCACGGAGAGAGTTCTCCCATATATTAGACTAAAGAACAAAAATCTATAGAATAGATTAGTACCAAAATGGAAAGTTAAAAAGAAAATACTAAAGGTAAAATGGAGATAAGCAGGATATGTAGCAAGATTGGACAGGATATGGAAAACTAGGAAAACGACAGAATAAAAACCATATATGGAATAAAGAAATCCAGAGCGGCCCATCCCCAATTGATATGAGAACATTCAGCCAATGGCAAAAAAGAGTTGACTACAGATAACTCTGAAAGAGATCTTTAAAACAAAGAATTTTGATATTACTTGTTGGATATTCCAAAAGCTCCATTAATGTATCTTATTGAGTTTCAGAAAAACTTAGTATATGCTTTCTAAGGTTTAAAGGTTATGACACTTTTATTAAATAAAAAAGTTAAAATAAACAACCGTAGGCTAGCCAACGAAATGACAAGACTTAAATACAATTAACTGGAAGAAAATTAAATTAGAAAAGTTTCTTTAATAATATACCGTAAATAATAAAAAAAAAACTTAAACAACCTAAGGCTTAGAGTACACTGAACAAGATGAAATTACTTTAATGTTTAGCAAATATTTTCTAAAAGAAAACGAAAGTAGTCGGTCCTTTGACCTTTACAAAATATGAGTAAAATAACACATAACTACATAAGGATGTTTTGTATACTTTACAAAATAAGTTACTTATTGTTCGAGTACTTATTGTTAGAATATAAACTTATCGTTGAGAAGATATTAAGTTTATAAAGAATCTTAATCATCACACTTTGCGCATCTTAACATTGTAGAAAATAAGAAATTTAAAAGCTTATTTACTCTCTACAAAGGCGATAAGAATAAGTTATTGTAAAGAGAATATCTCTAAAAATCCCGAAAGGCTCAAAAGTTTAAAAAACAAGTGTTTTTATTGCCCCTGACACCTAATAATGAGAATGTGATTACTTATCGTATATAGGATTATTACACGTTGCTGAAATTAAATAAATAAATAGGAAAAAAATACCAAAGGTATGATGGGTGAGTAAACTGTACAGGGTGAGTCAACGATAGAGTAAAGTTCATTATCTCATTTGTTTCGGGAATGACGAAAAGATGTTAAATACAATAGTTTTAGGGAATGTTAAGGTGTACAGTTTAAAATTATTTTTCAATATATAGGGTACTTCAAAAAAGTGTGGCCGATATAACATATATTTTTTTAAATGGAACATCCTATTTTCTAATTTATTTTTAAATTCTGGGTAAAATTTTATATCTTTTTTATTAATAATAGGTTTAGGTATATAAACCTGGTAATTTTTCTAATATTTAAATTTTTTTTAAAAAAATACTAGTTTCAGTTTTGCAAAAAATTACTAGTAGCGCCATTGTTTCTGAAGTTGGAATACTCATAATTGGTACGAGCATTCTATAGAGATGAAAAAAAGATATATCTAAAGAAATTTGAGTTAGATGCTACAGGGTGTTCAAAATAAATTTATACATTTCCAGTATTTTAATTCGAAAAATCTCAAATTTTTTAAATGACACACCCTGTATATTATTATTTTTTCAAAACCCTCCAACTTTTATTAATTAAGTCATATACCTATTTCTAGTAGTTTTCGATTTATTTTGAATTTTTCAATTTTTACCCTTGTTTTTTAATACACTTATGCAATAACATCATAGTTGCCAAGAGAAAACATAAATGTAGGCATTGTCAATTTTTGACATGTCTTTTAAGCAAGTAAAAATAATTTAATTTGTTGTAGTAAGTGTCGCATAAAGGTAATAGTTATGGATTTTCCTAAAAATGAATTAATTGATATGGTTTATATACCGGGCGAGGCGGGAAAAAACTGTTTTTGAGCAGTAAGGCTTTACGGAGCGAAGTACCCTAATAGACGTATACCATCTAGAAAATCTTTTCAGTGCTTAATGGAACGGTTTGATGGTAGTGGTAGCGTTGAGTATACGAAACGGAAAGTAGTAAACCAGAATGCTACAAATGAGGAAAAAGCCATAGAGATTTTACTTCATGTTGAAGATAATCCCCAAGTCAGCAGCCATCAACTAGCTGACTTATCTGACACATCTCAAGCTACGGCTAATCGCACCACGAGAATATACAAGTATCATCCCTTTCATATGGAACTACACCAAGAACTTCAAGACCGTAACGACCGAACGACGAATAAACTTTTGTACCACCATGAATGGAGCAATAGAGGCCGATCCAAATTAATGTTTTCTCATGAAGCTACTTTTCGAAGTAATGGGGCATTAACAGCCATAACATGCATCGTTATTCAACAGTTAATCCATTTTGATTCCGGGAAGTTCAAAACCAAACCCACTGATCGCTTAATGTATGGCGTGGAATATTAAATCTTCGACTTATTGGTCCATTTTCCGCGAACCGCTTAACGGGCCTAGATATCTAAATTTGAGACGATTTACCCCAGCTTCTTGAAGAAGTTGATAACTTTAAAAGGCAACAAATGTGGATTTAACAAGACGAAGCTCCTGCTCATTACCACAGGGAAGTTTGTGAATTTTTAAACGATCGTTACCCACAAAAATGAATTGGTAGGGATGGATTTATTCAGAGGCCCCCTCGATCATGTGACTTAACACCTTTAGATTTCTTTTTGCGGGGCTACATTAAAGATCGTGTTTATGTGAATCCTCCTACAACACTAGTTGATATGGAAAATAAGATACGGAATGCGTGCAATAACGCCCTTTATGCTAAGGAAAGTGAAGGAAAATATAGTAAAACGATTAAACATGTGTATTCAAGTAGACGGGCATATTTTTGAAGATTTATTACGTCATAATAATTAATCATTAGATAAATTGAACTATATTAAAATTATTATTAATCATTTGTTTATGTTTTCACAATAGCGTAAGTGTAATAAAAACAAGAGTAAAAATTGAAAAGAAATCAAAACTATTAGAAATAGGTATATGACATACTTAATAAAAGTTGGAGGGTTTTGTAAAATCTATCAGAAAAAATAATAATATACATGGTGTGCCATTCAAAATATTTGAGATTTTCAATTTAAAATAGTGGAAATGTATAAATTTCTTTTGAACACCCTGTAGCACCTAATTCAAATTTCTCTACATATATCTTTTTTTTATCTCTATAGAACGCACGTACCAATTATGAGTATTCCAACTTCAGAACCAATGGCGCTACTGGCCATTTTTTTACAAAACTGAAAACTAGTATTTTTTTTTTAAATTTAAATATTAGAAAAATTACTAGGTTTAGTTATAAAACATTACTAATAAAAAGTTTACGCAGTTTTACGCAGAATTTAAAAATAAATTAGAAAACAGAATGTTCCATTTAAAAAAATATATGTTCTATCGGCCAAACTTTTGTGAAGTACCCTGTATACTCAAAAATAATTTTAAACTGCACCTTAACATTCCCTAAAACTATTATATATAACATTTTTGCGTCATTCCCGAAACAAATGAGATAATGAACTTTACTCTATCGTTGACTCACCCTGTCTGGGTCAAGGGTGGCAAGAAGCAAGATCAAGATGTAAATAGAATAAAACCCAACTGAAAATAATAAAGAAAAATCATAAAAACTTAAACGATCAAAGTTCAATGAACGAAACCCCGACGCAAATTCGAAGGTAATCGTTTTGTATAAAATATTTACAGGGTGCTACGAATATCGTTTAATATGTTCAAATCCATAAACTCTTATGTTAAGAAGAACTGTAAAAAATAATTATAAATTGCGCTTCACTATAACTAATGAGAAAGTCAATCCTAAATATTCATGTTTTTCAGCATGTACGCCAATGGCAGTAGCCAATGATCGACTATATGTAAGCAAAGTAGGAGATTGTATATGTTTGTGCACTGCAGCCTCTTATTTATTGACTTCCTTCCAGGCCCTTCAGGTAATAATTTATCGCACCAATGTAGTACTCTAAACAGTTTATGTCTGTTCGGAGTTAAAGCAATTCATATAGCGTTATAGAGGTTTCTTCCTCTTCACCACACACTCTGAATGCCGTAGGATTATTGTGGACACCCATTTTCTGTAATTGCTTCTTCAGGTGATCATAGGTGATATATTTTTTCTTGTACAGACCTTTTAAACTGAAAGTAACAATTCTCGTTCCTTGGAACAATTTAAAAAATATTTTTGGCAACAAATAGCACCGATCATAGAAACAATTTGACGAATAGTGATCAAAAAATTTATCGTTCACTTAGAAGATTTTTTACTATAAATATAGTGAATTTAAAATTTTCATTAGACCTCGTATTACGTTCAAAAATGAATCCAATTTGAAAGAGTTACCAAATGCAATGGTGATTAGCATGGAAGATTATTAATCTCTATTAGATATGCATATTTTAAACAAAAACTATATAAAAATATTGTAACACTAATTTGCTCAATATTATTTAATTTTGTTTTTTTTTTCATTTTAAATTGTGTACAGCTTTCTCCTTGTTCTAAATCAATATTTTCTTGAATTCCAAAAAAAAAGGAAAATGCAATTCCGGCAATATTTTAAACAATTTCATTACGCCGAACCATTCTTCGCTCAACGAGGACGTCGGCTTTGTTTTAAGCGAAAACTTGCAACATAAATTCAAGGCGCACATGTTTCGCATGACCCAATGTTTACACGGGACTTTAATTAAAAAATACGCGAACTCTGTATAATGAAATATATGTCTGTTTTACAGTAGTAATAAATTATGGCTAAAACTTCGAATTTTAAATTTTATTGGAACCAAAAACTTTAACGATCACCATATTAAGAAATAATCAATGTAGTATTTATACTTTACATAAAAAAAACAAAACTACACATTAAGACTACACTACAAATACTTATTCTTTACAAAAAAAACAACTTGTTTTTAATTAGAGCTTCTTTGTTTTCAACAACATTTTAACACGGCTATGAGTTCTCCCCTTTCTCCTATTTTTCGTAACTTTTTTTTGTAAAATTTTGAAGCTACTATTTAAAATGAGGGAAATTTTTTTTTTATTTATTCTTATAATGATAATGATTCAAATAATTTTCTGGAGTATACTAATGACCAAGAGAGAACAAGAAAATTTGCAATCAAAACGAAAGGAAATAACGAGCTTTCTTTTTTGGATAATCTGTTAAAAAGGAAAGATAGTAACGAACTTTATTTAAAACCTATTCACAGAAATAGGCATCTGAATTTTAACTCAAATTACCCAAGGGTACCGTTGAAAGTTTATATGATAGAGCAAAAATAATTTTTAAAGAAAATAATTTTTGTTGCGTATTCTTACCATTAATATACTATAGAAAATTATTGAATCAAGATAAATGGGAAATGGAAAAAAAAAAAAAAATAATAAAATAAATAATACAAATAACCTTTATTAAAAATAGTTATTCAGAAAAATGTTCGAATAAGTATTTCCAGATATTCTGAGTCACCATAAAAGAGGTAAAATAAATATAGTTAAAAAAATGTTATCATACCCACCCTATCAAATAAAATAAAAAGAATTTTTTCCAATGTTTTACTTGACATTTTCTATACTGTCTTATTGGAGTTAAATAGCTTACTGAGAACTTACGATGTTGCCGGGTGTGTTTTTATATCTTCGCTAGAGTTTGTAATAATTGGTCATAGCTGGCTCCACCCCCGCAACACTTGCTTCATTGGTTTAAGTGCTTATCGTTTGTGTCCTACTTGTAATATGTTGCAATTGTGAGTCAACCATCCTGACTATGCTAAAATGTTTAGCGAAAACGGAGTACATGTGCAAAATACCGGGTTTGAGGTAGTAGTGAAAACTCTTGTATAGTCTGTAGATTAATATATTTGTTTTTTTAATTATTGTTATCCACGTATTGGGCAAATATAGTACATCGTCTTTCTTGTTTAAAAGTCCCGCCTTTTCGACTTCGATCGCCTCTCGGACTGCTCTTTTATTACAGTGTTTTTTTTAATTAATATTAAATGTTTGTAGCTATTAAAATCTATTTTATGATCATTCTGGAATTGGTTTTGGAAAAGTAAATCATTAGTAGCTAACTTATGTCCTTCCAGTATGATCGACATTCGTCTCTATTAGTTTACATACATAATAATCAGCGGCTTATTCGGGTTAATAGAAAAGGGTGGTACAAATGGATAGAAGGAGTATTTCTTTAAGAAAAGAAAAAGGAACACTAAAGACGTGGCGATTTGAAAAGGTAGGTGTCTATCAACAAAAATAGTGGTGACAAACGACAATCCGGAAGCAAAACATGATAAATGCAAACTCTAAAGCTTAGACTGCTCTTGACACAGAAAGCTAAGAATCGATGACCAGAAATGGGAAGATTTTTAACAAAAAGAACCCCTACCTACAGTGGAACTCCAATTTACACCCAATTTAAAAATCTATTACATTATAAACATTTTTTACAAAAGAGAACCCGTTATCAAAAAGGATTCCGTTTCTAAGGGGCGTATTGCATACGTTCGTGGTGGTTGTGGGGGTTACGTAAAATTGAAAGAAAAACGTAAAAAAGCGAGCTTAACATAATATTGCCGAATCCTAAACGCACTGCTCGTTACACCCCTTATATATACACTCCTGGACAAAATTAACGCAACAATTTGAAAATTAATTTATCTTTTCCTTATGTCAGTTTTAAAGTTTATCGAGTATTTGAATATGCATATTTTGTTTCGTTGTTCATTACAGAAATCAAAACAATTCGTTTAGATTTACAGTTTTAAAGAATTTTTTAGAAGATAAACAATTGTCTGTAATAATGCGATAGATGATGCGATAGCTGAAACTACTCCCGATAGTTTTACCAGATCCGACATTGTAGGTGATGGAAATTGCCTTTTCCGTGCAGTTAGCTTACACTTATATGGCCACCAAAACCATCATGAAAGACTCCGAGAGGCTGTTCTAAGATATATACAACAAAACTGGTCGGAACTTAACACATTTTCATTAATTGGGGACGACGATATGAAAGACTTCAATAACTACTATAACTATATGAGGAAAAATGGCACCTATGGAACGAGCCTAGAGATACTTGCCCTCTCGGAAACCCAGAATAGCAACTTTCATATCCTCTCAAAACAACGAAGAACAAGAGATACAAAAATAACTTTTAGGGACAAGCCAACAATAATAAGCACAAGAAAACACACCGAAACTATTTACCTTCTACTAATAGGCAACCCAATGTCGGGACACTTTGAGCTTCTGACACCACAAAACACTAAAAACATCCCAAACAACAGTAGACCAATAAAAGAAGCATCGGGCGAGCGACGTAACGGTTGAGGACGTCGCGGGAAATGGCAGCTCGACCAAAACGATGAAGACCGGGCAACTGACAATGGACCTGCCAAAAGTGTTGTGACGGCGAGTAAGCCGACACCCACCAAGGCGGGAAAATCAAGGCAAAGCATGAGTTATACTACAGGAACAAACGAACACACCATGCGTTGCTTTGATAAAAGCACAAGTCCTGACAAAGAAACCACTGAGAAGGGAATCACTCGCCGCCTAGACCCACCACCATCAATCCCAAACGCAACCGACGAAGTATTTAATCAAAAACTCCCGCAACGACAAAGAAATCCCAACATCACAAAACCAAAATTCAAACGGCAAATAAGAATAGAAAACAAAATCAACAACATCAGGAGATATCTAGGACACCTTACCCAGTTTATCAGCGGGAACGTGTCCAAACGAGTCACACAGAGTATAAACAAGATCAAGTCCGGGTCTCCCAACAGAACACTGCCAGAAATCCTGGATACTCTAAAACAAAAATTATCCGTATATGCCGCAAGACTCCGTAGATACAAAGAACCAAACGAGAGGAAAGATACCAACAACCTCTTCCGAAGAAGCCAAACACAGTTTTACCGGAAAACTATGCACAGCAAACAGACAGCAGTGACCGAACCACCAAAACAAACAAGAACTCACAGGTCATTGGAAAAGTATCTGGTCAGAACCCAAACTACCCAATAATAACACCCCCTGGATCAAAGCAAAAGAAGGCAAAGATAAACATGTGACAGAACAGGAAAATTCCACATTAACTACTGTGGGACCCAAGAGTATGATGAGGCGCCTGGATCCAAGAAGTTCCGGAGGTAGAATGGCCCCCCGTTCTGATCTCCGGGTAGATTTTTGCAACATACGAGGTATAAACTCGAACATAAATTCAGTGCATCAACACCTGCAATCAAATAAACCTCATGTACTCGCTCTATGTGAAACCAAGGTCAGTCCATCGACCAGCACGGTCAACTATCTTTATCCTGGGTACGACTTCTATTCCCGATTTAGGCGTAACTTTGGAATCTGTCTTTTTGTCAGAAGCGACCTCTCTTGTCAACGAGAAGAAGCTCTGGAGCCCCCAAACTTTGATGTTATGTGGTTAAAAATAACGACTCAACAAACCACAAGGTTCATCTGTATCCTGTATCGACCACCAAGTGATACCAATTTTCAAACACTTTTCGCTTCTCTTGCAGACACCATCGATCATTTACAAAGTAACTATCCAAGTGCCGAAATTGCCATCCTGGGCGACTTTAATGTCCACAATATCAACTGGCTTAAATATTCAAATACTACAGACGAACAAGGTCATGAAGCTGAATCATTCTCAATCAGTTATGGCTTAACTCAGCTTATCGACGAACCAACACGGATCCCTGATCGAGACGGGGAGTTCGCCAGTCTTCTTGATCTGTTTTTAACCACCAATCCGGAGATTTACACGATCACCGTAAATCCGCCGTTAGGTTCTTCCGACCATAAACTGCTTTCGACATCGAGTATCCTGCCAATCAGTAACAGAGAGGCGCCTAGGCCGCGCAAGATTTGGCACTACAAATCTGCTAAATGGGAAGATCTTATGGAATACTTTCGAACTTTCCCTTGGATGGACGTTTGTTTTCGATCCGATAACCCATCTGACTGCGCCAGGGAGGTCTCCGATGTTATTTTGGCTGGTATGGAAGCTTACATCCCTTTTTCGAAAACATGCTCCTCCAACGGCAAGCCTTGGTTCGACCGAAAATGCAAAGAAGCTGTTGCTTCTAAACATATTGCCTATCGACAATGGCGTGAAAATCCTAACACCGTAAATCGTAACATCTTTGTTCATGCCCGGAACAGATGCAAGGGAATTATCGACGAAACCAAGGAGGCACACAATCAACGAATTAGAAACAAACTTCTCGCTTGTCCCAACAATTCCAGGTCCTTTTGGGCAGTCGCTAAAGCAGTTAGTCAAAATTTTACCAAATCCACCATACCACCACTCACACGGCCAGATAATTCCATTGCAACCACACCTGTTGAGAGAGCGAACTTGTTGGCTGAATTCTTTGCTTCGCATTCTACTGTCGATTTCCAAGGAAAAACACCACCTACTATTCCCATATTGCAGTCAAGGATGCCCGATGTTGTCTTCGGGCAGCGCGTCGTGGAGCGTATTTTAATGAAGCTAGACACCAAGAAGGCTTCTGGCGCTGACGGAATACCTGCCATAGTTCTCAAAAACTGTACAAGGGAACTAACACCAGTTTTCTGTAGACTTTTTAACCTATCCTACAGAAAGGGAATATTTCCGTCCTGCTGGAAATGTGCCACGGTTCAGCGGATACCAAAAAAAGGTAAGAAGACCTTGCCAAATAACTACCGACCAGTTGCACTGCTTTCAATAATATCGAAAGTCATGGAAAAGGTTATCAATGAGCATCTTCTAAAATATCTTGAACGATTCAATATTATTAGCGATCACCAATATGGTTTTCGTAAACATAGATCAACAGGAGATCTTCTGACTTATGTAACACATGTTTGGAACAACGCAATTGAACACTTTGGAGAATCTCGAGCGGTTGCTCTTGACATATCCAAGGCATTCGACCGTGTATGGCACGATGGACTGTTGGCTAAGTTACGCTCTTATGGTATGTCTGAAAGGTTCTGTTTGTGGCTCTCATGTTTCCTCAGAGAGCGTTCTTTACGAGTGGCGGTCGACGGATTTCTTTCTACCACCCTCACTATCAACGCCGGTGTGCCCCAGGGCTCCATACTGTCTCCTACTCTCTTTCTCATTTACATTAACGATCTGCTGGAAAAGACGGGGAATCCAATCTATAGCTTCGCAGATGACAGTACGCTTGTCTCTTCATTCACCTTGAACGCTCGGACATCGGCTGCTCAGGCGAATATCCGCAGACAGCAGGAGGTCGCTCAACTTGACAAAGACCTGGAAGAAATTCTATCTTGGGGTGACAGTAACCAAGTGGAATTTAACGCTACAAAAAACCCAAGCGGCAGTTTTTTTCTAAAAAAGTTAACGTTGCTGAACCCGACATAGTTATGTCGGGGCACTCCATTCCCCTAGCATCGTCGCTCAATTTGTTGGGCGTTAGTTTGGGAGCAAATATGTCTTGGCATAAACATGTTGCAGGCATAGCAAGGAGAGCTTCTCAAAAGTTGGGAATATTATTTAGAACCAGAAAGCTTTACACCCCACAGCAACTGTTAATTCTTTACAAAGCCCAAATTCGACCAACTATGGAATACTGCTCCCACGTTTGGGGCTCCGCTCCCAAACATACACTGCATTTGTTGGATTCTGTTCAGAGAAGAGCGGTCCGTCTGATTGGGGACCCGGAATTGACCGGCGGCCTTGATTCGCTGGAACATCGAAGAACGGTTGGCGACTTGAGTCTGTTCTACAAGTATTTTCATGGAAAGTGTTCGAAGGATGTAGCCCGCTTAATTCCTCCCAAAGCGGTGCATGTTAGAAATACACGTCGCGCTGGTGCTTCGCATCCGTATGAGGTTCAGCTTGTTACTCCGCGTACAACGCTTTTCAAGCAATCTTTTATATGGAGAACGTCATCCCTTTGGAATAATTTGCCCAGCGCTGTGTTTCCCACCGAGTACAATTTACAGCGATTCAAGAACAACGTGAATCGCTTTTTCCGCACTCGTGCCGCTCCTGGAGCGCTTTAGGGACTTCCCTGCAGCACGTGTGCTAGACCCATAAAAAAAAAAAAAAAAAAAGATTTTCTTTAAAAGTAAGCTTATAAATTGTTCCCTTTTTCAAAGTAATACGTTTTTGTGGTAGACTGTTTTATTTTTGACCCCGAAAAATTAGAAAAATGAATCGAACAAGGAATTTAACTGAACACGAGGTAGTGCGAGCCTCGGTTTTATTGGACGAGGGATATTGTCAGAGTTGTTGCCAATTTGTTAGGCAAACATCGTTCCACAATAAGTCGTATGGTAAGACGCTTGAATGAAGTAGGAACTTATTCTAGAAGGCTAGGGCAAGGGCGAAAACGATGCACTAGCTACCTAGATGAACTTTTATAAGACAATATGCTTTAAGAAACAGGACTGTCACTAGTTCTATAATAAGAAACGAACTCGAAGCTGTTCGCAATGTCACAATTTCTTCTAAAACAGTTAAAAGGCGGTTAAATGAAGTTGGATTAAACAGTAGAAGACCAGCCACTGCGCCCTTGCTTACTAGAGAGAACAGAGTTGCCAGGTTACGTTTTGCTCGAAATCACGAAAACTGGTCTGTGGATGATTGGAAACAAGTTTTCTTCACAGATGAAACTAGGGTTAGTCTAAAACATCCAGATGGTCGTGAGCGAGTATGGCGAAGACCAGGAGAGAGGTTTGCTCCTTGCAATATCTCTGCAAGGATTCCATTCGGCGGTGGCT
The DNA here is from genome assembly GCA_019049505.1 of Pachyrhynchus sulphureomaculatus. Taxonomy (NCBI): domain Eukaryota; kingdom Metazoa; phylum Arthropoda; class Insecta; order Coleoptera; family Curculionidae; genus Pachyrhynchus; species Pachyrhynchus sulphureomaculatus. The sequence goes on from CM032447.1 coordinate 203,759,350, forward strand.
CTGTTATGTTCTGGGGTGGCATCTGCTTTGATGCTCGCACTGAGTTAGTTCCTGTCCGTACGAGATCCATGAATGCTGACTACTATCTTGAGAATATTGTAATAGAACATATGATGCCTTTCGGTCATTTTGTGGGGCCCAATTTCCTGTTTATGCAAGACAACGCTCGACCTCACGTGGCTAGGGAGGTACTCAATTATCTTAATCAAGTTGATATACCGATTTTGCAATGGCCACCAAAAAGCCCGAATCTGAATCCGATAGAATATGTATGGGATCACCTTAAGAAAAAATGTGAAACGTCATATACCTGCACCTAGAAACCTGAGGGAACTTGAAAATGCAGTTATCACAGAATGGGAGCAAATTCTTCAAGATTTTATCCAAAATTTAATTAGAAGCATGCCTAGGCGCATAAACGCTGTCATCCGAAGTAGAGGAGGCAACACACGCTACTAGTGTCCCAGTTACACCATTAATTTTGCTACTAGTGTCCCAGTTTATTTTTTTTATTATTACATAACTTCAACGATTTTGTTATTAGGTCTTAAGAATAATTTTAATTCGAATCTTATAGAGAAATTTGGTAGCTAATTCACTTTTAAAGTATCCAAATAAGTTTTTTCCAACTTTTAGTGTAACCAATGTTCATAACAAATTATTAAAATTAATTCATTACAGAGATTTGTATGATTTAATATATTGTTGCGTTAATTTTGTCCAGGAGTGTATATATATATATATATATATATATATATATATATATATATATATATATATATATATATATATATATATATATATTATCAATCATTCAAGTAGTATAGCTGGTTGGCTCCTGGGACAGTTCGATAGTATCTAGTCCAAAGGCTGTTACCTGAGAAACCCACCTGCCGAAAAAGTATCTCCTTACCTGCCCAAGAAGTGATGGGCAATAACGTCAAAGACCAATAGTTATTGTCAAAAAAGCCTTAATTCACCTGTGTATGCCGTATATGTTGGATGACTCCTCTCAGGGTCTGGTTTAGTCCGTTGTTGTAGCCGAAGAAATGTGTCGGCAATAACCAGAAGAGATACTATACTTTTATAGAAAATTGAAAAAAAAAAGAAGTTTAAACTTTTAAATATTATGATGTGCCATAAGAACACAAAAATTATTTTATATACAGAGAGTTATAAAAATCAAATAGTGTCTACATTTTTGTGATAATGATAGAAAAATCCTTTGGAATATTCTAACTAAAAAACGTAAACTGACAGAAAACGCCTGTATATTATTAAACATCTGTGTAACTTCCTCTTCTGTTATCATCGTGTTATGTAAAAAATTAAATTAAAAAAAAAACAATAAAACCTAAAAATCAGGCGTAACTTTTGTTTCGAAACATTTATTGTTAAGAATGACATTATTTTTAACTGAAAAATTTAAATAGTATGACTAAAAATCAAATTAGTATATGACATTTTCCGGTACTTTCTAATTAATATTAAAATAAAAGTAAATGAAAAGATCATCATTCTAATTTTTATTAAGTGAACTGAATATAATATTACATGTTTATTACGAGTATGTGGATATACTTTAACTTTTACGATTTATTTTGTGAATTTTAGTAAATATCTAAATACGATTCTTAAACAATAGAAGTTTCATTAATTTTGACAGTTATGGAAGACACACTACCTTTAAGAGATTATTTTTCGTCCTTTCGTGTCAAAAGTTAAGAGCAAGGTGAATTTTAAATAAAATCCAGTTCCTTGTGTGTTGCGAATTATTTGAGGAACACTGTATATAAAAAAATCTATTTGGATACAATTAAAAAAAGATGCATCTTAGTCTAGAATCCATTAGGGGTATTATAAAACATTTTTTTTAGGAAAACTGCATTATCCACTTTATAGTAAACAGCTTATTTTTTAAAGCAGTTCCATTAAAACTCATATACTCTGCTTTCATATTTTACTAGCAAGTAAAAGCATGCATCGTCGGAATTAAAAAACTGAAAATATAAAAGGTGCTTTATTGAAGGAAGGTTTTTAAAAGCGCAGAAAAATATTTGTAGTTTTAAATATACAGGTAAAAAAACCTTTGAAATGAACGTAAACATCTAAAGGCGTATTACTGTTTTTTAAATCGAAATGGAAAATATCTAAGTAAAAGCGTTCTTAACTTAAAATAATAGCTCATTTCAATCCATCAGGATGCTAACTCATCTCAGAAAAAATAGCATTTGAAATGTTTTAGAAAATTAATCATTGTTTGTTTTGTGCCAGCTTCATTTTGCTAAAAGTTACCTATGCGAAACAGCAGCCCATACGTCGTCCAGCTACATAAACGCTGCTAAATATGCTTTTCTTTTATCATTTGGGCACCATCTCTTTCATATTTGAAAACTGGGCTTGTATAGCGTATAAATAAGTCCAATACTGAATTAAACAGAAGTGACCTCCTAGGTAATAAAACAAAGAACCAGATAAAATAAGACATAATATCCAAACCCGTAATTTAGTGAGTTTTAATATATGTATGAGGAGACGTAATACATGTAATTAAACTACCATCTAAAAAGATAAGTCTGGAATTAAAAAAAAAAAAAAAATGAGGAGACGTAATACATGTAATTAAACTACCATCTAAAAAGATAAGTCTGGAATTAAAAAAACGCTTAAGTTTGCTTAGTGAAAGTTACTCACGTGAACGTCCTACAACCTTTATTTATTGCTTTTGTTATCTAGCTTATGATCCTATTATAAGAAAACTACATGATCCGTACCAAGGCAGAATAACAATTATTGAATTAGAAAAAAATTAACGTTACTATTGGCATAAATTAGAAAGTTTTCAGATGAATAATTTTTTATTTTACTGGTACTTTTTATCTTTCTCATCACAGCGTTGGCAAAATAGCTGTTCTGAACTCAACATTTCTTTTACATTATTATATTTTCCCAAACATATATATATATATATATATATATATATATATATATATATATATATATATATATATATATATATATATATATATATATATATATATATATATATTTATATATATATATATATATATATATATATATATATATATATATATATATATATACCGGGTGAAACAATCAACATGTAACACCGTGTAATTTTTTTTATTTTGAATGTTACATATTTGCATTTTTAGATACCAGAATGGGATATTATTAGGCTTTTTTATCAGTTAAGAAATATTTTTAACTACTTTCGGTTGGACCGGATGTGACTGCAACTTTATACCTGTATATTTTTTTATCAATTTCAATTCGCTTTGAAATTCTCTTTACAACGATGTATCACAAGTTGACATTTGTTTAACAGGTGACCGGCAAAAATTGATTTAAACTCTTAGACTTAGGCCGCCATGGCAGCTATACTAACAATTGTTTTTGTTCGTTTTATCTCACTTTGGAAAGAATTTAAGACTATACATTTATCGTGCCATTTTCGCGAATCTAAGTGGCTCCTACAAAATGTTATGCTTTACATTCAGTTACAGAATTTTCTCTTTAAATAATGATCAATATCACCGAAATTAAGATAAGAACACATACTTTTTACACATTATTACACATTATAGGTTTTTTGCCACGATAACTTTTTTAGAAAAAAAAATGCCACCTACGTTTTTGTAGAGTTAAATTCTACTTGATTGCTGTCACCCCAAGACATAATTTCTTCCAGGTCTTTGTTTGGTTGAACGAGTAAAAATTATTCTAAAGTTAATCTCACGTAGAGGCAGCGAAGAAATCATGTGGTTTGTTGAGTCGTTATTTTTAACCCCATAACATCAATATTCCGGGGTTTTAAGAGCTTCCTCTCGTTCTCAAAAGAGATAGCTTCTGGGAACAAGACAGATTCTAAAGTTACGTCTAAACCGGGAATAGAAGTCATACCCAGGATAGAGAAAGTTGACTGTTCTGGTCGATGAACTGACCTTGGTTTCACAAAAAGAGAGTACATAAGGCTTATTTAATTGCAAGTGTACATTAGTCTGTCAAGTCATTCAATAAGTTCAAATATCTTAGGAAATGAAATATATAAAATAAGTTGTAATCATTGGGATATAAGATAAGTTGTATGTTGGTAAAACTAGATAGTCGATTCAAACAACATTTAAAAATCATACAGCCCATTTACAATAAAATATATCAGAAAAATCAATTATTTCTGTACATATTCTGAAACAGTAGCAACATTAGGTAATTTAAGATTATTTACAAATATACCTCATAGGAAATTATTAAACGATTGCGAAAATACTGAAATTATAAAATGTAAAAATAATATAAATAAGGACCAACACTGGTCAACACTAGTCATGCCATACGAACTTTGATAGCTAATACTGTTTTAGCTAACTACCCGCATTATTCAACTGCAGTTGTTTTCTTTCAATTAGCCTTAGTTTTCTTCTGATACGGTAATACTTATAACTTGTACTACGGCAATAAAAGCAAAGGAACGTTCGCGAAGAAATAGTCATAAAATTATTTGTCGGTGATTTCATCAAAATATTGTGATTTATTAACTGCGTTAACATGTCGAGAAAGTGTAGTAACGATCCTAACTCTTTTTGTTATGTTTGTGGTGAACTAACTTTCAAAAAACAAAGCCGAAATTTCACAAAACTAGTCTTGGAGAGTTATCACGGTATTTTGGTTTCGCTGTGGCCCATCGAGAGAAATCCTGGGCCCCTCATATTTGTTGCATAACGTGTGTGAAGAATTTAACCGATTGGAGGAAAGGGTCCCGTCATATGCCGCTTGCTGTACCCACGATTTGGACCGAACCAAGAGATCACATTTCGGACTGTTATTTTTGTCTTACTGACGTAAATGGTATAACTGTCAAGAAAAAACACACAGTTATTTACCTTCATTTACCTTCAGCCATAAGACCAGTCCCTCATAGTGAAAATTTGCCTATACCAGTTGCATCTGCGCCCGTTGAGATTGCCGATACACAATCCTCCACTTCAAGCCAATGTGTCGATGAGAACGATGACTCTGAGTTTGAAGAAATTCTAACCAAGCCACACTTGACAACTCAAGGAGACCTAAACGATTTGGTTCGCGATTTAAATTTGTCAAAAAAAGCAGTCAGAACTATTAGGATATCGATTAAAAGGATGGAATTTGCTACATCATGAAACTAAAATCAACTATTTTCTAAATCGCGATCAACACTTCAGATCATACTTTTCTCAAGACGGGGACTTGATGTATTGTAATGATATAAATGGGATTATGAAGAATTTGGAAATCGATTTTGGTCCCTCCCAGTGGCGTTTATTCATTAACTCTTCTAAAACAAGTCTAAAAGCAGTGTTACTGCATAACAGAAATATACTTCCTTCTGTACCTCTGGCCCATGCTGCTAATATCAAAGAAAATTATGAAAACATGAAGTTATTACTTGGAAAAAATCAAGTACAGTACATATTCTTTCAAAATCTATGGCGGTTTAAAAGTTGTTGCCCTATTACTCGGACTTCAGCTGGGTTATACTAAATTCTGCTGCTTTTTATGTGAATAGGACAGTCGAGACAGAACAAACCACTATCATAAAAAAATATGGCGTACGCGTGCATCCTTAATTCCTGGACAAAAAAATGTGAAATATTTACCCCTTGTAGAGCCATCTGAACTACTTCTTCCACCATTGCATATCAAATTAGGCCCTCTCAAAAATTTTGTAAAGGCAATGGATCGCAATGGGAGTGGATTTTTGTATCTAAAAGCAAAATTTCCCAAAATAAGTGATGCAAAGATAAAAGAGGGTATTTTCGTAGGACCTCAAATCAGGGAGTTAATAAAGGATCCGGTATTCGAAGAAAAATTGAACGATTTAGAAAAACCAGCATGAAAATCTTTTAAGAATTTTTTGGGTAGCCATAAGAGTAAGAGCTACAGAGAGTTGGTTGGTGTTGGCTTATCAAGCATTGGGTTGCAACATGTCATTCAAGAGTCATTTTTTAGACTCACACCTGGATTTTTTTCCTCAGAATTTGGGGGCTATGAGCGATGAGCACGGAGAAAGGTTCCATCAGGACATTTCTAAGATGGAAAAACGTTACCAGGGCAAATGAAACCCAAATATGTTGACAGATTACTGCTGAACAATCAAAAGGGACCAACCAGGATCTAAATTTGCTAGAAAATCTTAGATCGTAACTTCATAATAAAACTATTTTACATTTTTGGTTTAGGAGGTCATTGTTTTTTGAAATATTTTAAATAACTTAAGAGAATAAAATTCTTGGCTAACAGATTTTTTTTTAATGTTTGTTTTTACTTTCAACCACCTATTAAAGTAAAAAATATCATAAAAGTCCATGTGGCACGACAAAGTTACAATTTTGTTTACCAGTGAGATCTATTCCTTACAGTCTATAGTGGTTAGCACCTAGAGACATCTATATCGTTCACTCGCAATATCTGGGCAAACACATGCAAGAAACGCATTTGGCGGCCCTTCAAAGGAACTAACAACTGACGTTCTTGGTTTACCAAGGGCTCAGGCCAAATAGTGATGGAACTAACCTCAGACCACTGTTAGCTAAGGAAAAAATTCCCTAAAATTGGTATGTACGATAGTCCCACGACGTAGAGACTATGTAGTGAAATGAAAGAAACCTCTATGCACGTCCTATCTGAATGTGCGACTTTAACTCGGAACATACATCATAATATAAATAGTCTAATTTCTAATTTTAGGGTTAGCCAACCATCGCTCCTGGTGATGCTAATATAGTTAGCAAGACACTGTTGTAATAAAAAATTCGATAAAAAGAACAGAACTTTTTGATTTTAATAAAAACGTTATCACTTTCTCTGCTGTCCTAAACAAACAAACAAGAATTATTCTTATATATTGAAACTTTTCAGTTAAAAGTTTTGAACTTTTAACTTAACAGTTTTAACAAATTATAATGAATTTTGTCCATTTGACTTAGACGTTATTGTGCTCAGTTTACTTTTAGTGCAGTAAAAAAAGATCAAAATAATGATGAGGTAGGCATAGTTTCGATACAGCAATATTATGATTTTATCCTCTCTGGGGCATCATCTGGAGTATTGTCCTGAATTTTGGATCCCGAAAAAATTGTGCTCTTTTTTATAAACAATTGAAGTTTTCAAAACGCTTTTTTTTAGCTCAAAATGTGAATAATTCCGGTTATATAAGTCGAATCGAGACAAAAAAAAAACGACCTTTTCGTAATAAAATTTCCAACAAATCCTCGTTAGTTTTAAGTCGCTCAAGTGCGTACATAACCTACAAAATTGAAAGAAAAAGGTAAAAAAACTTTTTTTTTTTGTCATTTTATTGTACAAGTCTACTATGTGAACCGATCGGCTTGAAACTTTCAGAAAATATGCCTTTTATTAGAGCAAAAAATCTTGAAATTTTGGTATAAAAATATTGAACCCAGTGGGCACAAATTTGAATTGCCCGCCATTTTATGTCGTTTGGTCCATAATGGATCTTTTTTTAAAAAACTTAGGTCTCGATGCCAGTTTTCCGATTCCATTAAAAAAAAAATTTTTGGAGTCATTTTAACTCTTTTTTTATTAATCAAATAATAACAATTGCGTTTCTTCGGTCATTTTGAAAAAAAATTGTTAACAAAAATGGATTTTTATATATTTTTTTAAATAAGGTCTCGATTCTCTACCAGATGTGTTAAAAATGTTTCAATCTTTTTTTTTAAAATGACAGAAAATACGCATTTATTGTTATTTGATTAATAAACAAATGTAAAAAAAAAACGTTAAAATAACTCCAAAAATTTGTTTTTAATGGCGTCGGAAAGCTGACGTCAAGACTTAAATTTTGAAAAAAAAAGATCCATTTTGGACCAAATGGCATAAAACGGCAGGCAATTTAAATTTTAAATAACAAATTCAATTGTGCCCACTGGGTCCAATATTTTTGTACCAAAATCTCAGGGTATATTGGCTATAACAAAATGAATATTTTCTTACAGTTTTCAAGCCGATCGGTTCACTTAATCGACCTGTACAATAAAATGAAAAAAAAAATACAGTTTTTTGCCGGTTTTTCAATTTTGTAGGTTATGTACGCACTTGAGCGACTTAAAGTAATGAGGTTTTTTTTGGAAATTTTATTACGAAGAGTTTTTTTTTTTTCGTCTCGATCCGACTTATATAACCAGAGGTCCAAAACTCAGCACAATACTCCTGGTAATACCCCAGAGAGGAGAAAATCATAACATTGCTGTATATAGACTGTGCAATATCAAATGCTTTTTTTACTGCACTATTTAGCATTGGTATAATAACGGCAAAACCATTGAAAAATCACTATAGAAACTTTTATCAATTAATAATAGAGATTTAATTTTTTTTATTTTGTCACAATTCGTAAACAGCGAAAATTATGAACTTAAAATTTGTTTAGCTTTATGTTAGAATACAACAGGTTAAATTCTAATATATTTAAAAAATGATTTATAAAGCCCTTTATCCGGAAAAAGATTACAAGGGTGCTTTATGCTTTTTTATTTTAGCAGTCGTCGTTTGAAAAGAAAGTGAGTGTACTATAGGGAATAAAGAACCTCAAAAAAGTAAAAGCCGGAGTTTGTGAAAAATTGCCCCAGATACAATTTGCATGAAGAAATATATAATCAGAAAGAACAGTTCAGCAATTTTGTAAAATACATTATAAATATGCTTTTGTTATATAAGGACTTTGCCAAAAAATAGGGGAAGAGAGTTCAGTTTAGTAAAGTGTCAAAATTTAATATTCAATAAATCTCTTTAAATCAACAGTTTTATAATTAAAAAGTTATTCCGGAACAAAGTTTTAAGACTAATAATATATTTATTTACGAGTATTTGTCAAATTAGAAGGATATACGGACAGTTTGTGATTATTTCAATTCCTTAAAAACTTAGAAATTCTGTATTAAAAAAAATCACATTAGTAATATTCGGTGCTGAAGATTGTAGGTAATACATTTAAATATTCACAGCAGCCAATAACTGAAATTCCTTAAAAATATTAATTTTTTTGTCTGTATTGATATAGCCTTAAATAAATAATCACATATTAAGTACATATGGTAGTTTTAGAGGGTCCAGATATTTAAAATAAATGAAAATAAAACACTAAATTTTTAATAAAATTTGCAATTTTATTGATTTTTATATTTGACACGTGTTGCATTAAAACATTAGCTTTATAAAAAGTAGGAGTATGGAATGAAATAAACATTTTTCGGTGGTTTTATAAGCAAATATTTACAGGTAGGTTGTAACTAAAGGATAACAACAAAACTTCATAATTATACAAATTATCTATTCATTAAATTAATTCAACAACAGGGAATTTCCGGGGTCCAGTTGGTCGTTTAACAGTGTGTTTGTATTCTTTCTTTTATTAATTTCGAGGCTCTCAAATAAATTATGCGATTTGTTCTGAACATGTAAACTATGGGAATTATTATCAAATATATGATTCTCTTCTATTAAATGTTTGGCATAAGAAGAATCAGTTTTACTTTTTAAAAAACTTTTATTATGCTCTGAATTTCTTTGTTCGAATGTTCTTCCTGTTTGTCCTATATACAGTTTATTACAAGAACCACAATTAAGTTGGTAAACATGAGACTTATGACTTTTCAAGGTTTTATCTTTATTGTTCTTGATATGTTTGTTTAAGTTATTATTTATACTGTATGTGATTGTTACGTCCTATTTTCTTAGGTATTTAGCGATTTTTTCAGTTTTTGGGCCTATATAGGTTAATATTACGTAATTATTATTAGCAGTTTTTGTTTTTGGATATAGTAGAATAATTGTTTGTTTGTAAGTGTTTTTTTCGTGAAATTTTGTCTATAGATTTTACATTAAGTCCGTTGTTTTTGGCTATTTGTTTAGTAAGATTAAGTTCATTTTTAAAATACTCATCTGTCATTGTTATGTCAACTGAGATATGTATAAAGGAATTGTATGCCTATAGTTTTTTTTTTTGTATCGATGTAATTAACTGTTATGTATCGGAGTGTCCGTATGTGTCGGTTTGTGGTATATGGAGAAGTCATGCTTACTGTCAATCTGTTTTATGGTTAAGTCCAAAAATTTAATTGATTTATCAACGTCTGCCTCTATTGTATATTTCAGCTAGAATTGGACTCAGGGGATTACCCATTGTTAAATTCTCCGACGATGAATAAATCTTATTATCCAACTGGAAATAATTTTGTTTTAAACAAACAGATAGTAAAGTTATTATTTCGTTTTTGACTACGTTGTTAACTTTGTTGTTATTTAGTAAGTTTTCAACAAAATCTATCGTATATTATTCTTCTACTTATTTTTACTCATATAGTGTGTCATATAAATAGGCAAATGCCTGTTTTATCCCCATTGCTTCCGTTGTGACCGTCCAGCATTCTTTCCACCTTTTTGGAGGTCTGCCCCTAGTTCTTCTACCGCAAGATTTATTGAGTCCAACTGATTTACGTATTTATTCCATTGTTTTCTTCTGGCTCTGGTCCATTTGGATATTTCTTGGATCTTATTTATTACTTGTAGATCTTTGCTAAGGATTCTGTCATGGATAGTCTTTAATCGCCTTTATTTCTGTTGTACTCATCATTCGTGCTGTTTTACATGCGTCAGCTCTTGTTTCTACAGCATATGTGAGGATCGGTTTCACTGTTGTCTTGTATATCCTTGTTTTTGCTTTCCATTCTGAGGTATTTATTCTTTCAGACTATATCGCTCAAGTAACTTGTGATTAGTGATGCCTTCATAGATTGTTGTTTTACTTCGCTGTTTACGTTTCCGTAGCTTAGTATCATTATTTCCCTGTATTTAAAATTGTTAACCTCTTCAATAATACTTCCTTAGGTCTCCAGTTTGCATCTTAGTATTTCTTGTAAAGCTTCCTTCCATTTTGTCTTGGTTGTGTTAATAATCATATTTAGTTTTTTTGCTTCCAAATTGAAGCGTGAAAGATTTTCTGAAGGTTGTTGGCAGTGTGGGAGATGAGGACAGTGTCATCAGCGTAGCCAATTATGTGCAAGTGTGTGTTGCCCATTTTGTATGCTCTAGTTTTTACAAGATTCTCTACCATTCCATCCATAACGAGATTGACGATAAAGGGAAAGTGAAAGGCCTTCTCTTATTTCGGCGTTTATTTTTACTTCCTTGCTCAATAGATATCCCAATTCTATATTTGTTTTGCTTTCTGTATCATGTATGATTTTTATTAGTTTCTGGTTTGTCTGCTTTTCTTGTAATATTTTTATAATATCTGTTAATTGTACTCTATCAAAGGCTTGAGCCATGTCGTTTTATGCAAATTTGTTTAACCCTTTAGATTTTTAAAGTCAAAAAGTATAATTATTGAAACTAACTACATATGGTAATTAGTTCACTAATCGACACAAGCGATCTGTTTTTTAAAATAGTGACACATGAAAACTAGAATAACTAGAAATAACCTATCTGTGACTATTTTAATTTTACCTAATTAAAAAAAAAAAACAACTTGAAGGGAAAGGTTATGAGACTTTGAATTTAGAAAGAAAAAAAGTCAGATGGAAAAGAAAAAATGTTCTCCAAATTTCTTTTCAAAATCTAATATGTATAAGATGTAAAAATGATCCTGGAATTTCCAGAAACCTAACAAATTATTTTCAATATATGAGAAAATATATCATTTTCAAAAAATTTCTTTCGTGAAAAACCAATTTGACTTTAGAATTCCCTTCTGTTTGATAAAACTTAATCTAACATATTGTATTAGTTGAACTAAGATTAGGAGTTGCAAAACTTTAATCCGTTTTATGTCCGTCAAAAATGAATCGTACAATGAAATGTTTCAAATTATTTTAGGGGAGTTAGCAGTATTATTTCAGCACGTACTCTCTCTTGTGATCCTTGTTTTTTGGAAACTTTTAGTCTTAGAAATATATTTTCCTTTTCAAATTTAATTAATAAAAATTAATTGGAATTATCGATATTCTAAATTAATAAAAAACTGTTTAAAGGCGTAAATAAATATTGTCAAATTCTCTAAAAGGGCCTGAAGCTTAAATTCTAGCTAGTTATCATAAATTTAAAACTTCTAATTCTCTCACGGACTTTTATTTTTGGCACCGCTGGTGTCTGTATACGCTATTTTTATATTTTAAGTCTTTTTTTGGGGGGAGGGGGAGTTCAGAGGCCTAACATATTAGAGTTCCCAATAATATGAAATTGGCGAATATTAAAATTCTATTTTGTCTACCATTGCTATTATGTGAAGAGTATCGAAAACAGCTTTGCAATATACGCAAAAATAAGTAGATTATATATAATCCAAGAACATAACAGTGATAGTATTTTGTGAAGCAAGTAACCATAAAGAACGAAATATGTATTTTTATTGTGAACCAAGTGTTTTTTGTAAGTAAAAACTTAGAGTTCCTAAGAAGTCCGCTTCAAGACGAGAACATAAGGAAAATATATTTTACCTACGTTACATAAAATTTGTTTCCTCATTTTTACTGCTATGTTCCTTCTGATGCAAATCATTATTTAACTTTCGTAATTAACATATTTATAACATTAGAAAATTGTAAATGTAAAATATTACAATATTAAAATTGTAAATGTAAAATATTACAATATTAAAATTGTAAATGGAAAATATTACAACATTAAAAAAATTGCAAATGTCGCCAAAGAAATGGTTTTATAACATTTAAAATAAATATCGAGAGTTATAACAAGTAAAGAAATTAACAGTTTCTGGAATTCTAGATAAAAAAAAAAAAAACAAGAATTTTCTGTTTTTGTACTATAATATTTTAAATTAATTTAAATCTCTAATTCCCAAATTAGACCAGTCTAACATCTTTGACTATTAAGTAGCTTTACGCTATTACTATTAATACATAGTTGATTACAGTTTACATATTGAATCGTAAGATATATGCAAGTCAGGGACCTAACTAACTTAACCTGGGTAAGGATTTTATATAAATATATTGAGAGAACTTAAGATATTTCATGAACATAAAATTTAAGCATAAACTTAAAATTAATTAAGGCTATCTTATGCTAATTTACTGGTGGCCTTAAGCATTCCTGAGTGTGAGGCTGTGGTGGTGTGTGGCTTTGTCTAGGAATTTGAGCTGAATGCTTATAAATTCCCCGATTGTGAGCATCTGGGGATCGCTATGACGCTGGGTGTTGCATATGAACCATGAGGCTTAAGCGATGATACGTAGGGCTTTATTTTGGATGGACTGGAGGATAGATCCGCGAGAATGTGACATTTGGCACCATGCTGGACTAGAGTAGATTACACCAATCTTAAAGTTAAACCTTTTTAGCGAATAAAGCAGTCAATTACCTATATTTCACAATTCTTATTGATATAATCAGATTTCGTAATTATGTTCACAATATTGATAAACATGATATCCAATGGAGTCAAATGTAGAACCTGATATACAACTGAATTAAATGTAAAAAATGACTAAAACATATTTTTAATCATTTTTATTATAGTCCGTACAGTGGATCTTTGCAGTCATGTGATCAACGCGACGTCAAGAATATTCATACGATTCAATTGGCTGTCAATTCAGTGTCGGCGGTTTGAGTTTTAAATGAGAATTTCAAAAGTCAAAATAGAATTTAAAATTTTTCATCCGGTTTGGTAATTAACGAAGACTACGGATATATTAAATGTATATGATGTGTAAAACACCCTAGTTCTTACTTGTGAAGGACATTTACCTCTCTGCATAAATACAACGTCTAATATCACCTATTTTTATTTTTGCTATTGGATTATTTCGTGAGTAAATTTACTTTATAAAAAGTTTACAATTGTTATCTGTTAGTTAATTGAAGTTTGTGTAATGTTTGTAATGAAATTACAATATACACTTAACACAGCTTTATCAAATTTACATATAAGGCATTACAAAAACTGTAAAAAGTCGCATAACTCTAACTAAATAAAATTTTAAAATAGAGAACTGAAATATAATACTTTCAAAAACAGAAAGATATTTCATGACGAGGGTATAAAGTATGAATAGGAGATATCAATTGCATAATCCAATTTTAATATGATTTATCAAATGAAACTAATAGATGGATTGATAAGTCTATATTTGTCCTGCAAAATTTACAAAGAATGTTGCCCAAGGGGCTTGGAACGTGTCAATAACTAATATTTAAATTATTAATTGAATAATGACACTAATCGTTGGAAGTAGATTCTTCACTCTCGCTTTCATCATTCCCAACACGAATAATGATTTCTGGAATCTCTTCAATTATTACCTCACGATCAAACCACTGTTGAATCAGGTTTTCTGTATGTTGTACGCTGGTATGCCATATCTCTGGTGTACATTTTTTAAGGCTCTACTCCACATCTGAAGTACTTGTTTATCTCCATATCCTTCTTCACCAATGTGCTTGGTATAAAATGTTTTTGCATTTGCCCAAATCAACTCGATTACATTAAATTGACAGTGATAAGGAGCTAATCTTAACACTTCATGCCCATGCTCTTGAAAAATTTTATCAATTTGATATTCCTTTGATTTTTTATGAGCTTTTGCTATATCTAACAATTCGGTCTTAAACATCTGTTTGTTATGAGATAAACTATTCTTCTGTAACCACTCGAGAATTTCTTCTTTTTTCCATTCTGAAGATGGCTGTTTATCTACTTCAACTGAATGGTATGAAGCATTATCCATTATAATTAAAGATTGTTCTTCTAAATTAGGAATCAACTGGTTTCTGACCTATTTCGTAAACATTTCACTATTCATTTCTCCATGATAATCAAGTGACTTTGACTTGCTAGCAAATAGTAAATTGACATTTTCCACAAAAAACTCCACTCTGTCCAGCATGTAAAACAATAAACCTTTTACCATCAAATCCCCCATGCTTACGAACACTTTTAATATTGTCATCCTGCCATGATTTCCTTTGACTGCCGTTTGAAAAAATCCATGTGTGCATTTTTGTTTTCCATATACTTTCTAAAAAAAGCTGCCCTCATTGAGCGAATTCTTGGTGTCTCCATTAATGCTCGCCTGTTGTCATCTTTCTTAAATTTGAAACTCAAATCCAGAAGTAATGTTCGAAGAGTTCCATAACTGACATTAATTATCTCTTTTTGTCGCAGTAACATATTTTTCCAAAAGTACAATATAATTTACTTTCGATTTCATTTAAACCGATAGATATTAATAGTTACTTACTTTGTGCATACATATCATATAATGTATTACAAACGTCCATTTTAGAAACTTTCACTCAGATCATGGCTCTTAAATTGTTTCCTTGGTCGTGATTTTCCAGGTGTTGAAAGCAATTCCTTTTTATCACTACGAATTTTGATGCTCGCCATAGTTCTCGTACTACTCTGTAAAGCAGCAGCGACTCTCTGGAACCAGAACATTGCAAACACATTAAAAAGATATACCTATGTGATTTATTTACCTCTTGTACGGCATTAAGGGATATAAGAGGACCCTTGTTATCTCTTTCCGATGTAAAATACACTATTAATTTCGCCACAAAATCTTTTGCTATTCAAACGTTTTCCAGACATTTTGGTGGATTCATATGAAGATTATTTGGTCAATATTCCACAAATACAGCTCTGAACAGAACTATTTATTAATTGGCAAGTATATTCCAAAATTCAATAATGGGATAGACACGATAGTGACCGTTTGCCGCAAAAATTAAGGAAGTGCCTACTGCATGGTCCAATATATGTTGAATAAAAATTGCTGCACTGTTCACGTTTTTTGTGGGAAATTCTTGTTATGTTTGATTTTATATTAAAACTTCCGTAACGCGGCTTTATTTATTTAAAAAAAGTTGTTATAAACACCCTCCCTGGATACCACAAATTTCCCACACAAAACGTGGACGGTGCAGCAATTTTTATTATGTCGACGTCCAATAAACCTTGCATTAGACACTTCCAAAAATTAAACATAAAGATGACGTAACCTCAATCCGTCAAAGAATTATCGTTTATTTTTATTGCCTATCAACTCGGCGGTATTGGCTTCTAAAACATGAAGCTATACCCAAATTCCAGGTTGTTCGCTGTCTTTCTTGCATATGTACAAATAACCGAGACAGATAATAGAGCGAATGTCGTAAATAACTTCAAGACTTACGTTTTTAAGTTTTTAAATATAACAAAAAAAGCCTCTGCTAAAAAACCTAATCCAAAGCCTCGGAATCGAACGGATATACGAAGATGAAAACAGCAAAGAAGAAGGACAACGATATGTGGTACATGGAACATACAAGGTCTCTCCAGGAAAATAAATGAAGTTATAAATGAATTAGAAAATCTTCGAGTCGAAATTGCAGTACTGACGGAAACAAAGAAGAAAGGAAAAGGCTCCGAAAGTTGGGGGCATTACGATCACTTTTATAGTGGAGTGCCCAAAGAAGATAGAGCAAAACAAGGCGTATCCATACTAATACACAGAAAACTGAGGAAATTCATAACCACCTGGGAACCGATTAGTGAAAGAATCATAAAGATGAATCTCAAAATACTAGGTAATAACACAACCTTACTGGGGGTATACGCTGTCAACGACGACGATCTGGCTAATAACAAGGATTCATTTTTTGAACAACTAAATGAGGAAATATGCAAAATTGGAACATCAAGAGAGATATTACTTTTGGGTGATCTAAATGCAAGAATAGGAAGGAAAGAACACGATAAAGTGGTAGGAAAATATGGCGAAGAAGTTATTAACGACAACGGAAGAAGAATTGTAGAGATATGTGAACAAAACAACCTTACAATATTAAACGGACACTACCAGCATAGGGATATTCATAAATATACGTGGAGACAAACAACAAAAGATTTAAAAAGTATTATCGACTATATGATAATACGTCAGAGATCTAGATTAAACTTCCTAGATGTAAGAGTCCAAAGAGGGGCTTCATGTGGCAGCGACCACTACCTCGTGAAAGGAAAGATAACCTCACGAACAACACGCGAAAGCAAACTGGAAGATACAAGTACACAACACACAACAAGTGAAACAACAATAAGATATAATACAGATAGCTTACAAAATGAAAGTATCAAAAATCTATACAAGAGTAGACTGGACCAAAAGATACAACGGACGGGATTTGTTAATATAGAAGAAGAATATAAGTATATAAAGGAATGCCTACACGCAGCCGCACTGGAAGCATTAGGGTACCAAGAGAAAAGGGAAAAACAGCAAAAACCATATTGGTGGGATGAAGAAATTAAATACGAAATTGAAGAAAAACGGAAAAGCTATCACAAATACTTGAGTTCAAAGAGCACAAACGACAAAGTAAAATACAAGGAATCCCAAGCTAGAGTACGCAAAATGATTAGTGACAAAAAGAACAACCAATGGGAAAAGACATGCTCAAGACTCAATACTTACATAGGAGGAAGAAAAAGCACAGAAAGCTGGAGACTTCTTAAAAATATGAGAACAGAACGGAAAAGAAAAATCTTCTCACCAATAACACCAGAAAAATGGAACCAATATTTTACAAATATGCTAACAGAAGATAGACCAGAGTTCAAAAGTACCCAACATGGAAACCCAAATATAGTTATACGAGGATCCCAATAAGGATAACAACATCAGAAGTTAAAGAAGTATGTAAAACGCTAAAAAATGGTAGAGCTCCAGGACCAGGAAACATCCCAGGAGAGATAGTAAAATACGGAACCGAAAAGCTATTTAGCGCTTTGAGGAATTTATTCCAAAGATGCATTAACACATCAGAAGTACCTGAGGAATGGAAAATATCATACATATCAACAATTCATAAGAAAGGAGACAAAAATAATTGCGATAACTATAGGGGAATAACGGTTACAGGATCTATTAACAGAATATACGGAAAAATACTTAAAAATAGAATAGAAACGGAATACGCGGACGTAGAAGCTGAAGAACAGGCAGGTTTTAGAGCAGGAAGATCCACAATAGACCATCTCTTCTCACTGACGCAAATCCTAGAAAAGAAAACCGCATTTGATCAGGAAGTCCATGTCTTGTTTGTTGATTTAAAAAAGGCCTACGACAGCGTGCCCCTAATGAGATTGTGGGAAACACTACAACAGAGTAATGTAAGCACCGAAATAATTAAAGCCGTAAAATCCTTATACCAAGACGCAAGAAGTAGTGTGAAAACCAAATATGGTATAACAACAGGGTTCCCGGTCACAAAGGGTCTCTGTATATCCCCAACGCTATTTAAAATCTATTTGGAGAGTGCACTGAAGAACTGGAAAAGGAAATGCAGCAGTATGGGATTACCACTGGATGACGATACTACATTGTACACGCTATCATTCGCAGATGACCAGGTAGTAGTCGCTCAGGACATCGAAGATATGGAATACATGACACGAAAACTTATGGAGGAATATGAAAAATGGGGCCTAGAAGTCAATATTAAAAAGACCGAGTACATGTGCGTCGGAGGACAACAGCAGGACTTAAAACTGGCCACAGGACACACCATCAAACACTATGCCAGTTATAAGTATTTGGGAACGAGAATATCTAGGGACGGAACACTGGAAGAAGCAATATTCGAGAGGAATATCCAAGGAAGAAAAGCGATTGCAATGCTTAATAGTATACTATGGGACAAAAACATAACCATTGAAAATAAGAAGAGAATTTACAACTCAATAGTGAAAAGTATAATAACTTACAGCTCCCAGGTGTGGCCATTAAAGGAAAGAACAGAAAAAATACTAAAAGCTACAGAAATGGATTTCTGGAGACGAGCAGCCAGAAAATCCAGAAAAGACCGCATACCAAATGACACGATAAGGCGAGCTTTAGAAATAAAGCACGATATAGTGGACGAAATCAGAACCCAACAGTTGGTATGGTACGGACATGTACAGAGAATGTCACAAGACCGACTACCTAAAAAGATTTTAAATTGGAACCCTCATGGAAAAAGAAAGCGAGGAAGACCACGCCAAAGCTGGAGAGCAGGAATCAACAAGGAAGTACTAGAGAGAGATCTGGAGGAGGAGGGATGGAGAAACCAGGAGGAGGGGAAATTAGGCATCGGAAGACGGAAGACGTTATAAAACCAATTGATATATATATATATATATATATATATATATATATATATATATATATATATATATATATATATTATATAAAAAATATAACATATTGACAAGAAGAATAATATAGACGGATATTTACACTATATTCAGACATTTATGACGTGCATGCAAAGAATCATTGATCGGAATAGGTAATATCTATTGTAAATAAGATAAAATTTTATTTTATTGATGTAAGATATTTTAAAACTGATTTCAATTTTATTTCAGTAAATTCATATTGTTTAAGTTAAAATAATATTTATAATATATATAACAAAATTGAAGTGTACTGAAAAAAAACTTAATTAAAATATATGAAAAAGTCTCACGATATTTTAATAAAGTCATACCTTTTAAAACAAACTTGGAAAGAAACATTTTCTTTTGTTTCAAATTTCGGATGGTTGTAGCTTCTACTTGATGGAAATTAATTATAAATATATTATAAAAGACCGTTTTTAGTCAATTTCCACTGGTTAATTTATAAATTTTTGATGACGCATTTCGCTGTCGATGCAGCTTCGTCGAATCTGCATTTAACATAGTTTATTTGAATAAGATTGAATATCTTTAATGTAAAGTTAACTGTAGGTCCGACCAAGCTGCATCGACAGCAAAATGCGTCATCAAAAATTTATAAATTAACCAGTGAAAATTGACTAAAAACAGTCTTTTATTATATATTTTCTTTTGTTTAAATCAAACAAGTATTTTAGAATCTAATTTGAGAACCCTTGTCCCGTCAGCCTTTCTCCATCGATTCGATGTAGGCCTCCTTCATGTCTTTCCAGTTTTCTTGATTATGGGCTTGTTGGTACCAGTTTAACCATGCGTATCTTTTCAGGTCGTCGTACCAACGTTGCGGTGGTCTTCCCACGCTTCTTCTTTCTCCCCATGGTCGCCATCTTGTTATTTTACCACTCCACTTGTCGCTATGTCTGGAAACATGTCCAGCCCACCGCCACTTAAGGGAACATATTCTCTGGGTTATATCCTTAACTTTAGTGCGCTGCTTTATCCATTTATTGGTGTCATGGTCTCTAAGTGGTATTCCCAATATTCTTCTCTCAACTGCTCTCTGATGCACTTGCATTGCGTTTAGTGTTCTTTTATTTAATACCCAGGTCTCACATCCGTAAATGGCAACGGGGAGGATGCACTCGTCATAGATTTTAGTTTTTAGTCTTGTTGGTAATTTCATTTTCATCATATACCCTAGTTTAGTTTTCCGTAAGCTGCTCGTCTTAATCTTATTGGTCTTTTGAGTTCTAAATCTTGACTATCCTTCCTGAGCGTTATTTTCTTGTCCTAAGTATACGTAAGCGTCCACTATATTAATAAGTTTTCCTTCTATAGTTAATGTATTTGAATTTTTTTGTTGGTTTGTCATTATTTTAGTTTTGTTTGTATTCATTTCGAGGTAAATTTTCTTTGCTTCCAAATTCAGTTCTTCAAACATTTCTTTTAGTGCATCTTTAACCTTTGCAAATACGATGATATCGTCAGCAAATCTCAAGTTATTTAATTTTTCTCCCTGTATCGTGACTCCCCGCTGTTCCAAGGTTCTTGAAAACATCTTTTAATACCAGCGTGAATAATTTTGGCGAAATGATGTCGCCTTGCCTGACTCCTCGTTGTATTTTAATTTTATCTGTTGTTTCGTGAGTTTTTATTCTCAGGGTGGCTTTGTTATAGATGTACTCGATCAGGTCTATATACCTCTGTCAATTCTGGCATTCCTAATTGCTTTAATAATTGCCCAAGTTTCCACTGTATCAAAATCTTTCTTCCATATATCTAGGTTATATTCGATACTTTTCTCAGTTAACTGTCTGACTTTGTGCAGGTGTTTTGTTGTGCTGTATCCTTTTCTAAATCCGGCTTGTTCTTTGGAGTGGTAGATTTCAACTTTTCTTTCTAATCTGTTTGTGACGATTCTCATAAACAACTTATAGACCTGGGAGAGCAAACTTATAGGTAGGTAATTCTCAAGATCAGTTGAGTCACCTTTCTTAAATATAAGTACTGTTATAGAATTTTCCCATTCGGTTGGTATTTTTCCTTGTATAAGGCATTTGTTGAATCATTTTTGTAGTTCTTGTTTTGTTCTTTCCCCACATTCTTTCAACATTTCTGGCAAAATGTTATCGTCTCCTCCAGCTTTGCCATGCTTCATCTGTTTTAAAGCCAATTTAAGTTCTTCTATTTCGATTTCTGGTAGTTCTTCCGAATTTACTTTGATAATACGCCCTTTTTCATCGTCGGAGACTTTTGATTTATATAGGTCTGCATAAAATAGTTCTGTAATTTCCAGCATGTGTTTTCTGTTTGTTATTATGTTATCTTGTTTATCTCTCAGTTTATATATTTCCTTCCTTGGACTTTTATTTCTCCTATAAACCTTCAATCCTCTACTATTTTCTATCAGTGTTTATATCTGGAGTGTCATATTCTAATATATCTTGGCTGATTTAAGGGCGGCTTTGTTATTTTCTGCATACTCTATAATATTTCTTTTACCCGCTTTTATTAGATCTCGTCATTTTTCTAAAAGCTTTTCTGTGAGAACTTATCAGGTTTGACTTTTTTGTTCTTGGCTACTTTTGCTGATGTTTCTCGTATTATGTTTCCTATTCTAGTGTTTGCTTCATCGATGTTCCCATTGTTTTGTCCTGGATGTCGTTCAAAATTCCTACTGAGCGGTTTTTCATATTCTTCTTTTTTTCATTGAAGTAATATTCGATCTGTTGTCCTGGTCTTGTTCTTGAATATTTGTGCTCTTGCTAGTTGTACATTTATTTTTATTTTGTTCCTAACCATTCGATGGTCACTTCCTGTTGAGAACGAATTTAAAATTAAAACATTGACATCCTGAGCGATATTTTTATAAGTTGAGAGTATAAAATTTTTTTTTTGTTTCTCCGCTCGGGCTTACCCATGTCCATCTTCTTATATCTTTTTTCTGGAAGAACGTATTCATTAAGTAAACTTTTTCACCTTCTGCAAAATTTGCTAGCATATCACTTCTCTCATTTCTTGTCCCTAAACCAAATTTCCCAATATAGTGTTCAGAGTCGGGGATTCCTACTTTTGTACCGATTTTTACGTTAAAATCTCCCCCAACTATTGTATACATTGTTTTATGTTCTTTCATGCTTTTAGTCAGATCTTCGTAGAGTATTTCTATTTCCTCATCTTCTTGTTTGCTGGTTGATGCATAAACCTGTATAAATTTCAATTTGAGAACATTTTCTAAAATATAATCACTTAATCAATACAAATATTCTGGAATATTCTAAAGGAGATAAAATAATAAAAGAAATGGCTAGGTATGGTAACGTTCGGATCTTGAAGGATCAGCAAACCATAGAAACAATTCACTAAAGTGATAAAATAAAATTCATTTTAAACTAATATACGATAAATCTAACACGTAAGAGGACATGAATGTAATATATTCAGAACACACAATTTATCCAAAGCTCATAATTATAGTTCAAATTTTTCAAATAAATTACATTTTCTGAGCTTACCTTCTTTGCCAAGAATATCCACCGTAATATTCCAAGCCTTCATCTCATTTTCTAAGTAGGTCATGTTCAAAGGATAGTAGCAGGCTTCGGTAAGAACTAGAAGAGGGTTAGGGGTTTGAAAGGAAGCCATAGGGAAAACGCAGGCCAGCAACCCCAATAGGTACAGGCCTGCCATTTTGGCCTCTTCAACCGGCCATGTTGTAACGCATTTGAAGAAGACGTATTAACTCGTGGACATTTTTGTGGTTCAACACAGTGGAATACATGGTATTGTCATGATTGATCTGAAAAGAAAAACATATTAAAACATAATTTACTTCAAGTAGGCATAGCATTAATGGAAATATCCTAAACTCCCTCTTGATCATCTTTTAATTATATCGCTATAATGTAATTAACAGATATACCATATTTGGGGAACTATCCAATAAATTTAAACATTTACAGAACTTTCTGTCAGCAGACATTTTTCCATTTTTAATGTTCCGTACGGAACACTTATAAGATGACTTCGGGGTCTGTCTGTCTGTCTGTCACACCCGATTTTCTCCGAAACTATTTGACATAGAAAGTTGAAATTTGGTAATAGGAATTAATGGCCTCATCAGAGCAATGTAGTTTTGAAAGTTAAATTTTGACTTAGGGGTTAGTTTGAGATATGAAATCGGAAGTGAAAAAAAAAATTTTTTACTAGGTCATCGAGTGTGGTGTCAAATGAAAGCTTGTGGAAACACGAGCAAAAAATATATATAATGTAATACTTGCGCACACTTTTTTTTGTATTATTTTTAAAAAATCGCGAAAAATTGCTGTCCCCCCGCCTTATCTCGGAAAGTACTCATCAAAAAATTTTGAAAAAATTCTGGATTATTCTCCACTGGGTGTAGATTGAACGAAAATTATCACCTTTAATAATTTATCTAGTATATATGGTAAACAAAAACAAAAATTTCAAGGTCATCAGATTTCAGTAAAGATTGGAAACAAACTTTGTTGAAAACTCATTTGGGTTGTGTTTTTTGCACTTGACCGGTTATTTAATGTGTAGTCAGTTAAATATAAGGTTGTCGAAAAAGTATTCAGCCAATTGTTTTTATACTGTGGTAGAACACTATTTGCCAAAATATGTACTATTTTGTTCGATGAACTTCGGCAATTTTTCTGGCTACACTATAATCTCGTCACGTCTGTTGTTTCTAGGCAGACAATTTTGATAAGTGGGTTTTACAGGCCTCTTTTCAGACTAACTTAGCACCATTCAGAGAGTTCTACAGAGACTAAAACAAACAGTAGTATGATGGTCCAAAGGCCGGGATATACGGCGACCGCATTAAAACTTCCCAGCCAGGATCGCCCAATGAGTCATCGAATATGTGTGTAGTCTGTCGTTATCATGGTGGAAGACAACATCCCCTTCAAATTCTACCAAAACACAGCATCACCTTTTTTGGCATCAATTCGGACTTTGCCATCCTTTGTGGGACTTTATCCTTTTTCGAACACAATCTTTTTTGCACATTATTATGGCATGGCATGTTCACCGCTTGTGATCAAGCGTTTCAAAAATCGATCGATTTTAGGACATTCCTCTAAT
This sequence comes from Pachyrhynchus sulphureomaculatus, assembly GCA_019049505.1. Taxonomy (NCBI): domain Eukaryota; kingdom Metazoa; phylum Arthropoda; class Insecta; order Coleoptera; family Curculionidae; genus Pachyrhynchus; species Pachyrhynchus sulphureomaculatus. The sequence continues at coordinate 203,783,687 of CM032447.1, forward strand.
GAAAGTTCCATTGAGTAAATGCTTTGGGATGAAATCACATGGATTTTTGTAGTAGCCAGCTCTCTTTAAATGGTTTTAAACTGTTTGGTGAATGTGTAATTCCTTTACTATATTTGACTACTTACATGCCGATCGTCCTCAACTTTTGCCAAAATTCTATCAAATTTTTCTGTCATTGGTCGACCAGTGCCAAGAGCTTTGACATCAAAATCTCTAGAACGAAAGCGACTCACCCAATTTGTGGTTATTCGCTTTGATAACATATACTGATCATAAACAGTACAAAGTTCTTGCCTTTATCGAAAAAAAAATGTAACGAACTTTTGCAAACATTTCACTCATCTTCAAGGCGCTTTGAATTAAGTCTGAATAAATAAACGAATTCCAACGCGCGTTTCGCTAACCATGTTAACTTCATCAGGAGCGATGATTGACTAAAGCTAAACTACAAATCTAACCTATTTATACTTAGCCTAACCCTTGAATTACTCAGACGGAACTAATGGCATAGGCAAGGCCATCAGTTCCGGTCAAGTAACCAGTAGAGGGGACTATAGGGAATAGGCCCACTGTCTTTATTTAAACTACTTTTACATTTTATAATTTCCATACTTTCGTATGCGTTCAACAATCTCTTATCAGATACATTTTTAATTAATCTTAGATTATCTAATGTTACAATATGATCAGCTTCAAGAGCATGTTCGCCAATGCTAGACTTTTCTGTTCTACTGTATTTTAAGTGTGCTAAATGTTCTTTAAATCGTGTTTTAATTGATCTTTTAGTTTGCCCAACATACTTTTTGTCATAATCATTACAACTAATTTCATAAATTCCACTTTTCTCACATTTAGGAATTTTATCTTTGAGATTTCCTAAGATATTCCTCAGATGGTCTGATGACTTATAGACTAAGATGAGGCCTACCTTATTAAATACCTTATTGAGTCTCTTGCTATATTTCGGATTATATGGTATGGAGATATACTTGGTGTTATTTTCTTCGCGTGTAAAAAAGGTGGAATTCTGAATATTTAACCTGAACTTATGTCTATTTATTAGCTTGTTTACTAAGTCATCGTCATAACCATTAACTCTAGTTATATTTCTAATACGATTCCTTTCGTTATTAAAGTTTACTCTATTCAAAGGAAAAGTGACCAAACGATGAACTAAAAAATGTAATGAGGCACCTGTACTAGTAGCAGTCATATGTAGTAATTTCATGGCATAGTTCTGGCAGTTGGGTCTGGGGTGATTATACATAATTTAAGTGTATTTTTCTGTTCCACATACAACCAAATCTCTCATAGCCGACATTATAGTATTATAAAGACTTGTTGTTGGTAGAAGACAACTCGGATTAGAAAAAAGTGGCCATAAAAATAGTGTCCTTTCCTCTTTGCTCTCAGGTGGGACGCATATCTAAAGTCTGATATGGATGGATTGAGGACTAACGGAAACAGCCGACCGCATGTTGTTAATTAAAGTCAACTTAGACCAGTGAAGGGAATTGAGACAGTTTCATCGTCTCGAGTGAGTTACCTATCTGAAGTTGGACTAGATGGATCGATGGCCTTGATTATCAAAAACGTACATTGGTAGTAGGCTGCTCGCATTAAGGTTCATGATGAGCGAACAGTATAGAAAAAAAAGAAAAACAACGTGCCGCGAATATCATGAGCCAATCATATGATTTGGTTGTGATCCCACGTTAAGAACTCCGTCTAGCTGACACTATTAAGATTTTAAATGCATTTAACGAGAAGGACATTTGTGACTTATTTACCAGGCTATAAGCCTTAGCTAGCTAGTCAAGATACTGGTTAGCTTAGGTTGTTTCATGTTAGTTTGCGTCTGATTTCATACTTCTCAGTTTTGGCCTACCTCCACGAAACATAGTAACCAACTAGCAAAATGTCTTACAACGGAAACTTCTCTAATTCCACGACCCCACACCTTATTCCTCAGCTGACAAGCAAGTTACTGGTCCAAAGCGCGATACGAAGAAAAAAGAAGATAGATCCTTATCTATTTATGGTTTCTTTCATTTATTAGTTTATTTGAGTTCAACTAGCCATAAATTATAATATAAATGCATTCAGCGTTTACCAATCATTTTAGCTACATTCTCACTTTACGACGCGCCCTAACTCTGATAGAAATCTGTCACATATTCTCAACAGTTAAACAAACATCGAATTTATATTTGTGACCATTTCACATTGTGCTTTTCACTCTTTGTCCACCAAGACTTGTCGAATTAAAATTCTAACGCTACATAAATTTTAGAGCACTGTCTTTCTTCCCGCTTTCTATGGTAAATAAAAACTATAAAACTGTCTTTAATACAAATATTTTCTAGGATTCTGTTGCAACCAATTGAATTGCTAATGTATTTGAACCCTTTACTTCGAACTTCAAGTTTCATCGAAAATTAAATTAGCGTTTCTGCTTGAAACTAAACGTAAACTAAATCGCAAGTTTGAGTTGTGGCCTCTAAGTGATTAATTTAGTTATATTATGTGCCAGAATTAACAACTAATGAAAACTGAAATACCGGATATACGGATCACCTAGAAATGCTCTATTTTTCTATTAACATCCTAATTTAATTATCTTATCTCTGGAATCGGTAAACAAATCACATTATGATTAGCAGATTAAAAGTCCTGTTAAAAATGTGTAGAAACTTTTCGCCACGGTGGACTTGCAGACTTTTTCTTCTTTCCGTACTAGGTCGACCCCCCCCCCCCCCCCCCACCGATGTTGACAATTACATAAGCGAGTGATACTCGATTGTTGATCAAGCGAAACAACTTTTTTGCAATGCGCATTCCGATCAATCAACGGATTTTCCTTAACCAAGAATGTTGCTTTCGGTCAACTCCTCTGCGACCTTCAATTTGAAGTTATGCGATTCTATACCGGTCGCCTTTAGGAAAATGCCAATTTGCAGTCTAGAATCACTATATGATTCACAACTAAAATTCATAAGTTTTGTTCCAGTAACATTGATATCTATTCCTATCTGTTATCTCACTGTGTTTATAGCATTTAAATGGTGTTGAAAACCCTGGAGTGTATTACTGAGAATAGCGGCATCATCGGCATATCTGATAGTGTTTATAACTTCACGATTGATTTTAACCCCGAACTTTAGATCATACAGTGCGTTTTTGAATAGCTTGTCGAACTAGGTGCTAGAACACAGTTCAGCCGAAACCTAAAAAAGGCAAGAAGACCTTGCCAAATAACTACCGACCAGTCGCACTGCTTTCAATAATATCGAAAGTCACGGAAAAGTTTATTAATCAGCATCTTCTAAAATATCTTGAAGGATTCAACATTATCAGCGATCACCAATATGGCTTTCGTAAACATAGATCAACAAGAGATCTTCTGACTTATGTAACACATGTTTGGAACAATGCAACACTTTGAAGAATCTCGAGCCGTTACTCTTGACATATCCAAGGCATTCGACCATGTTTGGCACGATGGACTGTTGGCTAAGCTACGCTATTATGGTATGTCTGAAAAATTCTGCTTGTAGCTCTCATATTTCCTCAGAGAGCGTTCTTTACGAGTGGCGGGAGACGGATTTCTTTCTAACACCTTCACTATCAATGCCGGTGTGTCCCAAGGCTCCATACTGTCTCCTACTCTCTTTCTCATTTACATTAACGATCTGCTGGAAAAGACCAGAAATCCAATCAACAGCTTTGCAGCAACAGTACGCTTATCTCTTCATTCACTTTGAACGCTCGGACATCGGCTACTCAGGCAAATATCCGCAGACAGCAGGAAGTCGTTCAACTTAACCAAGACCTGGAAGAAATTCTATCTTGGGGTGACAGTAACCATAATTATGTCGGGCCACTCCATTCCCCTAGTATCGTTACTCAATTTGTTGGGCGTTAATTTGGGAGCAAATATATCCTGGCATAAACATGTTGCAGGCATAGCAAGGAGAGCTTCTCAAAAGTTGGGGATATTATTTCGAACCAGAAGGCTTTACACTCCACAACAACTGTTAATTCTTTACAAAGCTCAAATTCGACCAACCATGGAATACAGCTCCCATGTTTGGGGCTCCGCTCCCAAACTTACACTGCATTTGTTGGATTCTGTTCAGAGAAGAGCTGTTCGTCTGATTGGAGACCCGGAACTGACCGGCGGCCTTGATTGGCTGGAACATCGAAGAACGGTTGGCGACTTGAATCTGTTCTACAAGTATTTTCATGGAAAGTGTTCGAAGGATGTAGCCCGCTTAATTCCTCCCAGAGCGGTGCATGTTAGAAGTACCCGTCTCGCTAATACTTCACATCCGTATGAGGTTCAGCTTGTTACTCCTCGTACAACGCTTTTCAAGCAGTCTTTTATATGGAAAACATCATCCCTTTGGAATAATTTGCCCAGAGCTGTGTTCCCACCGAGTACAATTTACAGCGATTCAAAAACAACATGAATCGCTTTTCTGCACACATGCCGCTCCTGGAGTGCTTTAGAGACTTCCCTGTAGCACGTGTGCTGGATCCATAAAAAAAACTGTAAATGCTTAGACCTATTTTGGAAATCGAAGACCGGAGGAATAAAAATTTTTCACAAAATGAACTTTTTTATACAGTAGAACTACAAAAGGTTTCCCCAACAAAAATAAGCGTTTCTACGAGCATATCATTTTCTTTTTTTTACTGACAGCACACATACGACAGGGAAATCCCTCAAGCGTTACAGGATTAATGAGTGTGCGGGAAAAGCGATTCACATTGGTCTTGAATCGCTGTAAATTGTAATCGAGGGAAAACACTACATCCATTGGGATGGAGGCACATAAGCATTATTACTTTTTTTTGTTATGGTTGGCTGTCAAATGACCGAAGCACGAGACAAGCATAGTATTCTTAGCAGCAATTGTGTGCTTTTTAAGGCACCACTGACTTTTTGAACTGGATTAATTAGAAACTTCTTGCAACTCATTTTGGTAGGGTAAAAAAGAAAAAAAAAAGATAATTGTTTCCTTTAATAACTTGAAAAAACAAGATGGCGGCTCAATATGGCGGCTAGAAACAAAAAAATCATGGTATTTCTAAGCGGAGTTAACTGAACTTCAAACCTGAGACAAAATGCAATATTGATGTAATAGTTAGAGTAACCAACATAATTTTATGTAATACCAATATGACGGATCCAATATGGCGCCTAAAACCGAAAATTATTCCGGTCAGACAAAGTGCACTGCGAAATCTCCATAACTGCTAATTTTTTGTCTAATGTTCGGTTTTAGGTGCCATATTGGATCCGCCATATTGATATTACATAAAATTATGTTGGTTACTCTAACTATTATATCAATATTGAATTTTGTCTTCATTTTGAAATTCAGTTAACTCCGCTTAGAAATTATGATTTTTTTGTTTCTAGCCGTCATATTGAGCCGCCATCTGGTTTTCTTCAAAAGGGCCAAGTTGCTTACGTTTCAACGAAAAAATTGACGCCCTTGAATTTTTTTTGGGATGACTCCGTTAATGCGAAACGTCCCATATATATATATATATATATATATATATATATATATATATATATATATGGGACGTTTCGCATTAACGGAGTTATCCCAATACCCAAAAATAGAATTGACCAAAAAAAATTCAAGGGTGTCAATATATACATATACATATATATATATATATATATATATATATATATATATATATATATATATATATATATATATATATATGTATATATATATATATATATATATATATATATATATATATATAAATATATATATATATAAATATATATATATATATATATATATATATATATATATATATATACTACATTGGTATATAGAATAACATGAATCTACAGAATACCAATAATATTTTACAATATAATATGATTTGGTAAAATTAAAAAAGAAATAATTAAATTGATAGCAATATAACTGATAACTGGCTTGACTTATTCCTTATACAGGAAATAGTGACATTCTTCCTACTGAGGCGACTTGGAGTCAACGGTAGACTCTTCTGTGACAGGAAAATCGTTAGCACAGTTTTAGCAGAACCATAAGCGTTCGAAATTGTAGAGGTAGCCGTCCATATATTGAGCCTGCTGTTGGGTATTTTTTCTCATTGTTATTATTAATTTATTAAAAATCCTTAATTCTAAAATGACTGTCATTTCACATGTTAACATGTGATATACAATATTTTAAAACTCTGAAGATTTTAGTAAAATTAGCATGTAAAGTTTACCTTTTTTTTTCTTTTGAACTCAAATTAAAATTAATATTAATATCTTTTTTCAGTTTTCTTTTTAGTGTAGAAGCCACGTTTTCCACTATATCGGGTTAAAATTGGTTCGGAAACAAAAGAAATATCGAAACGATAAAATAGAAAAATGTTCTTTCAAGTCGTTAGAACATATTATATAATTTGTGATTAAGAAAAGATACGATTACAAAATAAAAGTGCAGCAACATCTAAGAGCATAGTTCAAAATCAATAAAGTATTCTTATCAGTCATATAAATTTAGAACAACACAACTCAATATTTTGGAAAATTTTGAACTCTTCGACCGTGTTTTACATGACGGATTGTTAGATTCGTAGATACCGAGTTGTGGTCTGCCTAATGGCCAAGGTTGTAAATATTTTGACCTGCCTTTCATTCGAGTTGCGGTAATCGACAAATCGGCAGGTAGATAGGGTTAAAATATCAAATATTATTAATTCTTAAAAATTATTACATTAACCTAAATTAGAAAAAAAATATAAAACATAAGGACATTTTTGAAATTTACTAGTTTACGTTTAAACTTTTTCAAATCAACATGGTCTTATTACAGAGGATATTGAGCGAGAAAGGCAAAACTTTAATCCTATTGGAAAATTACAAATTTCGACAATATCGCCGTTGAAAATCGACAGAAGAGATGTGCTGGGTCTGCACAAACAAGAACTGCACTGCCAAAGTTTATACCATTGGACCAGACGACATATTTTCACGACAAACTGACAATCATCAACATCAACCCGATAATGAACAAATACTGAATCGCCAAAAAATTAACAACGCAGTTAGGAAGAGAGCCAACGAGGAACATTACAACGAAAGACCAAGAAAGATGTTTCTGCGGGAGGTGACTGCAGATCCGAATGTGCTGAACACTTTCACTGACTCCGATATGACAAGAATAGGGAAGAATTTGAACCGAGCCATACTGCAGTGCTATCCAAAGTTGCCAAAGTCCCAAGAGGAAGTTCATGAATATATTATTTCAATCTCGGTCGAAACCGCCAGGCATGAAGATTTCCTGTGATATTTTCCTGCAAAAGTAATTTAGAATTCTTGTGCACCGCGGAAATTGTGATGGTGGACGGTACGTTGAATTTTGTGCTAAGTTTTTTCTACAAATGTTTACTATTCTGGCATATATCAATGGCCGCTAGATTCCCCCGATGATCAGCTTATTGCATGACAAGAAGGAAACTTCGTATTCTTTTGTACCCTCTGCGGTAAAGTCCAAATGCCAACAATTAGGATGTGTCTTCTCGCGTACAAAGGTCGTGTCAGATTTTGAACGGTGAGGTTTCAACCGAATTTCCATTGACAACACTTGTGGATAATCCTAGTGGAAAAAAATTCAAAATCTAGGATTAACTAGAGAATACAAATGTGCCACAGTTCAGCCGATACCTAAAAAAGGCAAGAAGACCTTGCCAAATAACTACCGAGCAGTCGCACTGCTTTCAATAATATCGAAAGTCGTTTGAAAGGCATCTTCTAAAATATCTTGAAGGATTCAACATTATTAGCGATCACCAATATGGCTTTCGTAAAAATAGATCAGCAGGAGATCTTCTGACTTATGTAACACACGTTTGGAACAACGCAATCGAACACTTTGGAGAATCTCGAGCGGTTGCTCTTGACATATCCAAGGCATTCGACCGTGTTTGGCACGATGGGCTGTTGGCTAAGCTACGCTCTTATGGTATGTCTGAAAAGTTCTGTTTGTGGCTCTAATGTTTCCTCAGAGAGCGTTTTTTACGAGTGTTAGTCGACGGATTTTTTCTAACACCTTCACTATCAACGCCAGTGTACCTCAAGGCCCCATACTGTCTCCTACTCTCTTTCTTATTTATATTAACGATCTGCTGGAAAAGACAGAGCATCCAATCTACAGCTTTGCAGATGACAGTACACTTATCTCTTCATTCACTTTGAACGCTCGGACATCGGCTACTCAGACGAATATCCGCAGACAGCAGGAAGCCATTCAACTTAACAAAGACCTGGAAGAAATTCTGTCTTGGGGTGACAGTAACCAAGTGGAATTTAACGCTACAAAAACTCAGGCGGCAATTTTTTCTAAAAAAGTTAACGTTGCTGAACCCGACATAGTTATGTCGGGGCACTTCATTCCTCTAACATCGTCACTCAATTTGTTGGGCGTTAATTTGGGAGCAAATATGTCCTGGCATGAACATGTTGCAGACATAGCAAGGAGAGCTTCTCAAAACTTGGGAATATTATTTCGAACCTGAAAGCTTTACACTCCACAACAACTATTAATTCTGTACAAAGCTCAAATTCGACCAACTATGGAATACTTCTCCCATATTTGGGGCTCCGCTTCCAAACATACACTGCATTTGTTGGATTCTATTCAGAGAAGAGCTGTTCGTCTGATTGGAGACCCGGAACTGACCGGCGGCCTTGATTCGCTGGAACATCGAAGAACGGTTGGCGACTTGAGTCTATTCTACAAGTATTTTCATGGAAAGTGTTCGAAGGATGTGGCCCGCTTAATTCCTCCCAGAGCGGTGCATGTTAGAAGTACCCGTCTCGCTAATACTTCACATCCGTATGAGGTTCAGCTTGTTACTCCTCGTACAACGCTTTTCAAGCAGTCTTTTATATGGAGAACATCATCCCTTTGGAATAATTTGCCCAGGATTGTGTTTCCCACCGAGTACAATTTACAGCGATTCAAGAACAACGTGAATCGCTTTCTCCGCGCACGTGTGGCTCCTGTAGCGGTTTAGGGACTTCCCTGCAGCACGTGTGCTAGACCTATAAAAAAAAAATTCTCCCATTAGAAAATGGCTTCACCCACTTTTCTCCCTACCTATCACGTGGGAATTATTAGAAAATCAGCCAGTCCACCCACAAGTAACATTATTTGCTGACTACATAGTTAAAAACTACATCGATGATAGTGCTCCTTTCCCTACAATCCTTTGGACAACGCTCGACACCAGCGTTTGGAGAACTAATAACGGGATTGAGGCTTTTCATTCAAAATTTGCAAAGGATAGTCGTTCGTCTCATCCGACTTTTCATGAATTTTTAGAAGTCATCAAGGGTTTCTAGACTGAAACATACGCGAAAATCAACGCTGTACAAACTAGTGCACCAAAGTGTTCGACTAATAGGTAGAATTCAGCATTTTTAGAAAATAAGAAAATCCAATATGTACATAAAGAAATTGATGCTGTAACATTTGTCAAATGCATTTCTTACAAATATAGTAGCCGCACACATGCCGCTCCTGAAGCGCTTTAGGGACTTCCCTGCAGCACGTGTGCTAGACCCATAAAAAAGTAATTACTGAAATATGACTTTTGCTTTAATTTTCACACATAACTTGCATACTTATAGCTCTACATCTACCTGCGACGGACCGCAACTCGGCCGACAATTTTGGGTTCGAAAAGGGTCTGTACCGCAACTCGGAACTTTTTATTGCCTTTCATCGAACTTTACCGCAACTCGGTATCAACCGTTAGATTAGCTACACTTTTATCGTATTTCTTTATCGCTGTTTTTTTAAGAGCATTCTTTAGTAGTGGCAGTTTACAGACTTCCTTTTAGTAAGCTGAATGATGGTACTGCTAGAAAGAACCTAGAATCCAATCTACAGCTTTACCACTGACAATAACGCTACTAATTTAGAACATTCGAGCATTAGCTATATATGTAGTATCCGCACACAGCGGGGAATTATTCAACTTAACAAAGATTTGGAAGAAATTATATGCGTGACAGTAACCAGTTTTTTCTAAAAATGTTACAGTTGCGAAACCCAATATAGATATGTGGGGACACTCCATTCCTCTATCATGGTCACTCACCTTGCTGGGAGTTAACTGGGGAACAAATATGTCTTGGTATAAATATGTTGCATATCTAGTAAAGAGAACTTCTCGTAAGCGATTCATGACTTCATTCTATTCTATCAGTACTTTCATTGGAAATACATATCCTGCTAATACATCACATCTGTACGAGGTTTAGCTTGTTACTCTTCGTATCATCATTTTTAAGATTCTTTTATATGGAGAACCTCATCAATTTAGAATGGATAACCTCCTACCAAGTAAAATTTTCAGTAACTCATGACCAATATGAATCACTTATCCCTCACACGCATCGCTCTTATAGCGCTTTAGGGATTACTCTGCAGAACATGTGCGGTAACAATAAAAAAACAGAAGCTGCATGTAATATCCAAAACATAAACTAAATACATATTGTACAAGGTGAGTCAACGATAGAGTAAAGATCATTATCTCATTTATTTCGGGAATAATTTAGTTAATAGTTTTAGGGAATGTTAAAGTGCCCAGTTTAAAATTATTTTTGGGTAAAAATTGAAAAATTCAAAATAAATCGAAAACTATTAGAAATAGGTATATGACATACTTAATAAAAGTTGGAGGGTTCTGTAAAATCTATCAGAAAAAATAATAATATACAGGATGTGCCATTTAAAAAATTTTGAGATTTTTCAATTTTAAATAGTCGAAATATATAAAGTTATTTTGAACACCCGGTAGCATTTAACTCAAATTTCTTTACGTATATATTTTTCATCTCTTCAGAACGCTCATACCAATTATGAGTAATCCACCTTCAGAAACAATGGCGCTACTGGCATTTTTTTACAAAACTGAAAACTAAATTTTAAACTGTGCACCTTAACATTCCTTAAAACTCTTGTATTTAACATTTTTTCGTCATTCCCGAAACAAATGAGATCATGAACTTTAGTGTATCGTTGACTTACCCTGTACATCAATTTTTCATATTGTTTAAATATTCTCTATATTAGTGTTTAAACTCCATGGTAATTACTTAACTGAATTAATTATAATAATTACTTTCGGTAGAGAATTATCCACTTTAGTAAAAGCATGTTTTGACAATGGGTTTAACATATACTTAAGTGAATTAATATGCGTATAAATGGAAAAAATAAATTTGATAAACAATTTACCATTTCATTAATTATTTTTATAACAGAGCTATATTGAATAAAAAAGAATTGTCCACATAGCTACAAACAAACAACCAAAAGAACTGAAAAATATTTTATTTTTACAAAAAAAAACGCACAACCGTATGGAAACATTATCATACCACATACAATTGTGCGGTAATTTTATAATTCTTTGCACCTTCCCTCCCCTAACACTATTAAGTTTTTCTATTGTCGAATCCTAATTTCCGCTAAGGCCAGTCTTTTTTCTCATTTATCTCTATTAGAAATATTGGAGCGAATTGTTCAGGACCGGGTTGCCAACCGAGTATAATCTAAGTTACTATTACTGCAAACGTACCTTCCTGCAGCTATCTAAGAAGAGCTTGTGCTGTATTCATAGATACCGAGTTTTCAACAACGAATTCAATTAGAAATTGGCAAATTTAATAATAACCAATTTTAAGCGCAACATCTACTACTAAAGCACTATCACAACAACCTTTCTGCATTTTTAGCTTTACTTTCCACGACGTAAAACACTGTTAAAACAAGCATGAAATGTAAACAAAAGACTCATCAACAAAATAGCTGAGACGATTAGATACAACGGCGATATGCGAGTTTACGCTGCATAGCGTGTCTGCTACGCCACTTTACTATCCATAATATAAAATTTGTGAATTTGAATTTTACTATTTTTAACCCTTAAAATATTTTTTCATTGTTCTTTATTATTTATTTAGTGTAATTAATAATTAATTAAAATTTTAGCGCTAAAACTATTGTCTTCAGTTGTAGTTCAGGATTTGCGATTTTTTTATGGGTCTAGCACACGTGCTACAGGGAAGCCCCTAAAGCGTTCCAGAAGCAGCATGTGTGCGGAAAAAGGAATTCACGTTGTTCTTGAATCGCTATACTCGGTGGGAAAGACAGCCCTGGGTAAATTATTCAAAAGGATGATGCTCTCCATATAAGAGACTGCTTGAAAAGCGTTGTACGCGGAGTAACAAACTGAACCTGCATCGCTCTGGAAGAAATTAAGCGGGCTACATCCTTCGGACACTATCCATGAAAATACTTGTAGAACAGACTCAAGTCGCCAACCGTTCTTCGATGTTCCAGCGAATCAAGGCCGCCGGCCAGTTCCGGGTCTCCAATCAGACGAGCAGCTCTTCTCTGAACTTACCTCTCGTATACTGAATAATCATATGATACGGTATCTACTAAATTGAAAAAAATATATATATTTTGTAGTCGTGTCTCTGAAACTAGAGATTTAGATGTTGGCTCCCGGAGCAAGTACTCGGGATTACAAAATAATAAATAAATCTGGGTCCCTTATAAGACTACCATTACATAGTTTTGCAACAAATAAAACTACCAAGCCAACCTGGGTAGTGCGGAGGGTATAGACCCTGCCAATTCCGCGGTAGCAGCTGGTTATTGTAACAACCAGATTTTAAAGATATACAAGCTCGTGGCTAATACGCTAAAGTTCGCGACGCAAATAAAAGAGAAAAAAAATACCGAGACTTATAATTTTCTTATTAAATCACTTTCAATCTGACAGAAATTTAAGTAGTTGCCTTTTACCAATATGCCAATGCAGAACCCACAACAATTTTGCCTATGTAGCTCGTACAATACTGTTTTGGCCTGACAGAACATAAATATTGATAAATGCATTTGGCTTTCAACTGCCTAATGAAATCGTATATCCAATTTTGTTTCGAGCCTGATAGTAGTTTCGGATCCGTTTCTGATTTTATAAAGCATAATATATTTTCGTCCAGGAGGCTATTTGCAGATTATGGCATAAAATGAAACAATCCAAATAAATCACTACTTCTTCTTTCTTATATGGTGTGTCATATAAGTAGTCATATTGCCTGTTTTATCCCCATTAGGTATCTTCCGATGTGGACGTCCAGCATTCCTTCCACCTTTTCGGAGGTCTGCCCCTACTTCATCTACCGCAAGGTTTAGTGAGTTTGGCCAGTCTGTTATGGCCCATGCGATCTATGGTTTATTCCATTGTTTTTTTCTAGTTCTGGTCCATTCGGATATTTCTTGGATCTTATTTAGTTCTTGTAACTATTTGTTGCGGATTATGTCGTGGATAGTTTTTCCATGTATGTCCCTAATCACCTTCATTTCTGTTGTCCTCATCATTTGTGCTGTTTTACACGTGTCAGCTCGTGTTTCTACAGCATATGTAAGGATCGGTCTCACTGTTGTCTTTGCTTTCCACTGTACGGTAATTATTTTTCCATACTATATCCGTCAAGCAACCTGCTATTAGTGATGCCTTCATAGACTGTTATTTTACTCCCTTGTTTAAATCTCCGTAGTTTGTTATCATTGTTCTCAATTATCTAAAATCACTCATAATACTTCCTTGGATCTCTAGCTTGCATCTTAATAATTCTTTTGAAGCTGAAGGCATGAAAGATCTTTTAAAGGTTGTTCTCACAATCGGAGATGAGGACTGCATCATCGGCGTAGCATATTATGTGGAAGTGTGTGTTCCCCATTTTTTAATTTTTAGAAGATTCTCCACTATTCTGTCCATGACGAGGTTGAAAATAAAGGGACTAAATGAATCATCTTATTACGGTGTTTATTTTTACTTCCTTGCTGCATTCTGTGTTACTGTCATGTTTGATTTTTATAGCGTCCAGTTTGTCTGCGTTTCTTGCAGTATTTTTATAATATCTGTTAATTGCTATCGAAGGCTTGAGTCATGTCGACGAAACACATATATGCAGGTTTGTTAAATTCTTTAGCTTTTTTCATTATCTGCCTCACTATAAATATGGCATCTATGGTAGATCGATTTTTACGGAAACCCTGTTGTTGCTCTCTTATTTGCAAGTCCTTACTCATTTCTTCCAGTATGATTTTTGTTAATACTTTTATAGTACCTTAAAAGGTGCGTTATTCCGCGGAAGTTTTGCGGGTGACGTTTTTTGTCTTTTTTGAATATTGAGATTGTTATGCTTGTTTTCCAATCTGTAGGTATTCATCCATTTTTTACTATGTTTGTAAAAGGCTGTACTAGTTGTTGACGTAGGTTTTCTCCTCCATATTTTAGCATCTCATTTGTGATGTCGTCTAAGGTTTTTCTATAGTTAAGACTTCTTATAATTCTTTCTGTCTATTCTAACTTTACTTCTAGATTTACTTCTTCCACTTCTTCAAGTATGGTTTCATTATTCTCTTCTTCTTTATATAATTTCTGAAGGTGTGTTTATCATTCTTGAATTGTAATTTTATTAGTTTGTACCTTGTCCTTTATATTAAATTTGTTCCGTCTTAATATTTTCCAGATTTTCCTTTGAGCGTCATACAGATGTCTCTCAATATTCTTCTTTAATTTGTTTTCTTCTTCTATTCATTAAGTTTCGATATATGAGTTTCAGTTGTCTTGGGTATTGTTGTGTATGTAATGTATATATGCCTACTTTTTCTTCTTTGCCAGCTCCTTTATTTCTGGCGTGAACCAAGGTGTTTTATTTGTTTTGTTGATGCTTACTCGTCTCTGGCCTAAGGTTTCCTTTGCCGCGTTAGTAATGTTTTGTTTTATAGATGTCCACTATTGGTCTATGCTTTCTTGTTCGTTGATTGGAGTAGAGCTATTTTTTGTCTCGAGCGGTTCGCATACAATTGTTTTGTGCTTTCGGTGTCGAATGATTCGATGTTATATTTGTTAACGTATATAGGTTCTAGTTTCGGTGGGGTTTTTATTTTAAGTCTAAGTTTACATAGGAGCAATTTGTGTGAGTCAATACCTGAATACCTAACCTGAACTAAATCGACTGGTATAGAATTAAAACTAAGTGACCGTTACTCAACGGGAAATAAAAATGATTAGCACATTTTATGACAAATTCTACATTACACTAAATTACAGGGTTCCACCTTGTAACCGCGATAACTCTGTTGTTGCAAAAAGCTTACAACTTTACCTCTCCTTTTTGACTATCTAAAATTTACGCAGATACACTTGCGGTGATATATATACTACACACAAGAGATTTTTCTAAAATGGCTTCCTAGTTTTATTGTGCTGATTAATTTTTTTTTTATAGGTCTAACACACGTGCTACAGGAAAGTCTCTAAAGCACTCCAGGAGCGGAATGTGTGCGGAAAAAGCGATTCACGTTGTTCTTGAATCACTGTAAATTGTACTCCGTGGGAAACACAGTCCTGGGCAAATTATTCCAAAGGGATTATGTTCTCCATATAAAAGACTGCTTGAAAAGGGTTGTAAGCGAAGTAATAAGCTGAACCTCATACGGATGTGAAGTATTAGCGCGACATGTATTTCTAACGTGCACCGCTCTGGGAGGAATTAAGCGGGCTACATCCTTCGAACACTTTCCATGAAAATACTTGTAGAACATACTCAAGTCGCCAACCGTTCTTCGATGTTCCAGCAAATCAAGGCCACCGGTCAATTCCGGGTCTCCAATCAGACGAACAGCTCTTCTTTGAACAGAATCCAATAAATGCAGTGTGTGTTTGGGAGCGGAGCCCCAAACATGGGAACAGTATTCCATAGTTGGTCGAATTTGAGCTTTGTAAAGAATTAACAGTTGTTGTAGAGTGTAAAGCTTTCTGGTTCAAAATAATATTCTCAACTTTTTAGAAGCCCCCTTGCTATACCTGCAACATGTTCGTGCCAGGACATATTTGCTCCCCAATTAACGCCCAACAAAATGAGTGACGATGCTAAGGGAATGGAGTGCCCCGACATAACTGTCGGGTTCAACAACGTTAACTTTTTTAGAAAAAAGCTGCCTGGGTTTTTGTAGCGTTAAATGCCACTTGGTTACTGTCACTCTAAGATAGAATTTCTTCCAGGTCTTTGATAAGTTGAACGACCTCCTGCTGTCTGCGGATATTCACCTGAGTAGCCGATGTCCGAGTGTTCAAAGTGAATGAAGAGATAAGCGTACTGTCATCTGCTAAGCTGTAGATTGGATTCCCGGTCTTTTCCAGCAGATCGTTAATGTAAATGAAAAAGATAGTAGGAGACAGTATGGAGCCTTGGGGCACACCGACGTTGATAGTAAAGATATTAGAAAGAAATTCGTCGACCGCCACTGGTAAGGAACGCTCTCTGAGGAAACATGAGAGCCACAAACAGAACTTTTCTGATATCCCACACGAGCGTAGCTTAGCCAACGTCCATCGTGCCAAACACGGTCGAATGCCTTGGATATGTCAAGAGCAACCGCTCGAGATTCTCCAAAGTGTTCAATTTAGTTGTTCCAAACATGTGTTATATAAGTCAGAAGATCTTCCGTTGATCTAAGTTTACGAAAGCCATATTGGTGATCGCTAATAATGTTGAATCGTTTAAGATATTTTAGAAGATGCTGACTGATAACCTTTTCCATGACTTTCGAGATTATTGAAAGCAGTGCGACTGGTCGGTAGTTATTTGGCAAGGTCTTCTTGCCTTTTTTAGGTATCGGCTGAACTGTGGCACATTTCTAGCAGGAAGGAAATATTCTCTTCCTGTAGGATAGGTTGAAAAGTCTATAGAAAACTGGTGTTAGTTCCCTCGCACAGTTTTTGAGAACTATGGTAGGTATTCTATCCACGCCAGAAGGCTTTTTGGTGTCTAGCTTCATTAAAATACGCTTTATGATAACGCTGTCTGAAGACAACATCGGGCATCCTTGACTGCAATATGAGAATAGTATTTGGTGTTTTTCCTTGGAAATCGACAGCAGAATGAGAAGCAAAGAGTTCCGCCAACAAGTTCGCTTTCTCAACAGGTGTCGTTGCAATGGAATTATCTAGCCGTGTGAGTGGTGATATGGTGGATTTGGTGAAATTTTGACTAACTGCCTTAGCGACTGCCCAAAAGGACCTAGAATTGTTGGGACAAGCGAGAAGTTTGTTTCTAATTCGTTGATTGTGTGCCTCCTTGGTTTCGTCGATAATTCCTTTGCATCTGTTCCGGGCACGAACAAAGGTGTTACGATTTATGGTGTTAGGATTAATTACAAAGTAGTTCATTATATGAACGTAATCCATTTAGTTACTGAGTTTTATGGAATGGAATCTGATTTAATTTTAATACTAACTAGTGTTAGTTTTACACTTATCTGAAAGCTTACGATTTCTGCTACAATCACCCGTCCAAAATGTTATAAACATTAGTATAAATTAATATACAAGATAATAAATAAATAACTACTTAATTGGTACAATTTGAATGACTGACACGAATTATTGACAAACACATCGCATTGCTGTATCTACAGCATCTGTTTCATCGGGATGGTTTCATTAGTAAATAAAACTTATATTTTTTAAAGGACTGGCATTTATTGGAAATTAAGGTTAAAACAAATCTCATCTAACAGTTCAAATATCATAAAGCAGCTAACTCAACGCTTGCTGCTTTTGATACCATAGAAATACAATGGCTAGTGCTACTATTTGTATCTATTTTCGAAAGGTTTTTATTGTATTTTTTAGAATAGTATAGCCCCTATTAGTTTCCGGATAAAAAATTGACCAAAAAATAATAATTTTCCTATCAAATATACAAAAAAGCTTTTTACATTTTATTCTCTATTTTGTCGTACAAATAAATGTTCTTTTGTTGCCCTAATAAACCCTAATTTGGCAAAATATATAAGCTCATTCAATACCTAAATCGTTTTTTTCATTGATTTCGATTAGCCAATAAAATATCGAAAGCCACAAAATCCCCCAAATTATATTATATAGCGTAAAAGAGAAGCAGCAATTCAGAATTTTATTTGCAGATTTCCTATTTTACTTATTCTTTTCAAATGTTCTTCGTTTATTTATCTGGAAAGATACGAAATTTCACTTTTATACCATTAGGGCAAATTACTTTAGGTTTTGTTGCAAGAAATCAGACAAATACATTTGCACATTGAAAAGCCTAGCTCGTCGATTTTATTTTTGTTTTTAAAAATACTCAATAAAGAAACAAGGGAAAGGTCATTTATACATAATTGTATTGACATTAATAGTTTTGGCAGTCATGCAAATCTGGCCATTTTCAACAGCAGAAAGTAAAATTTAATACGCCTTTTCCAGCTGAAGAACATACCTTATTCTCTGTAAACTCTATCCATTCCCATAACTCTCTCCCTATACTGCTTACCACCACATAATGATCTCTTCAGTAGGATTATAGACAACCCAATAAATCACGGGTGCCACTCACAGAAAATTGTGACATTTAAAAGTCAGATAACGAGTTTTAATGAGCAGTAAATAAGAAGAGAAGACCCGAGCCGCATTTATGAAGAACAAGAAAATCTTAAGTAGTCACGACCATTGGAACTATGAATGAAAAAGGTAGGCTGTTATGTCTTTCCGGTTCTCTTGTGCGGCATGGAAGCGTGGACGCTACCTAAAGCAATATTTACACGTCTGGAGGCATTCGACATGTGGGTGTAGTAACGACTACTGAAAATCAGTTGGATTGCCAAATTAGTAATAATAGAGTTCTCACTCGCATGGACAAGGATTTGGAGATGGTCACGACCATCAAGTGACGCAAATTAGAATAGTTTGGCCACATTATGAGACATCTAGAAAAACATGAAATCTTGCATCTGATTATAGAGGGAAAGATTCCAGGCAGACGTGGTCCAGGGAGAAGCACAACATCATAGTTGAAAAATTTGAGGCAGTAGTACGGAAGGTCTACGGTTCAACTTTTTCAAGCGCCTGTTAATAAAACGTTTATCATCAACATGACCAACGATCGTTGAACGGTCACGGTACCTGAAGAAGAAGAAATAAGAAGTGCTCTGTGCCGTAAAAATTTTAATATATGGAAAGTCTCTGGACCCAGATAGGTCGCTTTCCGAATATAAAACAAGAAGAATATCTGATGAATAGTTCATATAAATGTTTGTTACCACTACGAGAAAAGCCAAGGCGAGTATCGTACTATTACCCTAAAGAGTGTCCAAAGGTGATTTATAAGAGAATTTACAGAAAATTAGAAGATATTAGGAAGACTAAGTTAGGTTTACAAAATGACTTAGACAATCTGAAAACACTCTTCGCACAACAGTGTATAGATATATGAACAATAACTTCTATGTATGTCTCACTGCTTACTACAAGTCTTTCGACAAAATGCACCACGTTCATCTGATTCACTTCCTCAAGGAAAGACAACTTGTTGACGTTAGAACCTAACCTAGACCATACAAAAGCTAATTATACAAATAATTACATCGAGTGCAGAATATAGACTATCACTAAATTTAAAGTAGATAAAATACATGTTAATTAAAAAATTAACATAACATATTGAGCACATCTATGTGGCGACCCTACCTCCGTAGTTATCGTGCCGGCAGACGGTATCAAGGGTCCAGGGTTTCAATCCCGGCAGGTCAGCGTACTTATTTATTAATTTATTTAAATGTATTTGGCTTGGCCACATACATAGGTAATAGTTATTGCAGAAATATAAAACACCCTCGCAACACCATCGCGTTGTCTAAAAGGTACCCTGAAATACAAATGTATGTTCATTCAGTTACTGATTTTTATGGAATGAAGAATCATTTGCTTTTAACATTAAATTTGAACCGTCATAAAAAAAATTCAGTTATCTGCCAAACGGAAAAGCAGAAGAAAATTGCGTAAACAGGTGTAAGTATGTAATGCAATCGTATTTTCCGCGTTAGTTTTAGTTTTAGAATTATCTGAAAGCCTACGATTTCTGCTACAATCACTTTCCGGTCATGACCCCTGCAAAGTTTTATAAACATTAGTATAAAATAATATACAAGATAATAAATAAATAACTACTTAACTGATACAATTTGAATGACTGACACGAATTATTGACAAACACATCGCATTGCGGTATCTACAGCATCTGTTTCATAGGGATGATTTCATGAGCATAAAGCATTAGTATTTAATTAATGGAAATTAATGTTAAAACAAATGTCATCTAACAGTTCAAATATCATAAAGCAGCTAAGTCAACGCTTGCTGCTTTTCTCTAAAAGGTACCGTGAAATATAAATGTATGTTTCGAAACTTGCACAACTTTGAGGAATATTATGACATTCTCGCCAATATACATCCGAAAAGGATAAAAGAAACAAAAAAATTGCCATCCTATTAGAAAAATTGACAAGACATAATTACACAGCCCCACAAAAAAAAAAAGTGGGGTATACTTTTTATGCGATATATCAGATCCGTAGTATTTTTGCCCGCTGATCACGAATCTGACGTCAGAATATCGCCATCACATCTCAATTTTTTTCTAACCTCAAAAAATAGGTAAAAATTAGTAAAAATTAAGAAAAATATACTCCTAAAAAATTGATTCAAGCTTTTTCATGAATCCAAAGATGTATTAATATGTATTCGGACACGCTAAGCTAATATTCATCGGTTGGATTAAGCCATACAGTTCTGTTTTCTTTCTAACCTCAATAAATCAGGCAGATATAGTGCTTCTCGAATGCAAAAACGAATTCAAATTAAAATTCAACCGATTCTTACCAAATTTGGTACACGGGGGTTTTTTTGGGTTGCTGATCATGAATCTGAGGTCGGATTTGCAAAATTCAAAATGGCGGATCCAAGATAGCGGACAAAATTTTTGAAAACCAACCGATTCCTACCAAATTTGGTATACAGTTGGAGAATCCTTAAACCTGATACTCTTAAACCCTAAACCCTGAAACCTTAGACTCCCACACCCTGTAACCTCAAAAAATAGATCTCAATAACCCTGTAACTTTAAAAATGAGACCCAATAAACTCAAAACCAGGACTTTTAAACCATATACTCTCAAATAGTAGACCCTTAAGCCCTAGAATTGCGAAGGTTAGATCCGCGCCTAACTTTCCTTTTTTTGGCTGTATCTTGTTCTTTTTTCCGCGAATGACCTATTCAAAGGCTTTCTGCCCAAACGCTTTTGAGGACTTGTTTCTCTTTTTAGCGACCAGCAATAGTCCGCTAGCATATGGTCATCCCATCGTCCTTGATACCGATTTTCTATGATTTTCAGATCTTGGTGAAAACGTTCCCCTTGCTCCTCACTGTAGTCACCAAGATTATCTGGGAAATCATCGATGTGGGAATGTAATTTTAGATTCATTAAGCAACCTAATGTTTGAAAATTTTTTACCATTTTCTCGACTATTTCTTTGTACTTAGGACTTTCATTATTTCCCAAAAAGTTTGTTGCGACTTCTTTAAAACTAAGCCAAGCAGCTTTTTCAACTTTATTCATTTTAGTAACAAATAATGAATCTTGAAACAATTTTCTTATTTGTGGCCCGTCAAATACGCCTGCCTTAATTTTAGCTTCAGAAAATTTCGGAAATTTTTTATGCAAATATTTGAAACATGGGCCGTTTGTATCTAATGCTCTCGTGAATTGCTTCATAAGTCCAAGCTTAATGTGAAGCGGGGGAATAAGAACTTTTCCCGGATCTACCAATGGTGGAAACAATACATTATTTTCACCAGGAGTGAACGATTCTCTTGTTGGCCAAATTTTTTTCTTATAATGACGTTCCCTGTCTCTGCTATTCCACAGACATTTATAACAGGGATAAAGTGTAAACCCTGACTGTTGGCCAAGCAATATTGTTACAACTTTCAGATCTCCACAAATTTTCCAGTTATTATCAGCATATTTTATTTTTATCAAAAGCTGCTTCATTTTTTCATATTGCTCTTCCATAACTGTGGAATGAGCAATCGGAATGGGAGCGTAAACGTTGGTATTATGCAGCAAAACTGCCTTAATGCTCCGTTTAGAAGAATCAATGAACAGTCTCCATTCTTCAGGATCGTATGAGTTATTTTGAAATTCATCCATTAGACCTTTTACATCGGTACAAAATGAAAGTGACAATTCCTCGTCCATTGTGAAATATTTTCGAAATTCTTCATATCTGTTTCTATAATAAGAAATCGTAGCTTCTGGCTTAAGTAAATGTAGTTTCTTTAAAAAGGAAGCAAGATGCTCTGAACCATCTTTGGATAAGCCTAAATCTCTGACTAGATCACTAAGTTCTGACTGTGATACGAGTATTGGTTCTGGTTTACGGTTGTATGGTAGAAATTCTTTATCTGTGTCACTAGTATATGATAGGTTGTCACTAGAACATTCATTAGTAACAGTGTTTGAATCTTTTTCGACAGTCTCAATGTTTTCGGCATGAACTGATAAGGTGAAATCATTTGTTTCCATAACATCAGCATCAAGTGGTTCAGGAGGCGGAATTAGTTTAGTTGGTCTTGTTACTGTCGAAACATCGTTATAAGTAATCGTGCTTTTATTTTTTCGGTTAAGCCTAGATACAACATTCATATAAAAGTAGCAATCATTTTCACTGTATGGTCTATTCCATATTGCTGGTCTGGAATATTTAATCGCCTTCTTATTGATGTACAACATTATTTTGCAAGAACTGCAAATGATGTGGGGAACCCAATCTGTATCCTGGTGCTGTATTTCAATGTTAAAACAATCCTTATATAAGGTTTTAATCTTATCCGTTATCGGTGACCCCATTTTACTCAATACGTGTTGACAGCAAATATAACAAAATGAATCACTGTTTTTTATCGCACTTATGAAAAGTCCTTGTACCGTGAGACCGTTTTCTCGTAGCATTATACTCTACATGAGCCAAGTCACCCACACATGAAGAGCTACGGTCGCTGGATGACGACGGCTGCGGGCCCGCTTTCCCACCCTGACCAACCGCCGATACTGGGTTTCCGAGTCCCTGCATCGTAATTCTCTTTCTTCTACCTGCCATGACGGCATCTAAGCCGTTATCCAGGGACTCTGCCGGCTAGTGGAGTAACACCGTTGCCCACCGTCATCACGTGGAGGTGCCCTGGATGCAGGTAGAAGAATAAAAATCGACCGATGAATTTTCTCGGCGTTCAAAATGGCGCGAAAACATCTGCCATCTTGAATTTTGCAAATCCAACCTCAGATTCGTGATCAGCGACCCAAAAAATCCCCGTGTACCAAATTTGGTAAGGATCGGTTGAATTTTAATTTGAATTCGTTTTTGCATTCGAGAAGCACTATATCTGTCTGATTTATTGAGGTTAGAAAGAAAACAGAACTGTATGGCTCAATCCAACCGATGAATATTAGCTTAGCGTGTCCGAATACATATTAATACATCTTTGGATTCATGAAAAAAGCTTGAATCAATTTTTAGGAGTATATTTTTCTTAATTTTTACTAATTTTTACCTATTTTTTGAGGTTAGAAAAAAATTGAGATGTGATGGCGATATTCTGACGTCAGATTCGTGATCAGCGAGCAAAAATACTACGGGTCTGATATATCGCATCAAAAGTATACCCCACTTTTTTTTGTGGGGCTGTGTTATCAAGGAAGTCATTGGCTGCTCTGAGACAATAAAAATCAGGAGGAGACAGACAACTTTTATGAAGATGAAAATGGTATCCTGAGGTGCTGATATCAGTCTAAGAATGAATATAAAGTTGTTACTATGCTATATACTTTCAGTGTTGTTCTATAGTGTGGATGCATGGACGTTATAGATATTGTATATTAAGCTATGGTTATATCACTGAATACAGAAAACTAAATAGGTAGAGGAAATGGCAAATGGAGAATCCTTCAAAAGAATTGAAGATAAAAAGAAATTATAACTACAATAAAGATACGAAAACTACAGTACTAGGGACACGTTAAGAAATACCGTTTGCTACAACAATTCAAGGCCGAGAAAATGACATTTCTGGTTGTGGAACTTACAAAATAGTTTAACTGCACAAAAAATCAACTATTTATATCAGCATTCTCAAGAACGCATATAGCCGTTATAATTGCCAACTTATGTAAAGGATGCGGCACTTACAGAAGACGAGCGGATTTTAATAACAGAATAAAAAATTATTCGATACCTAACTACAGAACATTAATAATCAAGAAAGACATAAAATATACCAGAGTAAGTGGGACTTTTGGTTGTAGTTCTTAAAAGGCAATAAATCGTTACTCTTTGCTCAATGAAAAGCGAAAGTCATTTCACACTCTGAGAAGTCTATCTATACTTAGGACTCCTCCCACGATCTAACTATTACTTCTTTGATCATTATATTGATCTCTTGAAGTTTTAATGATTGCAAAACCTCCTGGACATACTCATAGCCCTGTATAACCTCCGCCTCTGAGCTAGCCGCTCTTGGTAAGTACACCTATATTATATCACTCGATTGAACATTTAATGAATGTAATTTTAAGTATACAATGATTATCCAGAATAAAACTCGTTTCTATAATGTGGATTATTACCAATATATTAAAATGTGGTTCAATTTTCTTAGTCCTTCAACTCCTTGGCAATCCTCTGTCTGCAATACCAAGAATGCATATTTTAATAATTTTCATATCCTAGACTGCATTATTAGAGTACTATCGAATTGGAATACAAGGAAAACCTAAACTTATTACTTGAAAAATCAAGGAAATTGGGATAATAGCTTGAAAAAATGAAAAGTTGCGTAGCTGTGCGACCGTAGATATGACTGATCATAACTCTATTGTTTGGTGAGAACTTTGGGTAACTTCTCTACAACTGGTATCTCAGGTTCCTCGTAGTGAATGCTAAGTGCTATCTGGCAATAGCCTTGCACATCATATCCAGCACGAACAAGCTGCTGCAGCTCTGCCAGCAGGATAACTATCCAAGACAGACTTTGAAAATCTACTTGGAAAAAAACGAAGTGACAACAACATCAGTCGTTGCGAGATATCAGTGCTTTCGTGGAACTTCTTCCTGATATTTCTCCCGGCAGCAATATCGCCTCTAAGATATTTCTTTAGAAATCTAAGGTTTCATACTATATTTCTTTTTTTCTTCCTCCTTATTTACCAGAAGTATTACTTGCCGAAATCCTAATTTTGCCTGTAAAGAGGCAGTTGCAATACAGCATACATCAGCATTCCTACACATCCGACTGACTTTAAAAGAATAAATGAAAGTAAAGGTGATGTTATCGACTGAGAATTTAAAGAAGTCATCAGCTTAAAAACCATACAGCAAAGATTATAACCAGAGGGATCCAGAGCGCTTAATTACTTTTGGATGTGGAAATGATTGATAATCGACTACACTTTGAAAATTTAAAGATATTAGTAGTCAGCAAATGTTTCATGAAAATATACTCCTCTAACGAAGATTCTTTATAAAAGTGAATGCCTTATGGATAACATGTTGGAAGAGTCATTGTTCATAGTCCACCCAGGTAACGTGAACGCTATTCTCATCCCGAAATCTCTAACTCACTCTTTCCATATTGCTTGGCCAAGGAATAAGGAGAAACTTGCAGTTAAAAAGAGGAAAGCAGGTAGAGGATGGAAGAGAAGAACCGAAAGCGCGAGGCCAAAGATAAGTTGTAGAAGATGAAAATTAAAAAACTTAAACTGAGTGAAAGGGCTAATTTAGAAATCTCTGAAATTGATTAACGGAAAAACTTGGGAAAAAAGTTAACAAATTTGGGTAGTCCTAGTGTTTCTTCCTAAAAGGAGGCTTTTATCACATTGTTTATAATTAAGAATGAATTTAGTTTAATCTCCAATTACTAATTAAAAATCAATTCCTTCACCTTACTTTAGATTTCTGATATCAAAGACAGTATGCAGGAATTGAAATATAATTACCAAGCTGACGTCGAGTGTTACAAGTCTCTGTTCTCTTTTATATTTAGCCAAATTATTCTTAATACTCACTGATGACTTAATAGCTGTTCGAGATTTAAAGTTTCTTGGCTTGGTAACAAATAATGCATGCAGTGAAGGTGATGCTGATATTTGGATAAGTAAGGCTGTAGAAACCGCTATCCTCTTATTTTTTAAAACAATCACTTATAATGTTTCCAAAATCATAATATTGCCATCATCAAGATAAAATACACTGTATATTTAATTATCTATTTTTCTTAAAATATTCGAGATAATTTATAACTAAGTTGCTATAAAAGTAGCTTAAGGTGTGTGTCAATGTTTGAGAGAGCATGTTTTTTTTTTGTTGAAGAACGCTTAAAGCTTTTTAAGGAATAAACCTTATATGAAAAATAAAATTTACCATAAATTTAAACTCCTCCTTTTTTCCAAAAAAAAAAAATTCAACTTATTGAGGCAAGAAAAGCCTTCGGTGTAATATGCACATATATTTTTTTGACAATTGAAAGAGAAATTCGAATACTTTTGATGTCTCAATCATCGTCGAAACGATTTTTCAATCGTCGTCTCGTTTTTGGCTAAAGGAAGGTTATTTGATCCGTTTTTTTAGAATCCAGTTAGCTTATAGACTGACAAGAAAGAAGAAATTGTACTTTAAATTTTTTATAAATTTTATAAATTTTCAAGATATTAAAAAGTTTATTCAATAACAGCCACTAAAAAAAGAAAGTGCTCTGTACTATTAAACAGAACATAATTTTCGGTATAAATTTTTATTCTAGTATATTTGATACTCATCTAATGCCGAAATTTTTGTTTTCTTTCATTTAAATAAGAAAAAATCATTTTGTTTATCAATACTATTGATAATTTAGCTAAATAACACATGAATCAGAATCAAGAATTCAAAATGTAAGTGCATTTAAGCACGTCAAAATATAAAAGAAAATAATTTTCTCGTTTTTTGCAACGATGGGCTTTTTATGAGAAAAAAACAACAGAAACAACTATCCGTTGCATTTCTGGCATGTGACAAAAATTTTATATGTTTACATAAACCTTAATTAAGTTGGGAATGTGGAATCTTTGGCACAATGCTACTCAGTAATCACCACTACACCCAAATACTTTATTTTTCCACTCGACGCGCGTTTCGCTAACCATCTTAGCTTTATCAGGATCGATTGACGTCAATCATCGCTCCTGATAAAGCTAACATGGTTAGCGAAAGGCGCATCGAGTGCAAAAATAAAGTGTTTGGTGTAGTGGTGATATATACTGAGTAGTACATAATCCTTGTATATTATTTTATAGTTATATATACATATATATACATATATATATCTTAATTCTAGAAACGTCTATATATATTGTTATGATTTCATTGTGCAATATAAGATAGAAAAAACACTTCTAACTTGTGTTTGCTATGTACGTTTGGCAATAAGGCAAATTAACAATGACATATCTTGGGGTTAACAATTTTGATAGTAGTAAGTGTAATATAACGATTTATTAAAAACAGGTAAACACAACAGGAATATGCCAGACTTCGTGGAAAGCAAAGAAGAGTTTAAATACATTTTTATGAATATAAAACCACCCTCGAGATCAACAAAAGAAAGAGTACAAACACACTATTAAATGGCCAACTGGACCTCGAAAATTCCCCACTGTTGAATTTATTTAATGAACAGATATTTTGTATGATTATTAAGTTTTGTTAATATCTTTTAGTTACAACGTACCTGTAAATATTTACTTATAAAACCATCAAAAAATGTTTATTTCATTCTATACCCACACTTTTGATAAAGCTAATGTTTTAGCAAAACACGTGTCAAGTATAATAATCAATAAAAGTGTAACTTTTACTAAAAATTTAGTGTCTTATTCACATATAGAATCACGTCTTAAATAAAATATACTTAAACAAAAGAAAATACAGCATAAAAAAGTGAAAACTATTGGAAAATGAGAACGAAGGTATAAAAAAGAAGTTTGTACACTTGATCCTAAATATGATTTTATTACTCTTACAATTAAAATAAAATTAAGTATGTTAATTGCTCAGCATATCCTCAATTATGTTCAATGCATTTCCTACAAATTTATTTTGATTTTCCCGTGGCTGTCAAGATGGCAGCTTGACTTGCGACCTCCTGTGTAATTTTATCCCTTAAATGATTCACCGTCAAGTTTCTTTCATCTTTTAATTTATTTATTAAATAGTCCTATAAAAAGAAAGTTCACACAGTTAATCTGAACTATTTGGTAGCTATTTTTAGCTTCCAAATCTGGCAATCCATAAAGGGAAAGTTTTTACAAATTTAGTTGCTACAAAAATGTTTTCTGGTGAAGTGCCAACGTGCAGCCAGATTATTTCCTTATTATTACGTGAAATCAAGTTTTCAACATCATCCATTATTGTTTTCAAGTATATTGTGCCATTTTACTATTAAAAAATAATGATTTTATAAACCCTAACAAATTGACTAATGGACATAATATTTTATTTCTCATATCGCTCGAATATTTTTCGTTAACCCTACCACTTACTAATTCTTTGCCTGTCTGGCTAGCTTTCCCTATAAGTAGCATTATCTTCTTACAAAAACCTTAACGTAATTATTTGTTTTCCTGGGTTAAGTGCTCTACTGGTAAAATATTCTATGCGTCGTAACCATATTTCGATAATGTATTTTGAATCTTGTAATATTTTTGAAAAGATAACAGCATCTGTTTTAAAACTTTCTGGCTTTTCTACAATCAAAAAAATAGTAAATACTGATTTTCGTTTAGTTTCCATAATAGTAAAGTACCTTGATAATGCAAAAGAATTTCTAAATCTGAATTTTCGTTGTTTTATCCCCTTTGTGCGGTACTGTTCTTTCGTTTAAACATTGTTACACGGATTCTTCTTTGTTTTTCATAAAGTCTTAAAAATTCTCCTTGTGGTTGTCTTTTATTGTAACCATTTTTAATCAATATTTTTTTAGAAATTAGAAAAACCTTTTTATAGTAACACTTCTATCAAAATTCTTAACATACAAGAAGCAATTTGTGTTATTCTCAAAAAAAAAGTTTGGTAGAATTAATAAGATGGTAAAAATGTTTTTTTTCTTATTTTGTGTAATAATACCATAAAAATATATATTGTCGTTTGTAGAATTAAGAGTTCTATATAAGTAAAAATAAGCGACCAACTGCAAGTCGGACTTGTGCAATTAGTATTCCGTACGTTGATTAGAATAACAATTTTTGTTACGGAGGTATGAAATGATCAATTACTTCACAAAACACACCCCAAATAAGTTTTCAATGAAGTTTGTTTCCGAACTTTGTTAAAAACTGATGACTTTGAAATTTATTTTTTGTTTTTTTTTTTTATATATACTAGATAAATTATTAAAGTTAATGCACTCGTGATAATTTTTGTTCAATCAACACCCTGTGGAGTATATTCCAGAATTTTTTCAAAATTTTTTGATCAATACCTTATGAGATAAGGGGGAGACAGCCATTTTTGGAAACTTTTTAAAAATAAAACGAATAAAAGTGTACGCAAGTATATCATTAAATATACATATATATACATATACATATATATATATATATATATATATATATATATATATATATATATATATATATATATATATATATATGTATACATATATATATATATATATATATATATATATATATATATATATATGTATATTTATATATATATATATATATATATATATATATATATATATATATATATATATATATATATATATATATGTTATATATATATATATATATATATATATATATATATATATATATATATATATATATTTATATATATATTATTTATATATATATATATATATATATATATATATATATATATATATATATATATATATATGTATATATATATATTTATATATATATATATATATATATATATATATATATATATATATGTATATATATATATATATATATATATATATATATATATATATATATATATGTATATATATATATATATATATATATATATATATATATATATATATATATGTATATATATATATATATATATATATATATATATATATATATATATATATATATATATGTATACATATATATATATATATATATATATATATATATATATATATATATATATATATGTATACATATATATATATATATATATATATATATATATATATATATATATATATATATATATATATATATGTATATATATATATATATATATATATATATATATATATATATATATGTATATATATATATATATATATATATATATATATATATATATATGTATACATATATATATATATATATATATATATATATATATATATATATATATATATATGTATACATATATATATATATATATATATATATATATATATATATATATATATATGTATATATATATATATATATATATATATATATATATTATATATATATATAGATCTGCGTCTATGCAGATTGTAGGTGGGGGGTCGGAAGTGTTCATCCGAGCATCGGCCGGCTGGGTGGTAATTACGGGTTCCGGCGCTATGCAGACTATCGCTTTCTCCATATTTTGGCTATTCCTTGGTTTAGCTAGTAAACCCTTTCATGTAGGGGAGATATTCAGCGCATCACCTCGCTGATTTAGCTGCCCATTCTTTTCGATTTCTAAGGCTTCTCTGACTATGCGTGTTTTATATAGTGTGAAATCGAGGCTATTTGTTCAGATCCCTCAAAATCGATGTTGTGATCAGTATCATGATGGTGCTGAAAAACAGCTGATGTTGTTTGTTTTTGATACTTATATTCTGTTCTTGGATCCGAGTGGAGATTCTTCTGTTTGTTTGTCCTATGTACAATTTGTGACAGTCTCCGCATGGGATGCTGTAAACTCCATGGTTTTCCAGTTTTCTCTTGTCCTCTGGCAAACATCCACTCGAAAACTTGGTAAGATTTTTTTTCATTTTCGATTTCACCCCCCCCCCCCCAAAAAAAAAAACTAATAATTTAAAATTGAACTTTTAAAACTACACGGCACTATTAATGCCAAATTTCAACTTTCTATGTGAAATACGTTCGGAGGAAATCGGGTGTGACAGACAAACGAACAGACAGACAGACGAACAGACACTGAAGTGATCTTACGAGGCTGGTTTGAAAAGTCCGTGTAAAAATAAAAACTACTTATGTGTTTCATTTTGCAAATCCGACCTCAGATTCATGATCAGCAACCCAAAAAACCCCCGTGTACCAAATTTGGTAAGAATCGGTTGTATTTTAATTTGAATTCGTTTTTGCATTCGAGAAGCACTATATCTGTCTGATTTATCGAGGTTAGAAAGAAAACAGAACGGTATGGCTTAATCCAACCGATGAATATTAGCTTAGCGTGTCCGAATACATATTAATACATCTTTGAATTCATGAAAAAGCTTGAATCAATTTTTTAGGAGTATATTTTTCTTAATTTTTACTAATTTTTACCTATTTTTTGAGGTTAGAAAAAAATTGAGATGTGATGGCGATATTCTGACGTCAGATTCGTGATCAGCGGGCAAAAATACTACGGATCTGATATATCGCATCAAAAGTATACCCCACTTTTTTTTTGTGGGGCTGTGATATCGAGCGCCGCAAAGAGCAGACGCTGCCGAGACCAGACCCAGCTTTAGAAAAATGGACTGTCATTTAACCATAAAAAATCAATAAATTTAATTTTTCTTGATAAAACAAGAGGGAACCTGCAAAAGGCAGACGCCGCCTATACCGGAGGACGAAGCTAGACCTGCTCGAAACTCGAAACACGACCGTTTTTGGCTGGAAAAAGCGGGTCCAGCTTCGTCCTCCGATATTGGCGGCGTCTGACCTTTAGGGCGTTCGCCTTTTTTAGTGTCTACAAATATTATAGTACTTAATTCAAGTCCATTTTTGGATGTAATATTTTGGGCCTTATCTGGGCATTCCAGGGCACGGGGGCCGCAAAATCAACGTTAAAGGCTTTTATTAGAGTCGCCCAATAGAATGAACAACTAGGCAGACTGTTAGTATACAAAATTTCGAATCGCCCTCTTGGTCTATAGTAAATTATAATTTTCATAAATACCATCATTCTAAGGTGCTCTTACAAAAAAAATAGTTTTAAAGCTGCCTACACCGTTGTTAACAATTTATTTGTTATTGAAATCGAGTCAGAGCCCCGATGTTACGTAAATATTACAAAAGGTTTTGCTTATATATGAATAATAATATCTCTGCATTGGGAATGTTCGCTTTTGATATCGAATAACTAAAAATACATATTGATTCATAAGTTGTTAAAAAAAAAACAGATTTTATTAAAACTGAAATTAAACTTTCAATTCTATACATTATTTTAATATTAATTTATATATTATTTTAAATATATTATTTTACACACTGGATCAATTATTTTTAAATCATGCTTATATAAATATATTATAAATTAAATATTTTAATATACGAGGCTGGTTTGAAAAAGTCCGTGCAAAAATAAAAACTACTTATGTGTTTGGGGTAAACCTTTTTTATTTTTCCACATAGTCTCCTTTTAGGCTTATACACTTCGTCCAACGATGTTCTAGTTTGTTGATCCTTCCGAATAATAGGATTTGTCCAAGTCTGCAAAATATCCATTAGTGTCTGCGATCACCTCCTCGTTTGAATAAAATCTTTGTCCCGCCAGCCATTTCTACAACTTGGGGAACAAATAGTAGTCCGAGGGAGCCAAGTCTGGAGAATAGGGGGATGTGAAACGAGTTGGAATCCTATTTCCATTAATTTTGCGACCACAACTGCTGAGGTGTGTGCTGTTGCGTTGTCGTGATGGAAAAAGGACTTTCTTGTGGGCCAATCGCGGTCGTTTTTCTTGCAGCTCGGTTTTCAAACGGTCCAATAACGATGAATAATATTCACCTGTAATAGTTTTACCCTTTTCCAGATAGTCGATGAGGATTATCCCTTGTGAATCCCAAAAGAAAGTCGCCATAACCTTTCCGGCCGAAGGAACGGTCTTCGCCTTTTTTGGTGCAGATTCCCCCTTGGTAACCCATTGTTTAGATTGTTGTTTGGTCTCAGGAGTATACTAATATATCCATGTTTCATCCACAGTGACGAAACGACGCTTAAAGTCCTCCGGATTCTTCTGGAACAGCTGCAAACCATCCTTGCAACACTTCACACGATTCCGTTTTTGGTCAAGCGTGAGCAGCGATCTTGCGGATAGCTTTCTCATGTCCAAATGTTTATGCAAAATATTATGTACCCGTTCAGTCGAGAAGCCCACACCACTAGCAATCTCACGCACCTTAACTCTTCTGTCATCCATCACCATATCATGGATTTGATCAATGATTTCTGGAGTCGTAACCTCCACAGGCCGTCCAGAACGTTCAGCGTCACTTGTGCCCATATGGCCAGTCCGAAAATTTTTAAACCACTTATAAACTATTTTAATCGAAGGTGCGGAGTCACCATAATGTTTATCAAGGTTCTCTTTAGTCTCCTGAGGCGTTTTGCCTTTCATAAAGTAATGTTTAATCACCACACGAAATTCTTATTCGTCCATTTCTTGAAAATCACTCGACTTCCTTGATTCACACGAATGCCAAACACAAAGAAATAGACCAATATGGCTGAAACTTGGTGTGCGTTCATTCAAGAGATGCTACTAACTAAACATGACCTCGATACGCGCCGGTGGTGCCATCTCTCGGACTTTGCACGGACTTTTCAAACCAGCCTCGTATTTGTTTATTCAATTAAAAACTTCCACGTTTGGAAAGTCATATTATAAAGGACTATCGAAAAAGTATTGTTCTGACTTTTTATGCTTTAAAAGAACTTTATTAAACCAAATATATACCATTTTGTTCGATGACCTTAAGCCATTTCTAGCCACACCGTATTACCGTAATTGTAGAACTTCTGTGGTATCTACGCAAAAATTGTGACAACTGGTTTTAACAAGCTTCTTTTGAAATTAACTTAACACCAGGGAATTCTACAGATACCGAAACAGCTGGTCGCCTGGATGGATGCATGAAAACTTCCTAGCCAAGCTCTCTCAATTCTTGCCGAGTCACCAAAGATAGGTGTGATCTGGCCTGGTCATGGTAGACGACGATACCCGTTTTCTTTACTAGTTCCGGCCGATTTTTTTTTAACCCCTTGCTTCAATTTTGTCAATTGCTGACAGAAGAGTGTAAAATTGTTTGACTGTAGCAGCTCATGATGCACGAATCTCTTCCAATCCGATCAAACACACAGCATAACCTTTTTTGGCGTATTTCGTGACTTTGCCATCGTTTGTGAAGCTTCGTCCGTTTTCGATCACTATCATTTTTGCACATTATTGTCGTATGTAATCCACTTTTTATCGCTTCAGAAATAGATCGATTTCGTTCTGTTTCGGTAGAGATTCGAAGATGGAAATTCCCCCTAGTAAATGTTTTAGTATCAAATCATCATGGACAGTTTTTTCAAGTCTACTACTGTCAAATATTAGCTTTTAACTAATGCTAAGTATGACCCGATGCTACTTATTACCTGAGATATGTAACGAGAAAATGGCTTAATACTTTTTCGACAACATAATATTTTGGAACGTTATTTTGTAATTTTTGCTTTGTTCAGTTTAAAATATTTGAAAGTGAAGAAAAAAAGAGGTAGAGTAAAAATTAAAGAAAAGTAGCGAGAAAAATTGTTTCTGAGTCTAGCATACATACTGTAGAGAAACCTCTCAATCGCTATAAATATGATGCATAGGAGAAGATGCGATCAACGTGAATCGCTTCAGGTTGTAATCAATGGAAAAACACAGTCCTGGGAAGTTTGTCCCGAAGAAGGAGAAAGAAGTGATGTATTAGCGCGACATATATTTGCGCAAGGAATTAAACGATCTACATCCATCGAATATTTTCGATGATAGTATTTATAAAATGGACTCGAGTGACCAAAGACATAGGCTACTCACCCTGACCTCTTGTAGATCTTTGGGTTCACAGAATAGTTGACCCCAGTATCTGTATCTTTTAACCATTAGTGCAGGACATTCGCACAAAATTTGAATGCTGTCCTCGCTTTCTCCCTCGCACAGCCGACATGCTTTTCGCTCAGCCAGTTTGAGGTTATATAAATGGGCTTGTAATACCACATGTCCCGTAAGGAGTCCTATACTTAGGCGTAGCCTTTGTTTTGACATCGACAGAAGTTCCTTTGTTCTGCCTGTCGTAGTTTGTTTCATAAGGAGTTTGGCTTGACGACACCCCGCTCCTGCAGTCCTCGTTGTTACCCCCTAACGTGTTTAGTTCTTGCACGCATTCCCTGATCAGCAAGCTGTCCATGGTATATTTGGCAAGAGGTTGTATAGCTGCCTTACTGTCGCAGCAGATTAAAATTTTCTTGTTATTTATCCCCTTCGAGATTTGTATTTTCGCACATCTGAGGATGGCTAACACCTCAGCTTGAAAAACCGTTGCCATATTGCCCATGGGTATAACTTCCCTGAGGTTTAATTTATGACAAAAGATTCCCGCTCTAAAGCGGCCGTTAGCACCCGAACCGTCAGTATACCAAATGTCGGTATTTGACCTGTTCAGGAACTTTTGCGTGTCCTTCCCTTCAGGGATGTGGACAGAAAAAGACTTAATCACTTGTTTTGTTTCTGTGATTCTGTCTTGTTTTAAGACGAATGAGCGTTCCTGAAGGAATTTCAGACCTGAGTGTCCTCGGTCCCCATTCCTCCATTCGCCTTGACATTTCAGTCTATATGCTGCTAATCTCACCGTATAGATGATGAACTGATTCATTGGTGAGACACAGAGTGCTACTTCTAGCGCCTCCGTTGGTATCGTTCTCATAGCCCCCATTGCCGCCTTAAGGTAGTTCCCCTGTAGCCTGCGTAATAGGTTCTTTGACTCCACCGTGCCCACTCTGGGCCACTAAATCACTGCCGCGTACGTTAATCTAGACAATAGCACCGCCCTGTATATCCACAGTGCATCCCCCAAGTTTTGCCCAGAGCTTTCCTACAGGCCCAAAGGGAATTTGTTCCTCTTTTCGTCGAGGTGTTGTTTCCAGTTTAGTTTTGAATTCAGACGAACTCCAAGGTATTTCACCGAGCTCGAGTAGACCATTTCACTGCTTCAGAAACTAAGTAATGCAATTTCTTGGGGTTTGTATTTCCTGGTAAAGATCATAGCGTTGGTTTTTGTTGGAATGACCGTTAGTCCCTTTGCCATGCACCATCTTTGAGTGATCCTCAGGACTCTCTGCATAATCTCCCTGAGGAGTTGTAGGCCTCTAACCACTATTGCCACATCGTCAGCGTAGCCATAAGCGGAGATGCCTTCTTCCTGTAAAGTTCTTAGTAGGTCATCCACCACCATGCACCACAGTAGAGGTGACAAAACCCCTCCCTGAGGGCTTCCCTTGGCAGAGTACCTTCTAATATCTGTTCCAGTATAGCTAACCGTCAGAATCCTGCTGTTTAGCATACTTTCTACCCAATCCATCAGTGCACAGGGTGAACCATAATTGGTCATTGAGTCTCTGATGACTGAGGTGCTATCAAAAGCTCCCTCTATGTCAAGGAAAACGCCTAAAGCATATCCCTTATTCACCAATTGTGCCTTTACGCCTCCCACCAGATGATGTAGGGCCGTTTCAGTCGACCTACCCTTCGTGTAGACGTATTGATTAGAGGCTATAGGGTGTTCGATCAAGGGACCTAACTTCAGATACCCATCAACCAACCTCTCCAGAGTCTTCATCAGAAAGGGGCTGAGGCTGAGCGGTCTGAAGTCCTTCGCCTAGATGTGTCCGTTTCTTCCTGGCTTGGGAATAAAAACCACTCTCGTTTCCCCCCAAGTAACAGGTACATGTCTTAGGGGTATGCTTGCCCTATAGATGTTAATTAGGGGCCTTTTCAGCCCGTCTGCAGAAGAGCAGGATATATGCTATCTAAGCCTGATGACTTATAGGATTCGAAGGACTTTAGCCCATTCCAACCCTTCACTGCTTACTACTTTTGCAGCAAGCGCCTAGGCTTTAGGTTTGTAAATCAAGTTACATATGTTCGGGGCTCTAATGTCCTCAGTGAAGCCTGAAAAGTGAATCTCCATAAGATGCTTCAGAGTGTCATCTATACATTCACTGTATGTGCTGTCTGAGCGTTTAAGACAGCCCAGCTGCGAGCATCCATCTGAACTTAGTGTTTTGTTAAGCCTAGATGCCTCCGGGGCACTCTCAACGCTTTCACTAAATATTCCAGCTTTTACGCTTGGCTTTTGTTATAGCCTTGCTGTAGTCTCTCTATGAGCTTCTGAAAGCCTCCCAGAGATTTTGTGTTCCATATCTTTTTGCCCTATTAAAATTACACCTCACTTCGGACCTGAGCTTCTCTAGCTCTTTATTCCACAATGGGACTTTGGTCGAGTGAGATTTTTTCTTCAATGGGCAATTCGCCCCAAAGGCAGTAATTATGGCATTGCTCAGGCGTTGTGACGCTAGTTCCAAGTCTTGCTTGCCATTAAGTCTGGTCATTATACCTGTTAGACTGGGTATCAGATCTCGTCTATATCCATCCCAGTCTGTTTTCCTTGGATTACGAACCCTGTTCTATAAATAATTAGCTAAATTTTTTAAAAATATCCCAACCAAAAATCTGGCAAAATTCTTATAATAATATTGAAACTATACAATATTCAATGATTCCCATCCTTTTCATCCTCTGCCGGTGTTAATATTATATTCAGCAAAAAAAATTATGTAATGTTTCGGTCCCTTGACTCGAAGAACTCGAAATAAAAGCATAATAAATACGAAATCAACCTTTTAATTCCCTTCCTCACCTCTTAGATAAATAAATAATTATATTATTGATTCCATATCATATTTGACCATTTCACTTCTTTCACCCCTTCTCTCATTAAAATAGAAAATAATGAAAAAATATCTTAATTTCAAGATTCCTTAACTCCCGAAAATGACCTATAACACTGCATAGAAAACAACTCCATTATTCCCCTACACCATCCTCTAACCCTTTACATATTTTACTATAAATAATATGCTTAAAATCTGTCTAGTATATCAACGAACAAAACACAAATAGTTGAAAATGCTATTAAAATTATACAATATTAAACTTTTTTTTTTCTTTTTTTTTATGGGTCTAGCACACGTGCTGCAGGGAAGTCCCTAAAGCGCTCCAGGAGCGGCACGAGTGCGGAAAAAGCGATTCACGTTGTTCTTGAATCGCTGTAAATTGTACTCGGTGGGAAACACAGCGCTGAGCAAATTATTCCAAAGGGATGACGTTCTCCATATAAAAGATTGCTTGAAAAGCGTTGTACGCGGAGTAACAAGCTGAACCTCATGTGAAGCACCAGCGAGACGTGTATTTCTAACATGCACCGCTTTGGGAGGAATTAAGCGGACTACATCCTTCGAATACTTTC
Source organism: Pachyrhynchus sulphureomaculatus (assembly GCA_019049505.1). Taxonomy (NCBI): domain Eukaryota; kingdom Metazoa; phylum Arthropoda; class Insecta; order Coleoptera; family Curculionidae; genus Pachyrhynchus; species Pachyrhynchus sulphureomaculatus. The sequence continues at coordinate 203,822,250 of CM032447.1, forward strand.
CATGAAAATATTTGTAGAACAGACTCAAGTCGCCAACCGTTCTTCGATGTTCCAGCGAATCAAGGCCGCCGGTCAATTCCGGGTCCCCAATCAGACGGACCGCTCTTCTCTGAACAGAATCGAACAAATGCAGTGTATGTTTGGGAGCGGAGCCCCAAACGTGGGAGCAGTATGCCATAGTTGGTCGAATTTGGGCTTTGTAAAGAATTAACAGTTGTTGTGGGGTGTAAAAGCTTTCTGGTTCTAAATAATATTCCCAACTTTTGAGAAGCTCTCCTTGCTATGCCTGCAACATGTTCATGCCAGGACATATTTGCCCCCAAACTAACGCCCAACAAATTGAGCGACGATGCTAGGGGAATGGAGTGCCCCGACATAACTATGTCGGGTTCAGCAACGTCAACTTTTTAGAAAAAACTGCCGCCTGGGTTTTTGTAGCGTTAAATTCCACTTGGTTACTGTCACCCCAAGATAGAATTTCTTCCAGGTCTTTGTTAAGTTGAACGACCTCCTGCTGTCTGCGGATATTCGCCTGAGCAGCCGATGTCCGACCGTTCAAGGTGAATGAAGAGACAAGCGTACTGTCATCTGCAAAGCTGTAGATTGGATTCCCGGTCTTTTCCAGCAGATCGTTAATGTAAATGAGAAAGAGAGTAGGAGAGAGTATGGAGCCCTAGGGCACACCGGCGGCGTAGATAGTGAGGGTGTTTAGAAAGAAATCCATCGACCGCCACTCGTAAAGAACGCTCTCTGAGGAAACATGAGAGCCGCAAACAGAACCTTTCAGACATACCATAAGAGCGTAACTTAGCCAACAGTCCATCGTGCCAAACACGGTCGAATGCCTTGGATATGTCAAGAGCAACCGCTTGAGATTCTCCAAAGTGTTCAATTGCGTTGTTCCAAACATGTGTTACATAAGTCAGAAGATCTCCTCTTGATCTATGTTTACGAAAACCATATTGGTGATCGCTAATAATATTGAATCGTTCAAGATATTTTAGAAGATGCTCATTGATAACCTTTTCCATGACTTTCGATATTATTGAAAGCAGTGCAACTGGTCGGTAGTTATTTGGCAAGGTCTTCTTGCCTTTTTTAGGTATCGGCTGAACCGTGGCACATTTCCAGCAGGATGGAAATATTCCCTTTCTGTAGGATAGGTTTAAAAAGTCTACAGAAAACTGGTGTTAGTTCCCTTGCACAGTTTTTGAGAACTATGGCAGGTCTTCCGTCAGCGCCAGAAGTCTTCTTGGTGTCTAGCTTCATTAAAATACACATCGGGCATCCTTGACTGCAATATGGGAATAGTAGGTGGGGTTTTTCCTTGGAAATCGACAGTAGAATGTGAAGCAAAGAGTTCAGCCAACAAGTTCGCTCTCTCAACAGGTGTGGTTGCAATGCAATTATCTGACCGTGTGAGTGGTGGTATGGTGGATTTGGTAAAATTTTGTCTAACTGCCTTAGCGACTGCCCAAAGGACCCGGAATTGTTGGGACAAGCGAGAAGTTTGTTTCTAATTCGTTGATTGTGTGCCTCCTTGGTTTCGTCGATAATTCCCTTGCATCTGTTCCGGGCATGAACAAAGATGTTACGATTTACGGTGTTAGGATTTTCACGCCATTGTCGGTAGGCAATATGTTTAGAAGCAACAGCTTCTTTGCATTTTCGGTCGAACCAAGGCTTGCCGTTGGAGGAGCAATTCTTCGAAAAAGGGATGTAAGCTTCCATACCAGCCAAAATAACATCGGAGACCTCCCTGGCGCAGTCAGATGGGTTATCGGATCGAAAACAAACGTCCATCCAAGGGAAAGTTCGAAAGTATTCCATGAGATCTTCCCATTTAGCAGATTTGTAGTGCCAAATCTTGCGCGGCCTAGGCGCCTCTCTTAACCCCTTTCTGGGTTAAACTTAAAAACAATGAAAAAAATTACGTAATTTTTGGATTTCTAGACTTCAAAAACAGCTAGAGGATATATAACATGATATATAAGGAGCACATCCCTCTAATTTCCTCCCCGACCTCTTATGCGTTCTACTATCAATATTTGTGCATAAAACTTGTTTATATCCTAACATAAAACCAGCAAAAACTTGCATATTACTATTAAAATCATTACATTTTATTGACTGACTGATCCCTTTCACCCCCTTGACCTGAAGCAATATCGTTCAAATAGGCCTTATCCCCTTGTTAGATGTTATCTATATACTAAGTTTGAAATTGATATCTTATTTTGTTCGAAAGTTATCGTGCCAACAAATCCACACACCGACAGACAGATTGAAATGAATGGCTATGTTTTTCGAGATCTAGAAACCCTAAAACGTGAAGAAAAGTAAAAATCTCGAAGTATGATTAATTCACTTTAGCAAGAACCGTAAAATTCGTTAAATTCATAACAAATAAAAAAATCTTTCGAATCGGCGATTGGACAACCTTAAAAGAATATTTATTTTATTTTTACCTTTCGAAATCGTATTTTTACCGGACATGACCCGAATCTAAAGGGTCGATACTTTTTTTCAATTCATTCATGATTAGCGATTTAATTCGGCTTTTGAGCTTCAAAACAACATTAAAAATTTGTCGAGAATTTAACCTGGAAAATAATTAATAATTAAACACGAATGATCATGGCCATGTAAAAGAGTGGCATAGATTGTGTTTTTTACATTACCTGTTAATAAATAAATTTTATACGGTATTTCTCACCCACAACTTTCGGAATATCTTCTAGGCCTGTTTCTTCTTCAGTTTCAGCCTCCCTTGAGTTGTAGATTCGTACCATCTTTTCCTTGGTCGGCCGATACTTCTTTTTCCTGCAGGTGATTTGTCCCTTGCGTTGCGTACTAGTCTTTCGTTCGGCATTCTGTTGATGTGGCTGTTCCACTCTTGTTTCCGCTTTAGTACCCACTCGTTTATGTTTTCCGCTTTGCACATTTTCCTTATATTTTCACTTCTTTCCCTGTCTAGTAGCGTTTTTCTTGCGATGTTTCAAGGTATTCTCATTTCTGTGGTCTCCAACAAACGTTTTGTTTTTGCTCTATCGGGTCTCGTCTCTGATGTTTATGTAATAATTAGCCTTACTGGTGCTTTATAAATTCTAGATTTTGTTTCTTTCCTTAGGTGCTTGTTTTTCCAGATGTGTTATTAAGGCAGCCTGTTATTCTGCTTGCTTTAGCGACTTGCTGCTTCACCTCTTCTTCGACGTCTCCATAGCTTGTTATATCTATTCTCAAATATCTAAATTTTAGTTCTTGTTGTATTACCTTCCCGTCAATTTCTATTTTACAGCGTTCTTTGGCTATTTTCATGCAGATTGTTTTCTCGGTTGAGAAAATCATGTTGTACTCTTTGCCTATTGTGTTGAAGGTATGTACTAATCTCTGGAGATGGTTTTCAGATTCCGCGAGAAGTATCGCATCGTCTGCGTAGCAGAGAATTGTAATTTCTGTATCACCCATCTTGTACCCCCTACCTTCTCGGACCTTTTTTATAACGTTGTCCATTACTATATTGAATAGAAGGGGACTTAGTGAATCACCCTGCCTAATGCCACTATTAATAGGTATAGTGTTTGATAGTTTATTGTTATTTCTGGCTTGAACTTTGTTATTTAAGTATATATTCTTAATGGTTTGAACGATGTTTATTAGAATGTCTCTGTTATATAGCAGATGTATACCATTTTGCAGTTGTATGCAGTCGAATGCTTTCTGTAGATCTATGAAGCACATGTATGCCGGTTTGTTATATTCTATGGATTTTTCAACCACTTGTCTTAATATAAACACTGCGTCCACGCATGATCTTTCCGATCAGAATCCTTGCTGTTCTTCTGACAGTGACGTAATTGTATTAATTTCGTTAGTTATTATTTTTGTAGTGAGTTTTAGTGTCGTGTCTAGTAAGTTTATACCCCTGTAGTTATTTGGACACTCTTTATCTCCTTTTTAAACATAGATATAATTGTACTAATTCTCCATGCGTCCGGTATCTCGCATTGTACTATTATTTTCGAATCAGCTTCGTAAGTTTTGCTATTAGGTTATCCCCTCCATATTTTAACAATTCATTAATTATTTCATCTTGTCCGGTAACTTTTTATTCTTCAGCGATTTTATAGCTTTTCTACTTTTTGATATGTAATTTGTACTTCTTCTCTTATTTCTGGTGTTTGTGGTGTGATAGTGTATTTATTGATGTTGTCGTTTCCTTTAAATAAATCGTTCAAATATCTTTCCCATTCTTCCACAGGTATTTTGTTAGTTTCGGTAAACTTTGTTACTTCTTTTCATTGTTTCAGTAACAAACGCCACATTTGTTTTTGAGCACCATAGAAATCGGTCTCCAGTCTTTTGGAGAATTGGTCCCAATATTCATTTTTCGTCCTTCTTACCAATAAGTTGGTTTCATTTCGTATTAGTTTATAGTGATCTTGAGTTCGTAGTGACCTGTGTTCTAAATAGAATTTGCATTTTTCTTTGCATTCGTTTTTTACCTCCTTAGTGAACCATGGTATTCTCTTGTTATCTCCTTCGTTAGATGTTATAGGTCGAATTCCTAGGGTTCTTGTGCTGCAGACTATATATTTGTCTTTATCTTGTTCCAACTCTCATTTATATCATCTGTTTCATTCATTGGGTTTTGTTGCAGCTTTTGCGAAATTCTGTCTTGATATGGCCACAGTAATTTTATGTTAGTTCTTTGTCTAATTACCTTCTCTAATTCACGTTTTGGTTTCAGTTTTCATACGGATCTTCCCTAATACTAACTTATGCTTATTGTGTTGGCCTACATCGGCGGATTTCAAGGTCCTAACATCCAGTATCTACGTTGGGGAACTTAATAAAACCTGCCGAGTGCAAGTCGGACTTCCGCCATTAATATTCCGTACGGTGATTGCTTTTAAAATAAAATAAGATCCTTACCTAGGCTAAGTTAATTAGGCTCCTAACATGTATATGTCTTAAGATCCAATACGTTTTTTCTTAGTCAATAATGTATAATAGTTGTACCATCTTAGCTACCTAATAGCCAATATATCAATCTAGCTTAATCTTGAATCTAGTAATAAACATGTAAAACAAATATTTACTACCTAAATATTTGTTCAATTATAAACAAATAAAATAAAATTATTTTGTCTCGGTACAGACTACGCGAGGAGTAATGTATTGAAAAGTATATTAACAAAACCTCCACTATACTGTAAAGCCTCATATTTTTTAATCAGTACTTTGCGAGATAGAGTCAGGGGACAGCGATATTTGGCCATTTTTTTAAAATAATACAATTAAAAATGTGTGCAAGTATTACATGATGTGTATTTTTGAACTTGTATTTTCACCGGCTTTCATTTGATACCCCACTCGATGACCTCGTAAAAATTTTTTTTCACTTCCAATTTCTCCCTCCAAACCCCCTTAAGTAAAAAATTTAACTTTCAAAACTACACGGCTCTGGTTAGGCTAACAGTTTCTATATTTGTGCCAAACTTTAACTAGTGGCATCACTAGGTTCAAGAAGGGATGGACGTTTCCTAAAGGAAAATAACCAGTCAAGTACAAGTTGAACTTGCGCAATTAGTGTTCGGTACGTTAATTGCTTCTGAAATAAAAATTTTTGTTACGGAAGTATAAAATGATCAGTGACTTCACAAAACACACCCCAAATTAGTTTTCAACAAAGTTTGCTTCCGATCTTTACTGAAAACTGATGACTTTGAAATTGTTGTTTTTTTTTATATACCAGATAAATTATTAAAAGTAATGCACTCGTTATAATTTTCTTTCAATCTACACCCCGTGTAGAATATTCTAGAATTATATATATATATATATATATATATATATATATATATATATATATATATATATATATATATATATATATATATGTATTTATATATATATATATATATATATATATATATATATATATATATATATATATATATATATTTGAACTGGTGTTTTTACAAGCTTTCATTTGACAACCCACTCGATGACATAGTAATTTTTTTTTTTCGCTTCCGATTTCACCCCCCAAAACTAACCCCTTAAGTCAAAATTTAACTTTCAAAACTACACGGCTCTGATGAGGCCATCAATTTCTATATTAGTACCAAATTTCAACTTTCTACGTCAAATAGTTTCGGAGAAAATCGGGTGTGACAGAGGGACAGACGGACGGACAGACGCCGAAGTGATCTTATAAGTGTTCCGTACGGAACACTAAAGAAGAGAACACTAAAAGCGGAGCGGCTTGTAGGAGGTAGCACCAATATACAGACATCTGGATGAAAAAAATGGCTCACTTTCCCTAGATCTCTAAAAGCTTTAATACCTCCCATATAACCGGGAGAGGTGGGATATTTTTCACAAAAAAAAGAAGTTCTTACTACAGTAGAATTCTAAAAACTTACGGTATCTTAATCATCGAAAATCGCTTGGAAGAGGGTGAGATTTCTCACAAAGCAAACTCCTTTCTATCGTGGAACTCTAAACACTAACAACTAATTTTAAAGTTGACCGAAGGTTAACATTTTTTACAATAAAGAAAAGCTCTTTTTATAAAGGGCACTATTTTCTACATCCATACGAGGGGTAATATACAAAAATGTTTAAAAATGAGTTGACAATTATTCTTATGCTTTTTTCCAGTAAGGGTTTGTGACTGATATAGTTGATTAAGTTGTACATTGTGATTATCGAGTATCCTCCAGTCTCCATGCCCATATCTTTTTATAGGTTTTACAAAAAATCATAATTGCCAGTTCATTTTCATTGCTTCGACAATAAATTTGCACTATTAGTTTTTAAACAGTAAAAGGCTAGTTTAGAACCTGTAAATAAGCAATAAAGCAACTCACTTAATCTTAAAATAAATTAAACAAGTAAAACATATAGATTTATTTAAAATTAACTCAATACGAGAAACTGCTGAAATTCAAAATCAAGTATTGGCGTTGAGTTAATTGACTCCGTTAAATTATTCGTCTGCACAACCGATTACGATGTACAGAGTTGTAATTAAATTGTGACGCTTGGATATCTGTATTTTCTAGGTCGGTAGAAGTAGACTATTACAATTTTAAAATTATTATAGTTGAGAGTATTAAGAAAATTTAAAACAGAGCAGTTGTAAATATAAGCATACTGTAACTTACACCGATATAATATTAAATTAATAAATTAGTATTTCCTAGATGAGAAATTGTAACTCTTGATATTAACCTGTGTCAGTATGGAGTAATTTGTTTCCTCACAACACAAAGAAGACAATCCTCTGCCCGCTAGCCTTCCTCTTACAATATAGAGATGGTGGTACTGAACCAGTAAGACACCACATTGCATAAAGAAAAGCCAACCTTATTTATAAACAAGCAAATAAGGCGTTAATCAAAGAATGGATACAATCAACATATCGTTATTGCGATACCAATATCCGTAAGCTATTAGAACTTAAAATTAGAGAACATTCTAGAACGTGAATTAAAAGAAGCCTGTAGATCCACCGCAAAAAACAGTAGTCAACCTATCCGCAACCCAGATAACTGAAGCCTAAAAATCAGTCCTATTCAAAGGTCAGAACTTCGGCATTTCACTTAAGAGCATTCTAGTCCAAGAAATAACCTCTGACTGACTAGGCCAATGTCGTTCGGTTTGAAACAATCAAAATTATGAAAGATGCCAAACCACCAAAGCCAAAGCTCACTGCTGGGAAGCACAGAAATCGTTATTGCAGCTGACAAAGGAAATATACAAAATGTTTAAAAATGGGTTGACAATTATTCTTATGCTTTTTTCCAGTAAGGATTTGTGACTGATATAGTTGATTAAGTTGTACATTGTGATTATCGAGTATCCTCCAGTCTCCATGCCCATATCTTTTTATAGGTTTTACAAAAAATCATAATTGCCAGTTCATTTTCATTGCTTCGACAATAAATTTGCACTATTAGTTTTTAAACAGTAAAAGGCTAGTTTAGAACCTGTAAATAAGCAATAAAGCAACTCACTTAATCTTAAAATAAATTAAACAAGTAAAATATTGTAACATTCATTTTTTCCTAGATTTTAAGACCATGTAATGTTACTGATTTTTCACTTCAAATTGTACTTATTTTCATTTTTGTATCGAACGGTATATTAAACAGAAGTTCCAAGACGTTCGGTATATACTGTGCAGTGCGGGTTCCTGACCGAACCTACCGCTAGGCCGCGATTGGTGAAAAGTGTGTATCCGCTGTTTTGGTTCCGGCGTCGCCATATTACCGGCAGAGTTTGGATGGTTTATTTAAAGGTCCGAGAAACTACGGTCTTGGCGACTTTCCATCTAGCCGCCGAGTAGACTTAGTACCATCTAGCCGACAGGCTAATTTTCATCAGAGCCGCCAAGTAGGTTTCCTTCGACGGAGCTACAAAAAAAAAGCTCAGAACAACCATCATGCGAGCTAAGTAAAAGCACCAGTTTCTTAACTAAAAGCCGTAGTGGGCTTTCTAAGTGTTTGCTAAAAAAAAGTGTGAAATCGGGCGTAGTCCATCAAAGCAGGAATAAGAAGAGTAAGTACCAAAACACCCTTCAATAGACTTATCCCAGAGTAGTGCCTTAACAGCAATTTAAAACAGACTAAAAAGTGAAGTGAAAAGCACTATTTTTCGTCTTCGGGGGTTATCATAGCGCAGAATTTAAATGTAATAACTACTAGTTAGGCTAGAATTTTTTTGTAGAACTGCAAAGGTTGGAACTTTTTATTTTTTAAAAACATGAATAAATTTTCTTTTTGTTGATTAAAGCTAGTGTCTCACTGAATACCTATCTTACTTTTCAGGATAAGAACGGCTGTACCAAACTGATTTTTTTATTTACCAACAATATTTTTCCATTTTTTTAGCTGAAGTTAGATCCTTTCTATTTTAAAATGGATGGTGCCCAAAATTGGTACAGCTAAAGCTTTTTAAAAATAGAAAATAATTCCAAAAAGACGTAAGACAATTATCTCTTACCCATATCTCTCTACCAAGGAAAACTGAGCTAGTGTTTCTTTAATTTCTTTAGTTCTTTTAAAATTAGGTTTCACTCAATTCATTATCAGAAATTAAAGCGGGGCTGCAAGAAAATTGTGCCCAAGCGTGGGAAAAACAACTTCTCACAGGGTACAAAAAAAGATGCCTCAAACTGAGGACAATTTAACAGGTTACAATATATAGATTTATCTAAAATTAACTCAACACGAGAAACTGCTGAAATTCAAAATCAAGTATTGGCGTTGAGTTAATTGACTCCGTTAAATTATTCGTCTGCACAACCGATTAAGATGTACAGAGTTGTAATTAAATTGTGACGCTTGGATATCTGTATTTTCTAGGTCGGTAGAAGCAGACTATTACAATTTTAAAATTATTATAGTTGAGAGTATTAAGATAATTTAAAACAGAGCAGTTGTAAATATAAGCATACTGTAACTTACACCGATATAATATTAAATTAATAAATTAGTATTTCCTTGATGAGAAATTGTAACTCTTGATATTAACCTGTGTCAGTATGGAGTAATTTGTTTCCTCACAACACAAAGAAGAATCCTCGGCCCGCTAGCCTTTCTCTTACAATGTAGAGATGGTGGTACTGAACCAGTAAGACACCACATTGCATAAAGAAAAGCCAACCTTATTTATAAACGAGCAAATAAGGCGTTAATCAAAGAATGGATACAATCAACATATCGTTATTGCGATACCAATACCCGTAAGCTATTAGAACTTAAAATTAGAGAACATTCTAGAACGTGAATTAAAAGAAGCCTGTAGATCCACCGCAAAAAACAGTAGTCAACCTATCCGCAACCCAGATAACTGAAGCCTAAAAATCAGTCCTATTCAAAGGTCAGAACTTCGGCATTTCACCTAAGAGCATTTTAGTCCAAGAAATAACCTCTGACTGACTAGGCCAATGTCGTTCGGTTTGAAACAATCAAAATTATGAAAGATGCCAAACCACCAAAGCCAAAGCTCACTGCTGGGAAGCACAGCAATCGTTATTGCAGCTGACAAAGGAAATACAGTAATAATTGACAAGGACTACCTTCATGATGATTTAAACGACCAACAGCTACAACCTTAATTAACGCCTCTAGTTTAACTTCTAAACAAAAGAATCTTTTAATCCGTGTATCTCGAAGGATCTTTTATGAACTTACATCCATACCAATAGATCTGAATGCTAATTCGTATTATTCTCCTTCTTAAAAACTATCTGTTATCAATTCACCAGTATTTAGAGTTTGATTGATATATGATAAATATCTTATTTCATCAGAAGCAGAGAAACTAACCATCGCTTTAAAAATCATGGATATTACACTAACGATCTTAAATATTCGTTTAACCACTTTAAAAAGCTTATAGTAATAAATCCACCAACCAAATAGTAATAAAGATCTACTTATAAATAGTGCAATTGACCCTTACATACACGGAACTATAGACAAAATGGCTAAAATTGTATTGTGTTATTGTAGCTGAACATCAACATTCTACAGGGCTCTAATACAAGGGAAACCAACATTCTTGTTTCTGCCTCTATTTTTTATTAATGAAACTTTATGGAATTAATCGAAATTTACGAAGACCGTAACAACGTTAATAGCGACTCGGGTTACAATCTGCATCACAACTAGAAACTAATCCCAAGAACCGTGAAAATCTCTGTTTCATGTTAGTATTTCCTGTTTCGAAAATATAAACGTCTTCAGAGCATCTGTAGGCTTGAGTCAGTGTCTACTTTAAGGAAGCTTTGAAGTAACTAGAAAATATTCATTGTTTCTCACTCGGAAGTCGTCTAAATTTTTAAGGTAATTCAAGGTCTTAACATGGAAAATTAAAAATGTGATAGGGATCAGTAACCTAATTATTTTGACATGCCCTATGCCTAAAAGAATTCTATTAAGTGATAAAAATCAAAATTATCCACTATAGTGGTTAGAAGCATAGAATTTCAATGACAACATGGTAATTCAAGGTGCCCGCAGCAACAGTAATTTATTATTACTTTAGTTTACTATACAAAAAGGTAATTTTCACAATTTCATGGCTGAGAACCTCACAAAGATTTTCGACAGTTGCATTTTTTAAGTATCACTTTTTCCTTTTTCTTGTTCCGTGTTTGTCAACCAAACTCATTTTCTTCGAAAGACAAAACGATCCACTGAGAAATCGCTTTAGGTAAGTTTACGACACTAAAACAGTGAATTTCTAATTCCACCGAAACAACGACTATAAGGATAACGAGATGGCAAACCATTCTTCTTTATACATAAGTATCATGTCTGGATTATTTTCCTGGAGAAGCCTAGTAGTCGAGAGAGTGCAAGTCTAATGTATATATATATATATATATATATATATATATATATATATATATATATATATATATATATATATATATATATATATATATATATATATATATGTATATATATGTATATATATATATATATATATATATATATATATATATATATATATATATATATATATATGTATATATATATATATATATATATATATATATATATATATATATATGTATATATACATATATATACATATATACATATATATATATATATATATATATATATATATATATATATATATATATATATATATATATATGTATATTTTTTTTTTTTTTTTTTTTTTTTTTTTATGGGTCTAGCACACGTGTTACAGAGAAGTCCCTAAAGCGCTACAGGAGCGACACGTGTGCGGAGAAAGCGATTCACGTTGTTCTTGAATCGCTGTAGATTGTACTCGATGGGAAACACAGTCCTGGGCAAACCATTCCAAAGGTTTGATGTTCTCCATATAAAAGACTGCTTGAAAAGCGTTGTACGAGGAGTAACAAGCTGAACCTCATACGGATGTGAAGCATTAGCGCTACGTGTACTTCTAACATGCACCGCTCTGGGAGGAATTAAGCGGGCCACATCCTTCGAACACTTTCCATGAAAGTACTTGTAGAATAGGCTCAAGTCGCCAACCGTTCTTCGATGCTCCAGCGAATCAAGGCCGTCGGTCAGTTCCGGGTGTCCAATCAGACGAACAGCTCTTCTCTGGATAGAATCCAACAAATGCAGTGTATGTTTGGGAGCGGAGCTCCAAACATGGGAGCAGTATTCCATAGTTGGTCGAATTTGAGCTTTGTAAAGAATTAACAGTTGTTGTGGAGTGTAAAGCTTTCTGGTTCGAAACAATATTCCCAACTTTTGAGAAGCTCTCCTTGCTATGCCTGCAACATGTTCATGCCAGGACATATTTGCTCCCAAATTAACGCCTAACAGATTGAGTGACGATGTTAGAGGGATGGAGTGCCCCGACATAATTATGTCGGGTTCTGCAACGTTAACTTTTTTAGAAAAAACTGCCGCCTGGGTTTTTGTAGCGTTAAATTCCACTTGGTTACTGTCACCCCAAGATAGAATTTCTTCCAGGTCTTTGTTAAGTTGAACAACCTCCTGCTGTCTGCGGATATTCGTCTGAGTAGTCGATGTCCGAGCGTTCAAAGTGAATGAAGAGATAAG